>JBBPDJ010000004.1:14493205-14511197 GCA_037974625.1 Cucumis cinereus | reverse complement strand
TGTAATTATAGTCTTTCCATCATTTTACACAATTGGAAAGCTCTCTTGGTTTGTTAGTCTTTTGGGAGGGCCTCCTTTGCCCTCGCCTTAGGTTGTTATCCTTTTTAAATCTCTTTCGAGATGGTTATATATATATTCATCGTTTCTTATCAAAAAAGAAATAATTGGAAATACATAGTAAATAGCCCCAAGTGTTCAAGTAGCTCCTATCTGGCCACTTTTTGGAGATAACAGGTAGTACATTACTTCATAGTATTGAATATTCTCCATAAATCTTTCCTAAGTGGCTAAGAAAAATTGGGTCTCCATTTGAATTACCAATTGAATTGCATGAAGTTGAATAACCTCTTATTACATTAGATACTTATTGAGAATAAAATGAGACATCTTGCTAAATTTATCCAAATCATGACTTCAAAATTAACTCATCTCTTATAATTGTGGTAGATAAGGACAAAATCCATCTAAATGCTGTTCTAAATGTTATTTGGAATAGGCATTTGTGAGTAAAGATCACTCGTTCAAGCTATTCAGTACTTCGAGTACTTTGGCAATGTCGTGAAAAAAGTGTTATTTTTGTTAATGAACCAAGCTTTCCTTGAGGAAAATGAAAGGATTTTGTGAACAGAAGTTCATTCCTTTTGATATTTAGCTAAAAATCTATTTCCAAACAAGGTAACTATCAAGGCCATTTAAATGAATCTTTTAATGTACATGTTCTCGTGGAAGAATTTCAGGATCGGAGACCTTTTCTTTGTTGGCTCCCTTTTATTGTGGGATTGTATTTTTTGGACGTTTGTGTATTCTTCATTTTTTCTCCAAAGTTGTTCATTCATTAAAAAAAAAAAAAAAAGATTACAATAAAGTTGCCCAATATTGCCGAATCACTAGTGATCTAGTTTTTATTCAAGAAAGTTTTTGTCAGGTCTAATTTATGTTTGAGATCTCTGTGGGCTTTATAGATATTAATCTAATTAGAATATTGAAATGATTGTAGAGAATTAAATTTATTTTAATTTAAACTTCCTCTCTCTGTTTCAATGCTCTTTATCTTGAATGTGCTTTTGAGGGTGAGGGGTCATTGTAATATGTTTTTATGGCAGAGTAGGGTTTTTTAGTGTATGTGTTTGAGTTAAATACCTCCTAGATTGGCCTCTTTATTGAGTACAACTGTGCCTCGATCCCGGTAGGTGCCTATTTGCGGGGATAGCTCAATTGGGAGAGCATCAGATTTTAATCTGAAGGTCGCGTGTTCAATCCACGCTCACCGCACTTATCTCTGGGATCAAACCCACCCTTTCTCCATGTTGTGAACCAATGGTTGGGCAAAAGGTCTCACCTGGAGCAATATTATGTTTGGACGCAGTTAATTTTATGAGTTTTTCTTTTTACAAATAAAATGACCTTAATATCATTATATCATATGTTATGCTTCAAAACATATTTCCTTCCCATATTGTATGAGAATATTATTAGCTAATGATATTATTTCTCCTAGCTGGGTCAAGTCAAAACCATGTTATGCTACCTTAATAAAGAAAAAATGTTAAGTTAATACAGAACTATAAAAACCATCATGGATTGGTCTAGTGCTAAAAAGGAGACATTGTCTCAATAACTAACCAAGAGGTCAGGAGTTCAATCCATGGTGGCCATCTACCTAGGAATTAATTTCAGTTTCTTCGACAACCAAATGTTGTAGGGTCAGACGGGTTGCCCCATGAGATTAGTTGAGGTGCACGTAAGGTGACTCAGACACTCACGGATATAAAAATACTGAAGTATAAATTTTAAATTTATACTAATTATATTCACTCTTTCAGGGAGGATTTCATTTTTGTAGATGTTCATCTAATGGCCACAAAATAATTGAAACTGTGTACTGTGCTTTCAAATGCTTTGGACTACACAACTTTTGTATGTTGAAATATTATTTTGCATTCAGATGATTAGCTCAAATATCTCATCCAAAATCCCCATCTCCCGTACTCCGTTTCTTTATCTTGTAAAGGTGGTTTCACAATGTTTGCTTAGGATCTTTGTTTTACAAGTGAACAGAAGGTTACGAGACACCGGATGTGCAAGATTCTTATGTGGCTTGTATTTATCCATCAATTAGTCGTTAACTTGTGAAATATTTTTCATACACCAACCTTGATTGGATTTTTAGAGGGGTTGAAAGACCTGTGAGGAGGTTTGGTCCCTTGTTTAGTATCATGCTCTCTCTTTGGAACAGGGTGTGTACAATTTTTTGTAATTATCTTTTAGATCCTATCTTCCTTGACTGTAGCCACTTTTTAGATTAGTTAGGCTCGCCTTGAATGTTTTTTTTTTTTTTTTTTATCTCCATGTATTATTTTATTTTATCTCAATGAAAGCTTGGCCTTTAATTAACAAAAAAAAAAGAAAAAAGAAAAAAACTCATTGTGACTAATTTTGAGATTTGAGGGGATATTGGCGCAGAACTTGAATATTAGAAATGTATCTTGAAAATTAATCAATGTAATTAACATTAAGATTAGCTGCATGCGTGCTCATTTTGTATTGAGTTTAACCATTGTGGTGGGGTGGGTAATCAAATCATTGACCTTTGGAATGGTAATAAGTGACTTACCCTACTATGCTGCCATTGGATTGGCCATGCATTGTTTATTGTACCCACTGAATAAATCAATGTAACTAACATTAAGATGAGCTGCACACCCACATGTTATTTGTTGGCCTTGTACAACCATGGGGGATCTGGTTTTCATTGTCTTCCTCTTGATCGCATTTTGATTTTCTAAGAGATACATCAGTACGCAGATCCCCTCAAATAGAAATCTTGGAATTCAAAGCTTGGTTAGGGGTAGCATATTACATCTTGCTGCAAGGTGCCTCTAATCAGACTATGCATATACGTTTCTTGTCTTGGGGAATCTTGTTTCTTATTTGCCTTTCATAAGCAGGGCGCAGTTGAGGTTTTAATGTATACATATCAAGTTTCTCTCTACATATCAAATCAGCTTCAAGCATTTTGGATGTTTTGACTTTCCATGTATCACCATTCCTTTCAGGTCTTGAGCAAAGACAATCCTCCCCGAAAAACTTATGTGTATCGGGTAGACATCCCTGTCAATGCACATTGGATATCACTTGCCGTTGGACCGTTTGAAATCCTTGCTGATCACCAAAATGTACTTATATCACACATGTGCTCGCCTGTTAATTCTTTAAAGCTCAAGCATACGGTGGATTTTTTTCATAGTGCATTCAGGTTTGTTTTTCAACTTTTTGAATGCTGCTTTAATGATTACAAAACACAAGTTTTATGTGTGTAAATTGTGTCTTACTTTGGAATTTACTTTGCACAGCTGCTATAAGGATTACCTCTCGGTGGACTTCCCATTTGGGTCATATAAACAAATCTTCATAGAGCCGGAGATTGCAGTATCATCAGCATGTTTGGGAGTTTCCATGTGTATATTTAGTTCTCATCTTTTGTTTGATGATAAAATCATCGATCAGGTTTGTTTATTTATAGGGCTTGTATAGCATGGGCTCAACTATTCATTTGTTTAGGAGTTTATATCTGTTGTATGTGGACATTCAGTTTCATGTATATGTATTTGTGTATGTGTATAATACGTTTGAACCATGACACTTTTGTTGTGTATCGATGATGGAAATGCATCAGTATGAGTCCCACACAGGCAATACTCTAGCGCTTGCAAATATCCACAAACCTGGTTGTTCTTAGGACTGAGTTAAGGGTGAAGTAGTGAAGGGACATAGATAAGTTCAAACTATGGTGGCTGCCTAATTAGGATGTAAATATTCTAAGAATTTCTTGGTCAGCCAAATATTGTAGGGTTTGATGACTATCCTATGAGATTCGTCGAGCTATGTACAAGTTGGTCCAATTACAATCTCTTGATATAGAAAAGGAAAACATAAGTGGAGCACCAATCTCTCTCTCTCTCCCTCCCCCTCTTTTGTTTTTTCTGGTCTGATCCTGTCCAAGTAACTGCCAACAAGTTAACAACAACAACAACAATAATGATAATAATAACAATAACAATAACATATGTATATGTGTGTGTATAGGTAAGAAACCAAGAGAAATTACATAAATGACTTGAATGCTAAAAACTCGGTTGGTTTGCTTCTCTAATACTTGTGAGTTTTGATCAAATTTCTCTCACAGACCATTGATACGAGGATTAAACTTGCTTATGTCCTGGCAAGACAGTGGTTTGGCATTTATATTACACCTGAAGCCCCAAATGACGGTAAATGGTTATCACATGTTCTCGTTACAATATACTGTTTCATCTTCAATCATCTTTTTTTGATCAGGCATTTTTTATTCTTATTGCTAGAGTGGTTGTTGGATGGTCTTGCTGGTTTTTTGACTGATTTATTTATTAAGAAGAACTTGGGAAATAATGAGGCACGCTACCAGAGATACAAGGTTTGCTCCACCATGTTCTTGGTTGCTTGCTGTTATTCTGCATGAAATTTCTTCATATTTCCTTTCCTTCTTTTCTTCTTGAGGGCTTGGAGTGACTTTTCTCTCTGTTGGTCATTCAAAGTAGTTTTACTATTTCTGGTGTCACTAAGCATAAAATGAGGGATAATTGCAATTTGTACCTCTGTACCTTGCCCATTTAGCGATTAGAATCATGTTTCGATCTGATATTTAATTTATTAATCCTACCAGTGATGTCATTTGTAATTAGTCCTCTGGTTAAATCCTACCAACGAGTTTCTTGTTAAAAAAATATTTCACATTTTCAAATATCAATTTACATTGCGAAAACTCTGTTATGCAGGCAAATTGTGCTGTTTGTAGAGCAGATGATAGTGGTTTGACCACCTTGAGTTCCTCTTCTGCTTGTAAAGATTTGCATGGGACCCAACGTATTGGTATATATGGAAAAATAAGATCATGGAAGTCTGTAAGTTCACTTTGCTTAGTGAGGTTCTTACTTCTCATTCAACCTTCTAATGTTTTTTTTCCTTCAACAAGGTGGCAATCCTTCAAATGTTGGAAAAGCAGATGGGGCCTGAGTCTTTCCGCAAGGTAATGGTTTGGGTTCATCAAAATTGTGAAGATATCAAGTACAAGGAGTAAGCATGATTATAGATTGTGCCATTGGGTGCATTTTAACTTCTTTCGGCTGGATAAGATAGAAGTGTTTTCTTCTCCATTTCTTTCCTTAACATTTGTGGATTTGGTCGAACACATTACTCATTAGTACACAGGGACACTCTTATGTGCCTCAATATGATGTAAGACTAATAGGGGTCCATTGGGTAATATTCTAGGTTAATTCCCTTTTGACTCCACTTGTAATAAAATTCTATAACTAGGAGTCTTCTCCTCTTGTATGAAACAGTTATTATCATTCTAACAAAAGATTCATAGTTTTGTTTCACGGAGGATTAATTATTGAGGCTACTTAGGCTACATCACAATATCAGAAAACCAAAATATCTTTTCTCTTGGGGACTCAGAGCCTTGGGCTAAAAGCCAGCCCCTAGCTCTTACCAATCAAAGTTCCCCTCGATACATTTTGATAGTTTCTTCCCACATTCTGACCATTTAATTTTGTCCAGCAATAGTGAACTCTCTTCTTGCTTCTTGTTGAGCTGTAGTTCATCCTGACATTACATATATTATGTGGCTCAATTTTGTCAATTAGTTTTCCTTGTATGTTTGAGAACACATTATGCTACTAAGACCTACTATTTATAGAAGATAAGTTTCTTTCTTGATCCTTGTATTGATTTCTATGGTCCAGTGGTGTCTTTGTCCTCGTTTTGAGACTATGGTTTGAAAGAAGTTCTAGAATTTTTCGTGGCCAAGAAACTAACATGGGCATATTTTTGGACATTTGACCAGTCTTTTTGCTTCTACAGTCTTTTACTCCATTTTTTTAATTATTATTACTATTATGATTGAAATTATATGCAAGCTCACATTTACACCATTTGGGCATCTTTTTTTGTAACCATTGGTGTTTGGGGATATCTTATCTCTCCAGGACTCCCGCTCCTTTTTGTATTTTTTTCATGGTAATGAAAGTTAAGTTTCTTATAAAAGAAATGATTCATGTTGATTTATGTTTATTCTACTGTGCCAGATTCTACAAAATATTGTTTCTCGTGCTAAAGATACTGGCTCTACGTCACAATCACTCAGCACGAAAGAGGTACTAATTTTCTTGTATGATGATACTTTACGAGGGCCTTTTGTTTTGGAACATCCATTTAATAAGATTGTGTTAGAATGCTGAATTTATATTTACATGAGGTTTGGTTTAGGTTGCATTAGGCTTGTGTTTTCAAACTCTACAATTTTACCTCTAAGTTTGCAATGGTAGCATTCTTGGTCCTTGTTAAGTTCTTCATTTATTAAAAAGAAAAACCTGGCGATACATATTTTTATATTTTCATTATTAAAATTAAAAGAATCATTTGTTTCATTTTATTTCCTGCTTCTTTCTCCCTCGTCTCCTTCCATTTGTCCCCTCATTGTCGACACCGGCTGCTGCCTCTTGTCGCTGCCAAGCTAACCCAGAGCTGAAATTCGACTGGTGGTATTTCGAAGAACATCTGAACAATTCTAACAAGGACAAGTAGACCCACAAATGGTTCTGGGAAGAACAACCTCCAATCAAATGACGCACGAGCACTAAATTTGACGAGTCCACTTCCATAGACTCACTGGCTCAGCCAGCATACCCACGATCTACAAACTTGTGACAAACTTTTCCATCACGAACAAAACGTGAAACGATTACAAACCTTCAGTGAAAACTACCAATGCAACAAAACTGCAAATATTCTCTTTCTCCAACATTCTCCATCGTCTATTTGACTGGTTCCATTGAAATGGAGTGTTCTCCGACATGTGAACTCAGATCTGAAACAAACATAGATTTGTTTCAGATCTAAAACCTCATTTCAGTGTGTGTTTGAAGAAATTTTTTTTCCCTCTAAATGGGAGAAAAATAGGAACAAAGGAGGGGTGGGAACAAGAAGCAGAAGAGGATGAAGAGGAATGAAGAAGAAAAAAGGTCACTGATGGTTGACAATGGTTAGTGGCAGCTATGAGAAAAAGGAGAAAGGATGGAAGAAATAAACAAGCAAGAAATAGATCTAAAATTATATTATTATTAATTTAATAACAAAATTTGGTTCATGGACATGCTAAATTAGAATGACGTCTAATGTCAAACTTTTCTATAATTTTGCGATGCAGTTTCGTCAATTGGCCAATAAGATTGGAAACCTAGAGCGACCATTTCTTAAAGAGTTCTTTCCTCGATGGGTTGAATCATGTGGTTGTCCACTGCTGAGGTAAACTATATACCATCTTTTATGCTCTTATGTCTGTTTATTTTTCTTACCTTGGTTTGTATGTAATACCAGGATGGGATTTTCCTACAACAAGCGGAAAAATATGGTTGAAATGGCGGTTTCACGGGAATGCACAGCTACACCAGCCACAAGTGTAGAAAATCGGGACAGTGATGCTGGATGGCCTGGCATGATGAGTATCAGGATTTATGAACTTGATGGTGTCTTTGATCATCCAGTTCTTCCAATGACTGGAGAGTCTTGGCAACTACTAGAAATACAATGCCACTCCAAACTTGCTGCTAGACGCCTCCAGAAAACTAAAAAGGGGTCAAAGCCTGATGGTTCTGATGACAATGCTGATATACCTGCACTCGACCTTCGCTCTAGGTTTATAATTCCCTCATCATTTGATTTTATCACTGATAAGTTTTTTTTTTGAATAGAAACAGAGATATATATTAAAATAAAACCAGAAACGAACAACTTAAAGGCGAGGGCCAAGGAGGCCCTCCCTCACTGATAAGTTAATCTGCTTATCATTTGCTTGAATGCACTATATTGTCTCTTTTCAGTGTGGAATCTCCTTTGTTATGGTTGAGAGCAGACCCTGAGATGGAATACCTTGCTGAAATTCATTTTCATCAACCTGTTCAGATGTGGGTAAGACCGAATTTTGTTATTCATAATATTTTGATTGGTAGGCTTCATGTTTGCCTGTATTTCATTTCTGGTCTTTCGATTTTGTTTTGTGGCATTTTAGGGGGACAACCTCTAGGATTTTCATTATCATGGAGATGTGTTGTCTGTTCATGTTGTTTGTTGTTGCTTTATTATTATTATTATTATTATTATTATTTTGTTTCTTTCTGTGGGTTTGAAAGAAAATTATTTAAGCCGTTTTTGGTGGGAACTATGGTCCTTTTTATTTCTCTTCTCAGCTTTAACTGGTTATAAACCTGAAATAGGAGAAGCTAAAACTAATGTTTGAAAAGCAGGCTCTGATACAGAGAGATTTATCAGGATTTATAAAACTAATGTTTGAAACATATTATCATTCTAATAAAAGATCCATGAGCTTGCTTCTTGAGGCTACTTAGGCTACATTAATTTGGTATCAGAGCGACCACCTAGACCGATGGAAGACTGGAAATGATGGTTTAGCAGTTGTATATATGCATTTTTGTGTGTAATATTTACTCCTGTTTGTCTTTTACTATCAGATCAATCAATTAGAGAAGGACAAGGATGTCATTGCCCAAGCACAAGCAATTTCGACCTTAGAGATGTTGCCTCAACCATCTTTTTCTATTGTTAATGCTCTTAACAATTTCCTCAGAGACCCCAAGGTTACACATCTTTTTGCGACACGGTTCTTTTTAGTTATGTTTTAAACTTACAATCGATTGTGAGTAGCTGAACTTTCGTATGAAGGCCTTCTGGAGAGTAAGAATTGAAGCAGCACTGGCAATGGCCAAAACAGCTTCAGAGGTATTATTGCAATTATTTTATTTCAGACTTGAACACCTAACGGAAACCTTCATTTACTTTATCCAAATTGGTCTTACAGCAATTTTTCTACTTATTTATTGGCCATGCAATGTTGGAAGGTTAAATGGTGGTTCCTCATTTTTCCAAACCAGTGGAACGTAGACATTCAGGAGCTATAAATTTGTCACTTAACCTGTGTAAAGTAACGCAGGTTACTCATTCTTTTGGTTGAATTTGACTTTCTTCTGCAGGATACTGATTGGGCTGGTTTGCTTAATTTGATTAAATTTTTTAAAAGTCGGAGGTTTGATGCTGATACTGGACTCCCCAAGTAAGATCCGAAAGAGTTCTATTTCAGCGAGTTTACTCTTGGATCACCTATTATGACTCTTGCTTGTTCTGATATTCTTACCAGGCCAAATGAATTTCGTGATTTTCCCGAATATTTTGTTCTTGAGGTAATGCAATGAGGTAGGATTTGTTATGTGTTGTGGAATTGCCTATTTGGTTTCCACAGTTCTGATATGGTTCTTATATAAACCATATGAACCCATAAAATTGTCACAATTTACTGCATACCCTTTCTGGATATCTTATGTGGGCATCAGTTATTCAGATAATAATCATGCAAAACAACCTGATACTGATACTGTGAAAATAATTTTTTTAGATAAGAGATACTATGAAAATAATTAAAATGCTGATACACAATTCCTATTAAATCAGATACTCTCAAGTCCATATAATCTTGAAAGCTTTGTGGAATCTCCAGATTGTTTAAAAGATGACATCATTGTGTAATTTCTACAGTCTGAATTGCCTTTTATGCAGACTACATACAAACAATGCATAATAAGTAGTGGCTTATTCTTATTTTATGAGCATTTTCAGAATATGCATCCAATGATCTAAAAGGACTTTTTTTTTTGGTCAGCTTGTGGTGTGGTCATTGATGATTTCAGAATATATTTGATACTGTTTGTTCTCTTAATGACATTACATGGCAGTTCCTGGTACTCATCCCCATAATTAGTAGCATGACTATTGTTTGAGTTAAATGTGACGTGTGAAGTAAAATGGTGCATCGCAGTATTGAATGAATCCTCTTCAATCTCGTATAGATATTGGAAAGCAAGGGTGGTTGGGTTGAATTTACTTTGTTTGAGTGAAAATTTCTGTACACTTTTATTTTTTACTATATTTGGTTGTCACTCGAAAACTAAGGTGCTGTATTTCTCCTTGTGTTCGCATGTGTGGTTCTTTCTTCTTTTTGGGGGGGTTCTTATAGGCCATTCCTCATGCTGTTGCTATGGTCAGGGGCACCGACCAAAAAAGCCCTAGAGAAGCCGTTGAGTTTGTTTTGCAACTTTTGAAGGTAGTGTTCTTTCTGCTTGTTTCATAAGTGGGACAGTATGTTAGACCAAAAAAATCTTGATTTTCACCCTGCCTGATGTGGCTCTGAGGAATATGACGATACATGTTGTAATAGAAATGGGATAATTATCCCAATTCTATTACATCAATACAACATTTCAAAACCATGCTACATCACAAAAATGCCCTAGTACTTTGAAATATCAATAGGGGAATATAAACTTAAAATTTTAGGTAACTTTTAGATTTTTCTCAGGGAATGCCAAAAAGAGAAACGTTATCTTATGACAACTACAGTTTTTTTGTTTTGTTTTGTTTTTGTTTTTTAAACCTCTGCTTGTTTTTTAAAACCTTTTAACTTAATTTTCTTCTTGATATTATGTTTCTTTTCTGCTCCTTTGTTACTTGAAAATCTTGTTTGTGATCCATTTTTTTTGAATATCATCTTTGTATTTCGGTAGTACAACGACAACAATGGGAATCCTTACTCTGATGTTTTCTGGTTGGCTGCACTAGTCCAGTCAGTTGGTGAGCTTGAATTCGGGCAACAGGTTGGAATGTATTCCTCTACTTGTATCATTTGGTAGTTTCTTGATATGATAAGTTGCGAAATTTAATTTTTGATATCTTAGTTAATGTTTATATGACTGCATCCCATGCAAAACTTTTTAATATTTTACCTATTTCAAGTCTAATGGATGGTTGCCATCATAGTTATAAAAGTTCCATTTGACTGCAAATTTTCTTTCTGTTTTCTGTTTTAAAAATTGAAGTTTGTTCCTTAACCCTTGTCTTCTTCATCCTCTCATGAAGATCTCTCCAATTTCTCAATTTAAGAGGAAATTTCTCGTCTTCTGAAACCACCAGAACAATTTTGCCAATATACATGGACACCACCATATCAAGAAAGTCTACTCGCTCTAAAATATAAATGGCTACACCCCAAACCCATTCATTATAGACTTGTTCTGCAATCCCTATTCCGTTGTAGTAATGGGATTTACTGTACATCTGTGTGGTCTTTGAGTAGTGTTCCAGTGAGCTCTTAGGTCTTACCTAATTGTTTAGACAAGTATATAGCCTCTGCTTTTATTGGCAATGTTTTTTTAATTTCTTTTCTTTTTCTTCCCTGATAAATTGCAGAGCATTCTCTTTTTAGCATCGCTTCTTAAAAGGATTGATAGACTTTTGCAGTTTGACAGGTTGGTTAACCTACTGGTGTTTGACTAAATGGATTATGTTTATGAAGAAACTAGATCTTATGCTTCTTTAAATGATACGTGACAGGCTGATGCCTAGCTATAATGGAATCTTGACTATTACCTGCATCAGAACCTTGACCCAGATTGCACTGAAACTATCTGGACTTCTCTCTCTTGTAAGATTTTTCTTGTCTTCATATTACTAGTCAAGACGTGCACTTCATAATGATATTCTATTCCTCGAGAATGACGATATTGTATTTTAAACTTCCTACAGGATCGTATCATTGAACTGATAAGACCTTTTCGAGATTTTAATTCCATGTGGCAAGTTCGAGTTGAGGCAACCCGATCACTTCTCGATCTTGAGTTCCACTGCAACGGAATCGATGCAACATTGTTATTGTTTATTAAATATCTAGAAGAAGAGAATTCCTTGCGAGGTTTGTTTTTATCATTTATCTCTGTTTTTCCCCTCATATTACTCTTCATCTTATCCTTGGTCTTCTGTGCTTTTGGCCTCTTCTTTTGTTTAATCTTTCGTTCCTCGGATGACTATTCCATTTATTTGTTCCTTATAATGGGTTTTCTCTGAGCTTAAGGAAAAAAGTTCTCATATTGCAGGGCAAGTGAAGCTGGGGGTTCATGTTATGCGTTTATGTCAGATAATGAGAAGATCTAATTCAAATGTTGTAGTCAATAATGACACTCTTGTTGATTTGCTCCTCCTACTTGAAGGCAACGTGGCGTTTAACAATGTCTATCTTCGTCACTACTTGTTCTGTATTTTACAAGTCCTTGCAGGGAGGTAGGTACCCTTTTTCCTGGTAATGCTAGGTTGAATTAAATAGATATGGGAATACATAATTGTTCTCTCTTACAGTTCAATGCATGCTTTGCTATTTTGTACTTAATTTTGTATTATTTTGTTTTCTATTATTTTTATCCCCCCGACCATGTCTCTGTGGCAAATAGAAGACCAATGGACTTAACGTGTTAAGTAGTAATGCTTATAATCGTTGATAGGTCCAATAGGTTTAAGTTGTGCTTCTTCAATATCTACTACTATATATCCAAGCTTGCCTCACAGTGGATCTTTGGGGATAAGTGTCATCGGCTTCCCCAATATTCTTGATGAGAGGGCACGTTACAGTTCTCTGTTGTTGACATTTTTGTTACATTCATCTACTGTATTTGTTCGGTCATGCTAATGTTTGTTATTCATTAGTCTGACCTTAATGTTCCTGTGATGGTATGGATTTTGTTATTTATTCTTGTATAAACTCTCTTTTTACTTCATTTTCAGGCCCCCAACACTTTATGGAGTTCCTAGAGAATATAAAACATTGCATATGGGGGACACAGGAACTTGCAGCGAACAGAAAAGGATGTTAACTTCTCTCATTCCTGAATTCAATCCACCAGAGCCATCATCAGTCTCTGCAGTTGCGCCTATGCCATGTATTCCAGCAACTCTTTCATCAGAACCACTTCATGCTCCCACACTGAGGCCTGACAGCGTGGCAGTTCCCGAGCTTTCCAAGGAAGGAGGAGCAATTGCAGAGGTTCCTAAGCAAGCTATGGCAATAGTAGAAGCTCCCAGAGAAGCAGCCTCTGTTTCCAACAGTCATGAGAGGAAGTTGCCAGTTGTTAAGATCAAAGTCAGATCATCTGCTGCTACAAGTAGAGCAGATGCTGATAATCTAACCACTGAAAGATCGCATGCTGCTCCTCGTGAAACAGATGTTGGTCCTAGTAGTTCTGTTTCGGTTGATGCACCCCAAAGAAATATTGCTGAGGCTACAAGTATCAGCAACCATATTCTGGAGGAGGTAAACTCCTGTCATGATCACGGGTCTCATATGACAGCCAGCATTGGCAGTGCAAAACTTGCAAGTTATGGTGATGAACTTGGGAGGGAATTCCAGTGCACTGCCGATTCCAGCAGTCGAGCTTTTGGACATTTTCAGCCAGAAGATCCTTCATCATCGAGCATCATACAAGATAACAATATTGATGCTGATGCACAGAAGTATGCAAGTCTTCAGACGCTTTCTTTACCACAGAATGATCATGGCTTAGCCTCTTCGCACTCTCGCCACGGGAAAAAGGAAAAGAAGAAAGACAAAGAAAAGAAACGTAAGCGAGAAAGTCATAAAGAACATCGCAACGATCCTGAATACATTGAGCGCAAGCGACTGAAGAAAGAGAAGAAACAAAAAGAAAAGAAGATGGCAAAGCTATTGAATGAAGAGGTGAAGCCACTGCCACTTGCAATGCCTCGTATAAAAGAACCACCAACCAAGTCAACACCCGTGCAATTGGAAACAAACGAACCTAGTGGATCAAGATTAATCATAGGAGTTCATAGTAAGCCGGAGGCATCAGAAGGTACAACTTCTGCTGCCCCCAAACTTAGAATTAAATTTAAAAACCGAATGCTGAACAATTCATAATGGTTGTATTCAGCTCTTTTTATATTAGTTGAAATCCCTACAAATTGTTGTCTTTCATTCTCAATCCTCTTTGAGGCTAGGTATATAATCTGAGCTCCACGACATAACACAATTAAATTCAATCAATTCAAAGCCCCTCCTTTGTCACAGTTCTTCATTGTGAGTTACACTTGACATTCTTTACCCTCCATCTCAAAGTCGTTCAGAAATGACCATTCCTTTTGTTAGTATCTGCTTACCTAAATGATGACCTTAATCTAATCTTGTCAAGAGAGCCTAGATTTGCTTGGTTCGCCTGAAGGAATTATGAACCTGTAAAAGGGGAAAGTTTTATGCAGATCCAAACAAAAAGACTTGTAATTTGAGTGAATCTGGATTTGAATTGGCCATTAGCATCTCAATTTTTGAAGTAAATGCAGGGCGAAAAGAGCAGAAGAGCTTGGGGTGTAGAAATACCATATTGAGTATCCAAAACCGAATCAATCAGTGAAGTTTTCATTTCTCAATAATTATCCATGTGAAATATGTATGGTGGCTGTGAACAACCTTAGATTTGGCTTTAATGAATTGATTATGGAATACGAAAATCAGGCTGGAGAGAAGAGTTTCAAGTACACGGTTTAGCATATTAGGCCAGCTTTTGGCTATGAAAGAACATGAACTCTTCAAACCAAACAAGAAAGGAAGTTCGCAACTTCTATTCCAAACTAAAGATTCTCAAATTTAATTTTTGATACACGAAAAGATATATGATCCAGCTTTCTAAAATAACCAACTCTACCATTAAATTAACTAATGAGCAAACTGAGATATGATATTCTCAAGCCAGCACAAACCTACTATCACAAGCCTCAATTATTCATCCTTTTTATGCAAGAGGAAATTTCCTCTTCCCCTCCTTCCTCGTCTTCTTCTTCTACATTTATTTAATGAAAAAATTGCTAAAATTACTTTAAAGTATAGAGGTAGTTGCAATTATATCATCAAATTTTTAATTATAAAAGGTGAACCTTCAAACTTCTACAAAAATTAAAAGTGGATCCTCAAACTTGTCCAAAATGCAGAAGTTGTAACAATTAAATAAGTTTGAAGGTTTAAATTTTATCATTTCGGTGGTCTACCTTCAACTATTATTATAAATTTAAAGGTTCAATTCCAATAAATTATAAGTTCGATGACTTATTGTTTATAGTTGAAAGTTTGAGAATACAATTATAACTATCATATTGTTGGGGTGGTTTTGCAATTTGTCCAGTGCACACACACATATAAATATATATAGTATACATATACTACAACATTCTTCTCACTACACAAAAAATCAAAACAAGATTCAAAAAGTTAAGTGCCACTAGAAGTGAAGGAATAAACATTAGTTTTATGCAGAAAGAAGGTGCTACTAGAACAACAGCAACAAGAAAAAAGACAAAACAAACAGTGAGGGTTTAGTCAAAACTAAAGGACAAAAGAGACGTGTTAGGTTTACAGAAATCTTTTAGTAGACTGTTTGAGTTTTACAATAAATATTGATGGTTAGGCTACTACTCTCTCTATGACTATCTCACACATTACAAAAACAAATAATAAATTGGTAAAATAAATAAAATCAAATTAATACAAAATCAGTTTATAGATTTTGTTGTTTGTTCCCATTGGATATTGCACTGAAGCAGTAGCAGCCAACCAGATTCTCTTATCCCTTACTTTTCTGTCATTAATGTACGTGTCAACTCTCAACTTGAGGGCCCTATTTCAAACCTTTGAAAAAACCTAATAAAAAGTTTGCCCTTTTCTTTCAATCCCTCTTCCAAAGTAATGATTTTTTTAACAACCCATTTCTTAAAAATGTATAAGTATCTTAAAAATCACTACTTTAGTTTTCAATTGAAGTTGTAATTACATAGTTCTCCAAGAAGAGTTATATCAACGATTGTGTATGATTGTTGAATGTTTGCTAGCAAGATTGTCTCTCTTTAAATGCTTTCATATATTTTGGGAGTTTGAGTTATATATATGGAATATGTAATACAAAGTAGGGAGAATTTAAATGCATATCAGCGATTTGAGTTTTTATTTCGGCCGCCTCTGGCTCTCTTTGGGCTTATTTGTACTTTTTCATGGTAATATATTTGCTTTTGATCGGAGAATATGGTAAGCGTGTTGATTCAAATGTTCGGATGCATCTCCTAATCTCGTTTATTCATTAGTTTTTCTATAAAAACTAATCTTTTCTCTCATGTCATCTCAGGGCATTCCGCCACTGCTATTTCATGGTTTCACCATTAATGTAGACGGATTTTATGAATTGTGACTATTACAAAAGCTCTTTTCTTGCCATTAATGTGTACAATTTTTTAATATTTAGATAAAACTGTTACTTAAACTGTAGGCTGTTATAAAAAGGAAAAATGAAGAAAATAGCTAATAGATCAATTGAGAAGCATTTAAAATATGAGCCAAAGTTATTGCACAATTTCAGTCATGGGTTTGACTTGCATGCCCTGATCCATACATATAATTTGCATACATATCCCACAAAATCTAACTTTTTCCCTTCCCATGCCATCAACTTTGACTACATTTTACATAGATCAATGATAGAGCCTACCATCATCCCTTTTACGATTGTAACTGTAACACTTCTATACTGTGATTTTGTATGTCACATATACAATGTTGAATTTTCGGTATAGGGTCGCGACCCGTATACAAAGTACAAGGTCATAGTTCAGCTTTATGTACAAACATAATTTCCTTTCCAGCATAAACCGTATATCTAATAGAGGTCGTATTTCTTTGGGTTGGATGGACAGGTTAAAAAGGCATACGATCACGAATTGCACCCCATATAGGGCCAAAAAATCCAATATATAAATTCAGTTTGGGAGGGTTACGCATTTATGAGGGAAAACGTGACGATCTCGTTAACGGAGGAGGCGCAGGAGCGCAGATTAAGGGGTTGGGCCGCCAAAAAGTCTAGACTTAAGAACGGTGATGATAGTTCAATTGTTGAAGAAAATGCCCTGATGAACTTTTATTCGCACTTTATGTCGCTAACCTGTGGCAGACAGATCAGCTAGCAGGTGACGGTAAAGGTATCTCCACATTTCAAACCTCGAGAGAGGAGCGAAACAGCTCGACGGATAGGAAGAAGATCGGTTTTAAAGTATATATTATTGATGTAAGAAGTTTGAATCTTCACGCGCGCCAACATTGTGAAACAATGTACAATGTTGTAAATGTTTAACCTGGAGATGGATGATATTTAGTAGGGATGACATTAACATTAGTAGTGTAAAATTAGTTGCATAATTGAACATCCTTGGACCATGTAAAACTGAAGAACCTTCAAGAGAAAGAGCGACTAACTGTTTTTTTTTTTGTTTTTTGAGACAAATGAGGGACAAAAAAGAGATGTTAGGTCAGGAACAAACTACATTATATTACACACAACTGACATCTAACAGTAACAAACCTCTGTCTCCCAACACATTTTCAGATTTTGCTGTTTCTTCCACAGATTTGGATCTTGCCAAACAGATTCTCCTTTACCAGAATTACATTAAAAGAATTCCTATCTCTACTCTTTTATCATAGTGTGACTAATAATTTGTTTCCCAAGTAAGTTTGGTTCATGATTGGTTCATATCCGGTGCGTGCGTTACAGCATTGAGAAGGCCTTTCCCTAGTAGATAGAACAAAGAAGGCGTCACATTTTTGGTGTACCAGTTATCATTGGCCCAATATCATTTTAACTAAATGATGAAATCACCCCCATAATATTTAAAAGATACATATACTAACCCTCTTATTCTCAGTTCTTTTTTAGATGGAGTTCATGTTATTTAATACGATACCAAAGCTCATGAAGTCAAAATGAATATTCAGCACCATCTTACGGATCGTCTCACATCTTGAAAAGGTATATGAGTTAGCCCTCCCAATTTGGTTTGCTTAAAATTATTATCATGATATCTAAAATTTTTTAGCTCATGTCACTCATAAGATTATCAAATAGTAAGGATTGACCTTTACCAATTCAGGCTATATGTATGAAAATTGAATGAGAATAGTTTCACCATCTTAAATTGAGCGCGCGCGCACATATATATATATATATAT
>JBBPDJ010000004.1:14450960-14493105 GCA_037974625.1 Cucumis cinereus | reverse complement strand
TATATATATTCCAAATGTGAAACTATATGACATTTATTAATTTATACACATGAATTTTAAAAATACATAAAAATGTATTATGGTTAAACACAATTAAAAAAGAAAACTCTTAATTATGTCAGTTTTTGTTTCTGTTCTTCATTTGAAATTAAAGCATAGAGACTCTATTTTTGTAGGTTTTCCCCTTTTGTCCATTGCTTTTCTTAGCTTTGGATGCTTCTGGTTCCTATTTTCAACTTAGTTTTATAGCATAGCTTCAGCAAAGTTTTAAATTTTAGTCCAACTTCCAAAGGATTTCTTGACCACATATATATATATATATATGTAAAAATTGGGAAATGGTTTTATATTTTAGTACTAAATGGTCTCTTTTAAGTGGATGGATTTGCTATATAATCATATTTAGGTTAGGTTATGTTTATTAACCATTTCCTTGTTTTTTCTTCTTAAAACTAAACATATTTTCTTTCGTATTCTTACAATGACATGCATCATTTGTATGTAACGAGAGTTCAAATCCTAGTTAAATCTCAGAAAATGAAAAACTACTTTTTTTAGACCCCGGCCGGTTAGTAGTCTTTTCGTTTCTTTGAATTAAAGTTTATTTTCTTCCGATTTCTTACCATAAGTTTCGTTCTTCTTAAGTACAATGGTTAAATTTTTAGACAAATTCTAAACACAAGAACAAGTGTTTTTTTTTTTTTTGCTTATTTTTTTCATTAATTTAAACAAACAAAAAAATTAAAAGCTTATAAACCTCATTAAATTGAAAAACTAAAATTTTGCACAAAAATAATTTTGACATCAAAACACAAACTAATCATCAAATAACTTTGCCAACACAACATTCATAATTTTTTTTAAAAAAATCTAATGCGATTTTCTTTAAAATCCTATTAATTTCATGTTATATATTCGAAGTTGACAAAACACATAAGAGAATAACATGTTTAATGTTATTTGGAACAAACACTTATTAGAAAAGTTGAAAATTGGAATACAAGATTGCAACAACACAATTATTGAAGTTTGAAGTATAATTTGAGAATTGAAATTAAAAACTTTATATTAAAATTGATAACATATTTAAAATCAAAATTGAATTTTCCATAAATTCAAATTTAATAACAGTCGGATCTGTCCTCCCCTAGATTGCAGCCTTCAATTTCGCTATAATTTTATCTGGACAACTAATTAATATAAACTCCTCTTTAATTTCTTCCACTTTTTTTTTAAAATTATTTTCTTAAAATTATTTCTACAGTTATTGTGAGGTTTATAAGAATTCAAATATTTCAATCAATCAAATCAATCAAGCAACCAAAGATTTTAGATCTTTTTTTTTCTTGCTGACTATTTGAAGAAATAGTAACAATGTTTTTCAATTTAAATGAATTTGATAACCATTTCTATACTATTATATGGTCCTCTAACTTAACCTAACCTTAATTAGCTAAATTAATCATAAATATAATAAAAGATTATGTTCAATTCTCATAAACCCAACAATAAAAATGAGAATAAATAGATCCATTTCTCATATAAATATCTATTTTTTAATCTATAATCTAGTCATATTAAATCAAGAAAATAATCATTTTTTTTTAAATTTAAATTTGGCACATGGACAATTCAAATTGATTTAGACTGGTATGAATAAGTGACACGTTACAAAAGTTGAAATACTTTAATTAATTTTCTTTTATTAGAGAGACCATAAATCTTTTCCATCAAAGCAAACCAAAGTTTTTATATGTAGTGGTACTACGTTGTTGTTTTGTAATTTCCGAAATAATTGTCGTGTTTTTTTGTTTTTGGTGGCCATGGAAGCTCCTTCAAGTTCTTAATGTTCAAGGCATTGGCTCTATCTTATATTTTCAGGTACTCTTTTTTAACTTCTCTTCTTATCTTCTGAACTAATTTTCTTCTTTTTTTTCTTTAATTATTTCTTTCATATAACAATTTTATTAGTACAACGTTAAATTACAAATCGGATCAAACTTTGTCTTGTTTTTTTTTTTTCATATTTTTCTTTTTTCTTCCCACTTTTTATGTGTTGAATTTTGGTTTAATTTCTTTATTCCTTCTGTTTTATTTACTCTTACATGCAAATGGGTTGCTTCATATTTAAATTCCATATACATATTTTTAATTTCCCCTTGCTGCTCCATGAGTTTTAGAAATTTAATTGGGAGAAATACACTTATCTAATATATTTTTTTTGTAAAAAAAAAAAAAAGAAGAAAGATATTGTGTTAGGTTGCAATTAGATAAGGGGAAGGAAATATTGTAAACTTGTTTTGTAGATTGTACTAACAAAAATTCAACCAACAAATTAATGAATTATTGATCAATTTAAGGAACAAAAATAAAAAAAAAGTATAAAATTGATGGGTATGAATTTATTTAATTTTATGTTTTGGGATAGCTTATATGGAGTATGTCTTATAGAAGAAAGGCCATTATCCTAATATTTTTAATTTTTTTGAATAATATGAGAAAGAGAATAATTTTCCTGACCTAAATTATGTGAAGTGGATGGCCCATAACTGTTCTTGGAAATGGGAACTTTCTCAGCTCTCTTTGTGTTTTTTGTATTAATATATATATATATATATATATATATATATATATATATATATATGTATGTATGCATACATATATATGTATATATAAAGATGGTGTGGTTAATTTCAGACATAAAAGAGAGTCTTTTTACTTCCTTTATCGTTGTTGTTATTATTATTATTATTATTATCATTATTAAAGAGATGTTCATAGGATACTTGATAATTACTTCATTAGTTTTTAATTCTGTTTATTATTATTAAAAATAAAATATTCTATGAAATATTAACAGTTTTTTTTTTTTGGATAAAATAATATCAACAGTTTATGTTGCCTAAAACTGAAAAAGACAAAGAACGAAACAAAATGTACAGATACAGATTCTTTTTTAATGGCGAAATTAAAAATAATGATCTATTCATATATAAGTTTTATAATTTTGTGCCATAACGTTAATTTTTTAAATGCCTTTATTGAGAAAAAAATGATAATATTTTTTAGAAAAAAGAAAACGAAAACAGACATAAACTTAGATTTAATAACATTTCTAAATAGTAAGTTGGGAATATTTCTCATGATCAATGAATAGAAATTTATTAAGAGAAATTATTGTAATCGTCAAAAACTAATGAAAATATCTAGAAAATATAGCAAAATTCTACATTCTACCAATGATAGATTGGATACTATCGACATCTATTCGTATTTATAATATTTTGTAAATATTTTAGTTTATTATGTTATATTTAAAAATATGTTTATTTCTTAGTTCATTTTATTATATTATATTTGTAAAGGACTATAAATCCCTTATTAAACATAGTTATTTTTAAGGTTCTTTTCAAATATAGAAAAATTAACAAAAATATTTACAAATATAACAAATTTTAAAATCTATATAATCTATCGGTGTTTATCAATCTCGATTCTGGAACTTTGCTATATTCGTAAACATTTTAACAGTTGAATTAATTTCCCTTCAAATGCAGCCAAAGCGAATATAATTAATTGACAATTATTTTTAAAAACCATGTTAAAATCTTTAGACCTCATTGTTGTAGCAATAAAAAAAATAAACGAAAAATGAAAACAAAAGAAAAGAAAAGAAAATCCAATGGTTATTGTGATGGTCAAGTCATTGAGAAATCTATCAATTGAATCTGGTAGCTCACAGTCACAATTTTAAACGGTTATCGTTAACGTGCTTCCACTTTTTCACCCTATTTAACTGTTCTCCGTTGCCGTTAGGGCTTCCATTTCCCTGCTGGGTTTTCTTAGCCTGCGGCGGCGCTGTCCGAAAAAATGCTCCTCTTTCGAGTTCCTTCATCTCCTTTCTTCTTTCCTTTTTCCTCCTCTCTTTAGTCCTTTTATTATTATTATTTTTTTTTTCGATTTGATTAATCACAGTTCAGATTTTGTAAGATGTATCAAAAAAAAAAAAAAATGGGATCGTTAATCTGTAAGTTTCCTTCAGGTGAAGATCATATCAGAAAATTATTTCCTTCTTTCTCCTTTATTTATACTAAATTTTCCATCTTCTTAAAGGTATCTTAAGCTTATTTCAAGTTTAGATTTTTTAACTTTTTTTTTTTTTAATTTTATTCATATGAACATAGATCTAGCTCTCTAGGGCTTCCTTTTTTTTCTTCTGCTTTTATCTCTTTTCAAAGTTTCTTCAGATTTCAAGAACAAAATTTCAGCTAATTTCTCATTTAATGGGGGGTTTTTTTTTCTCTTTATAATTTAAATTTTATGAGAGTCTCAAGATGGTATCTTTCTATCTTTTGTTTCATGGGTTTCTGTTGCTGTTTTTCCCCATTAAAATGTTTTGTTTTTGTATTGTGATTTTTCTGGATTTATGTATACCATTAAATTTACAGCAACCATAATTGACATCATCTTCGTTTTTAGGGGTGGAAGGTTGGATTTCCTTTATATATCTTTCATCTTTTTTAGGACATTTTTTTCATCTGTTTCACTTCTTCAAGATTGAACATTTTGGTCCCTCATTTCTACTTTTATTGGTGTTTAAAATAAAATTAAATGAAACTCAAATTTTCCCCTATGAAGGAGAAGGGTTTACTGCTAAAATGTTTCTTCTTCCTAAGAGATAAATTGGAATTATTGTTTCTCTCCCTCTTCAATTTTGTTTTCTTTTCCAGTTTTTGGAGGGTAAAGTGCAGAAATCTTTCATGAAATTAAGTGTAAGAAACTCATTGGTTTTGGTTATTAATGGTGAAGAAGCAAATAATTAATGACTGATTTTGAGGAATTTATTATTTCTTCTTGGAGGAGAGGAATTTAAAAGTTAGTATTCAACAGGTGGAGCAATTACTTGCTGTAAATCAAAGGGAATAATGGAACCAAAAGAGATGAATGTTACAACATTATTGTGATCTGATGGACTAGCTGTTCTATCTAGGTTACACAAATCTAGGCTTTTAACATTTATTATTATACTAAATTAAGTAGTAATAATGGACTTTAATAAACATCCAAACCTAAAACTCCAATCACTAATTTAAAGCTTTATTATTATTATTATTATCCTTAAATAGGTTGCATCAACCTTAGTTTACCTTAAGGACATTGACTTTTTCAAGTTTATTCTAACTTACGTTTTTTTTTCAAAGAAATCCAATAACTTTTCAATTTTCAAAATCGACAATCAAACGCTTGAAAAACAATTTATCATTCGGTCAAAAAAATTTTAATTACGAGTCAGAATATCATCCTTTTGGAGGGATGATGACAGTGAATTTAGAAGCACTAGTAGTGTAAGTGCTCTATTATATATTTTGGTTAACAGTATTTTTTTACAGCTCTAATAATCTGACATTTATTTTGTGTTAATATCGTTCATCTTTTTGCTTAAAGAACCCTAGGAAGGAGCAGTCCTTTTTTTTTTTTTTTATAAAAAATATAAATTTATTTTCTCTTTTTCCAAGAGGGCACTCATTATGACAAGACATTTATACTTTTTTTTGCTTTTCAAATGTCATGTTCCTCAATCCATTATATCCACAACTAACTAAAGTTTAGAATCATTACTAAGTTTAACACAATTTTAATTCATTATTAGCATACATAAACTCATAATTAACTTTATTTTTCTGAAAAATAACGTTTTGTATTGGATATTGTGGTTGGGGTGTATTTGATATTTATGTGAAAATCACTGGTAAGTCTAACAATATTAATTATTTATTAGCAATAAACATCGACTCCTAACTTTGTTTTTTATTTTTATCTTTTTTTTTTAATCTTTCTGAAAAGCTTTTCGTATTGGATATTGTGGTGTGGTGTATAGTTGGTTTATACTTGAAAATTTTCTGATTTTCAACCATATATTTCTAGATTTTATTCATGATTAAGAGTAACATGTGTTGATGTTAAAAACAACGTAGCTAAATTAGCGCAGTGCTTGTTGTTCGATTCCTACGTATTGCAAAGAAAAGAAAAAGGAGTAACATGCTGATTCGAGGAATGTTTAGGCACTTCGTAAAACTAGAAAGTATCTGTTTACCACTTTATCCCGTACAAATTCGACAAACTTAGGGGTGAGAATCGATTCTTCTGTGCTCCGATTGGGTTGAAGTTGAAATTTGTGTACTTTTTTTGGTTACAGTTTGTGAGTGATAAAATCAATTATCTGATCTCAAAGTTAATAATAAAAATATTTTAACCATGTTACTTTGGTTGACGTTCTTGTAGTGACATGTTAGATTTGAGAGTTATAAAAGTTGATAAAAAAAAATAGTATTAGAAAACACGTTTTTTTTAATCAAATATTAGAGGAAGAGGGATTAAGAGATAGTAATATTTCAACTAGGCTGACCATTCTTAACAACATCATTACATGGGAACAAATATGAAATTTCAACTTTATCAATCCAATACATAGAGAACAATTTCATTTATTAATTTTTACTATATTAAAAAGGTGGGAATGTTAAATAATTTCTTTTGGACGGCATAATTGTCCTTTAAATAATTTTAAAACGAACCTTGCTCGAATAGTGTAGTTTATATATTTTTACTCCATTATTCTCTAATTGAATTAGAATAAATATATAGGTTCGGAAATTAAAATGGATTGTTAGGATTATAAACATGGATTAATCCAAAATAATTTTAAAACAAACCTTGCCTGAGCAGTTTCTTTTTCTTTCTTTCTTTTTGATAAGGGACAGTAATTTACTTATCTTATTTCCGTTATTGAGTTCAACGGTTCTAGATAACATAATTAGTGTCTTATTCACTCAAGTTATACTCGAATAGCCGTAAAATAGATTATATATTCTATGATCATAAAGTGATAATCATATTTTTCACAATATAGTGTGTTTGCAAAAGCCCAGCAGCTCAAATTTGATCTTAATGATGCAATGAGAAACAAGGGAGATAATTAATCAGAGCTTTGAATTAGGTAACTGTTTCTTACCCTCTTCCTGTGAAATAGGTTGAAAACTCTTGAATATTGATGAATGTTTCATTTTTTTTTGAACAAGATACCAAGGAGAGAGGGATTATATACAAGTTAGTATATTAATGTTTCCTAGGATGACTTTGGACGACATCGATGATCATATACAAG
Organism: Cucumis cinereus; assembly: GCA_037974625.1. Classification (NCBI taxonomy): domain Eukaryota; kingdom Viridiplantae; phylum Streptophyta; class Magnoliopsida; order Cucurbitales; family Cucurbitaceae; genus Cucumis; species Cucumis cinereus. The sequence goes on along the minus strand of JBBPDJ010000004.1, from coordinate 14,485,940 downwards.
TTAGTATATTCATGTCACCTCTAATTGAACATTTTTATTTAGGAGGGAGCTGAGGAGAGAGCTGAACCACTGCTCATTTTGCCGTCTCTAATTGGACTTCAAAAGGTATGGTTGACATTATTTTTATCACTAAGATTAGTGTATATGTGCAAGACAATGACAACCCTTTAGATATCTCTCTAGAATTGATATTGTCTACTTTGAATATAGCCGTTGGTTTCACTCAAAAAGTGTCATAAGATCGGAGATAATTATCCTTATCTTATATACGTACCCATGACCATCTCCTTAATCTAGCTAACGTGGAACGCAACTTCGGTTGCATTCCAATATTATGAATACTATATTAGTGACATTTGGCATAGGAATGAGTAATACTATATAGTCTAACATGCATAATCATACTCCAATATGATATTAAAAAAATTGCTTACTAAACCTAAAAGCTTAATCCATGGTAAATTAGGGTTCAATTTATTTAAGAAAAAAAGTGTTGAACTATATTGTTGGGGAGGTGACAACTTTTTTACAAAGATTCTTGGCACTAATAAGAAGACAGAATTATAGTTAAAACAAATGAGCATATAGAGTTTGAGTTGCCAAGTTGTTGGGTCAATTGTGGAAAATTGATGAGAAATTTTAAATTGGGTTTGTTGAGATAAAGCTAAGGAAGACAGCAAAGGTAGGTGTGTGTTTCAGACATTTGGATAACATTTGATTTGAAAAAGACAGTGAGAGGTAAGTGATGAAGCCAAACATTGTTGAGAAAAACTGGGATCGCATTTCCTTTGACATGACAACAACATACTAAGCTTTGTACTTCTTAAAGTCAATTCCACTACAATTACAATCACTCACCCAATGCTACACACCAAAATTTCAATTAACCCACAAAATTATCAAACAATTACTATACCTTTTTGTAGATTACGACCTTAATTGGGTTATTAGATGCATTAATGTTATTAAATTTTAAACAGATATAATGGTCATATTTCGACTCTCCATGTGCCATAAATTTACTTCGGACTTGCATAATAACTATAGACAAGAAACAATTATCACATAAATGTACGTGGTTTTATTTCACTAACAAAATGTTAACGAGGTGTGTTTGGGAGTGATAATTATGTTTGGTTCAAAAAGTTAATTTAGAATTATCCAATTAGTAATTTTAGTTTCAATTTGAGAAATATTATTTAACTAAATAATTATAGTAAAGATCATTTTCTATTTATTTTATTGCTAAATAATTGTATGCATGGTTGATATATGTTTATATATAGATATTGAAAGAAAATTTCAAACATATATAATTATTTGTTTTATTAACAATTTAATGACAAATAATGACTGACATCTTTTGTTTCAATATTTAAAATTAAAAAAAAACACACACACACACACACAAATGACTAATCAACAAAATTTTACAAAAAAAAAAAAAAAAAAGTTGAATTAGATAACCATTTTAGGAGTGAATGGCCAGAAATCACCTAACAAAAATCATTCTATCACCTAATTCTTCCAAAATCAATTTGAAATGATTTTATATTTTTCTAAATTCAATTTTAGTTAATGTCAAACATCATCATTAGAAGAAAATGTGATTTTGGCTAAAGAAAAAATGATTTTGACTTATCTCAAAATTTACTCGCAAATACATACTTATATCTCACATGTCTTAAATCTTAATTTAAAAAATAGGCTTAAAATAAAAAGTCCAAAACAAAAGGTGAAACACAATCTCTATATAACTTCAGTTTTGAGGGTATCGCATTCACCACATTTTAACTTAAATTCTATTGCACAATAGTTTTTCGAATTTGTAGTTGGCTTTTGCTTGTAATATGTTGATCACACACATTATGAACTCATACTTTCTAAACCCTCTACAATAAATTAACTTTGTACAAGTAAGGGATACTTTATTATGCACGTAAGAAACACACGAGAAAAAACATCAAACGATTATTACAAAAGAACAACCTAATTTAAAGCAATAGAATCAACAAGAGGGATCAACAAGTGCATAGACTGAGACAATTCATCTAGGTTGACACTCTAATCACGTCTCAAGACCAAAAGATTCAATGAGCACAAAATTATGTAAAACTACATTTCTATAACTCATCTCTAATGAACAATACACATAACTTATTCATAAACTTATTATTAAAACTATGAACTGATGTTTCCCTAAATTTGATTGCCTATGACATGATTTAGTGGGTTATATATGTTTTACAAGATACATAATCCATCATTCCAACTAAGAAAATTGGCATCATCCACATTTTGAGAAAGTGGATAATGGTTAAATTTCTCTCTTGTGTCTATTCCATCGATCACTTCCTAAAAGGTATCCTCTAAATCCCTCATTACTGGCTTCAATGTAATCCACATACTAAAACATCATCATGCATATACTTTTGAGGGAAATAACAAGAACATGATCCTTTTTGGATAAAAGAATTATGGATAAGAAAAAAAAAAGAGGAAGAAACACAATAATAATTCCAATAATATAATGAGTTTTAAATTTAAATCTCTAAATATTTTCAAGCCTTTTGATCTATTCCCTAATTAGACATCAACTGCTCAACATAGGGTTCTTCAAGAAATATCTACAAAAGTCAAGAAGATCATGCATGAAGAGAGAAACATAGAATTTTTTTGCACAATTTGTGTTTTACATTAATTTCAAACAGAAAGTGAAGAAGAACAACAATACACTCAACATAAAATTATCTCATAATAATAATAATAATAACAATAATATAATAATATTTGTTTTTCCAACTTGATATACTTCCTAGCTAGGTTAATTCCCTTGAGAAAATTAAGAATCAAAATCCCATGTTGTTGGATTGTAACATGCTTGCAACCAACCCATATACCTTATCCAAAGATATCAGAGTCTTCAAATTCATGCTACAAAAAAAAAAAAAAAAACTTGACTGTTTGATTAAGATTAAAGTTATAAAAAAAAAAAAAAAAAAAAAGAGGAAAAATTATGGTAAATTAACTTAAAAACTCACCTGTTGATGCAGAAAATTGAAAGTTGAATCATCAGATGGGCTCCACTTTGGCAAAATAACATCAAAAGAAGAAAAGTTTTGGTGGAATTGAGAATCAAATTGGGAAGTGATTGGATGATTATTATTATTGTAGCTTTGATGAGTAGTACCAGCTGATTCCTCTCCACCAGTAGTTTCAAAAGGACTGCTCCACGAAGAAGATGAAATAATTTTGGTAAACTTTGGTTGATGATCATCTGAACAACAAGCTGAATCCCTAATAAACATCTGATGTTTCAGCTTCTCCAAAGTTCTTGCCCTTGCTCTTTCTCTTGCCTTTTCTCTCAATTCTTTAGCCATGGTTTTTCTAATTGGCAGTTGTTTGGCTCTCATAATCTTCTTCTTCTTCTTCTTCTTCTTATTAATTTTGATATTAATATCTTTGGTATTCAAATTTTGATCACCAATAATTACTCCAACTTCACTATCAAGCTCTGAAGAATTGGAATAATTAGAAGAAGAATTTGTGATCATGAAATAATTATGGTTTTTTTTTTCTCTAGCAAGTTTCAAAATTTCAGGCTTGGCTTGAATCAACAACCATTCAACTGTTTTGCTACCTTTATCAACACCCAACATGTCTTGTAATCCAAAGAATTGCTTAGCCACTGGTAAAGAAAGCCTCATTCTTCTATCTCTTACCCCTTTAGCTGTTGTGATTTTGCTATGCCTATCTTTTTTTGACAATCTTTTTCTTTGTGGGATTTTCTTCATAATCTTCTTCATCTTTTGATCTGAATTCATCACCATCATGCTCATGTTGTCAATAGGAGGGTTATTATAAGTAGAAACAATAGGAGGAGGATTATTATTATAATTTTGAGAAGAATTAGAAGAAGAATTAGTAGTGAAATTGAGATCATGATCATCATCAACTTCAAAAGGAGAAGGAAAGGGGAAGAAAGAGATGGGAAGATGGAATGAATGGTCAAGATCATGAGACAAATTACAAAATGGGTCATGGACATTTTTGGTATTACCACTACTATTTGTGGAGAAGAACATGTTTTTTTTTTTTTTTTTTTTTGGAGAAAAATAGTGTGGACAAAAAGACCTAGATTTGATGATGGAAATGGCTTGAATTTGATGACAAGTGCAAAACTCTGAAGATGAATAAAAGAAAGCTTCACATCCTTTTCAAATTTCTCTCTTTTTTTTCTGCAGTAATTTTTGGTGTTGAGAGTGAAATAAAACCAACTACAATAATAATGATAATATATAATATATTCACTTTTTTTTCAAATAAATAAATGGGGAATTCAAGGACAAGCTATAAGTAGAGCTTGAGAAAGACAGCACAGTGGAGATTACTGTATATAGACTGGAAGGAGCTGAATTAGAAAGAGACAGACAGAAAATTAGAAGTTTGAACCAAAAAAGAAAAAAAAAAATTGGGTGAGTTTTGTAAAGAAAGACAGAAAATGAAGAGGGGGAGGTTGAATTTATTTAATTTGTAAAGAAAGACAAAGGAAAAGGATCCATCTCTTTCTAGAGCTCTTTCCTTTTGAGCTAAAAGTTTGCATCTTTAGAGTGATATTATGGGAAGTTATATGTGAGTTGAGTGAGTGGGGATATTGAAAAAAAAATACAAATATAGGCTACTTAATTATATAATAATAATAAAGTTAGACAAAAGGGAAATTAGGTCTTTTTTTTTTTTTTTGGATCCCACCAAACATATTTCTTCTTAAACCCTTTAAACCCTCTCAAGTACACTCCATTTGGGCTCGATTGTGATAAGAATGTTAAGAATATGTCAACATAAGTAAGATGATTTGATGCGTGCATCTACTAATTCCTTCATTTCCTCTAGTTTCTTGTTAAAAAAAAAACCATTTGCTTAACTATTATACAATGTTCAAATCCTTGCATGGCTTATTTTAGGGTTCATTAGGGTTTATGTTGAGTAATTATTAAGACTCATTATTTGTGGTGGTTTAAATTGACAAAACCTATCGTCGGTTTAATCAACGCGACTTGTTTTGTTATAGTGATATGTTTGAGATTGATTTTAATCACCAATCTGAGTCACACATTATATTAAATTTGTTCTTATATCCGATCTTGTTGTTGAGTATAAAGGGATAGTCAACCAAAAGACCTAAGAAGTTAGTTGGATTATTCTTTAAAATATGATTCCAATTCAATTTTTATTAATTTCTGAATTGTTATCATCTTCAATATTAAGAGAAGCCTACATCTAGTTCTGTTTATATAACCACTAAGGGTGATTTTTAACTCAAAAGTAAGCACACTCTACAAGATCTAGCCAAGATTCTAGCTAGCTAATAAAGATTTCCCCTCTTTCAAAATAACCTTTGAATTTATAAAATATATAGCCTAAACCCTAAAAAGCCTAGATTTGTATAGTCCTATTTAAAGACTTAAATTTTATCTACTATTTAATTATTATTGTTATTTGTATTCCTAGTGCAACTTCATCTACTTTCCAAAAACACACATGCACAGCCTAATAAATTCAACTTACACACACCCATTTGATTAATTAAATAAAATTTTAACGTAAACTCGTAGTAAGTCTCACAACCACAAAGTGATATACATATATATTACACAATAAATTGAAGTAGTAGAACGAACGAAACGCGGCGTTAATTAATTCATCATTCCATGAGTATAATTCACTTTAATTTAGGTATGATGGATGAGATAAAGTTGCAAACGGAGAGGTCCACGTGGCCATGTCTAAGATTTTTAAGTGAAAGGACAATTATTTGACTCAAAGGGGCACGCTAGTGGTAGAGAGAAAGGGAAGATGAAAATGGGGGAATATATATGTACATTATTTTTGACTGTTTTTGTGTGTGTGTGTGTGTGTTTGTGTATGTGAGGTTAGCTAATGTCACTTTCTACAAAAAGGAGAAACACCTTCTTCTTTTTTTTCTCTCTCTCTCTCATCTTCACCCTTATGTGTCCATCAATCAAATTTACCATAGGAGAAGAGAATGTTGTTGTTGTTGTTGTTGTTGCCTTTCCCTCCATGCGTGCTTATCTCTTTCTTTTCTCCTTTCTTTCTCTGTCATTGACAAGAAATTAAAAGAAACGAAGAATTCTTTTTCGGTTTCTAGGTTTTAAGTTTAGCGTTCTATTTTGTCTCTAAGTTTATATACATATATGTCACTTTTAGTCATTAAGTTTTGAGTTTTGTTTCATTTCAATCTGTTACACGTTTATACCTTTGAAATAGATTTGAGTTTTGTTTTGATTGGATCCCTAGGTTTTAAGATTTATATTTTTTTGTGTTGATTTTCTTTTTGTTGCTAAATACTTTTTTTGGAAAATGAAATACTAGAAGTTGAGAGATCATTAGGCATACCTAGAAATCTCAACTAGGTTAATATATCCATAACGTTCTCACAAATGCCATGATGCTAAGAGAGATGCATTGATTACTTTCTGATTTTGGTGTTAATGTCTATAAATTAATTTGAACAAATTATAATAAATTTAAGTTTTTATATCTTTCATCGTCATTAATTAAAATTATATTTTAAATTTTACTTGTTAATAATTTTAAAATTTTAAATTAATTAATACAAAGTCAAATACAAAAAAAAAATAGTATCCCAAACACTAAAAATGAATGAGTATTTAGTAAAAAAAATCAAGGTTAAAATTATAAAATTTTGAAACTTAGAGATTTGGTTTTAAAAAAAAAAAACAAATTCAAACAAAACTCAAATGTAAAATGTAAAAATGTAACTAAAACCTATCAACAATTTTTTAAAACAAAATAAGCACAATTGAGGAATCGGTCCAGAATATTTCAACTATATTAATACACCTTTAGTACGAAAAAGTTCTAGTACTACAGTAGCAAAAAATGAAGGTACTATAGAACTTTTTTTATACTACCGTAGTACTAGAAATTTCCTCAACCCTCGTCATATTCCATTCCGGAAAGAGATCCATTAAATCAAAAAATATACACATCCAATAATCAAATCCAAAACGAAACGAAAACTAAAGAAAAACAATTGTGAGCAAAGAGAGATTATTTTATATATAAAATATAAATATAAAAATAAAAAGAGTGCCTTTGTACTTTGATCACTGTTCATACAAAGACCTTCTGAAACCCTAGCCAATCACCAACTTCCATAACCACACAAAACCATCTCATCTTTCTTCAAAGAAAAAATAGCAATATTCCTATCATCAATCAAAACCCCCTCTCTTCTTTTTCTTTTCCATGGCTTCCCCTAAAATTTAAAAAATATATTTTTTTAAAAAAAAAAAAATTAAAAAATCTTTTTTTTCCATTTTTACATGCCGTCCTCTCCTCTTTCCCCACCCACTTATTATTTTAATTTTTTATTTTAATTTTTTTCTGTTTGTGTGTACTAATAAGCTAGAGATGAAATTGACTGCTTTGTACTGTCATAATTATAAAAGGACCACACAAGATAATGCAAAGCTAGCTGTTTTTTATGTTGTTGTGTTCTTTTTTTCTTAAAGGATGAACTACTTAAAAGATAAGGGTTGGAGGTGAATAATGTACAAATTTGGTGGTGTGACAGTGGGCTCATTTTTATTACATCAAGGTATCAATTCATAGAACCCTAGAAAAAATTGAATATCATTACATTTTATGTACTTTCTTTACCCCCTCTTTAGTTCTGTTTTTAATGTGTGAGCAATTATTATTATTATTATTATTATTATTATTATTATTATTATTATTTTTGTTACCCTATATGTTCAATTGCTCTGTATATTGTGTACTCTATAAATAACATGTCCAATTTCTAAATTTGTAATCATCATTGATTCTAGCTACAAGGAATGATATGGTAAACACTCTTGAATTCAATTTTTCTTAAGAATCTTATGTGTGTGTGTGTTACTCTTGAGCATCTTATGTATGTAATATTGTTGCAGAATGGGGAAGTACTATGTTAGTCCAATCATTTTTACTTTTTATAACTATGTCAATATGTTTGAGGCTATGTCAAAAATATATATGTCTAAGGTGAATTAATGTATATGAACTAGGTTGATATATCCATAACATTTTTTATCATTATGTACCCGAGATTCAGATTTGCTGATAAAATTTTAAAAGAAAATAAAAATGGACCGTTGGGATCATCTAAATAATGGACGAAGTAGTAAAAATCTAACCAATGGCTTAAATTGTAAATTTAGTCAAATTTGTTGTTGGTGTATGGTCACTATTCACAAATTGGAAGTTCTAAATAGTGACCATACAAATTGTTGGTCGGTTTTCGAACCTGCGACCTTCGCGTTATTAGCACGACGCTCTAACCAACTGAGCTAATAGGCTATTTGTTAGAAATAAAAAAACTTTTCATAAAATCACTTATTAATTTGCGAAAAAAAGTTTATTTAGTTAATAAATTTATTGTTTTTTGAGAGTTAACATATATTAAAGAAATAAATATTAATTGAGAAAGAAAATGACATTAGAAGAATTTGATATAATTTTTCTTTTTCCGTACAATGTTACATCACCAATTAACCGAGAAAAATGAACCGAACTATGAAGTTACAATTTGAGTTGAATCGAAAATTTATAACATCTTTATCACTCATTTACTCCATGTGTGTGCTTTTATATATATATATATATATAATTTTGATAATAACTTTTGTTAAAATTTTGTATTTTTTAAAGAAAAATGGGTCTTTTTTTTTTTTTTTGGTTGTATTTTGAAAAAATAGAATCCAACTAAAACAACCCTCAACCCCTAGATTTGCACCACCCATGGTTTTGTTTTTTCAAAGTCCAAACTATTCAATTTGGGTTCTCATGTGACAATGTCTACTTTATAACTATCAATTGACCCTTTTTTTTCTTTTTTTCTTTTTTTTTTAAATTTCTACTGTACTCTCTTCACATCTATGTCTTATGTTACTATACTCAGTGCCCATTGCCATTAATTTCCAATTGCTTCAACTTTCTATATCTTCCATTTTTTATTTATTTACTTTGGCTTTATTACTATATTTTTGGCTTTGATGACATGTCACTGTCACCTATACGTTTAAGGGGACAGTTTTTCAATTGTTTATATCTTATTTTACTTCTCTTTTTTTTTTTATTATTAATTCTTTTTGGTTGGGAGGAGGTGGAGGGGGGGGGGGGGTCATTTTGGCTTTGAAAAGACATGAAATTTTCCACAAATGATGCTATATTATATATATATATATATATATATATATATATATATTTCATTTTAGTATAATCCAAACTTTATGGAAAAAGGGGAATTATATATTAGATTATGTTGTATTAATCACTTGGAAAATATTAAAAGAAAAACCCATAAAAAAGAAAAGAAAGATAGGTTAAGTTGCCTTTATTGTCTGTTCATTGAATATGATTTTAATGAATGAGCTCTACCAAAGCTCATTTCTGTTCCTTTTTTTTTTCTTTTTTTGTCAGTAGTTTGTCTTTTACCTTTTTATTAAATATATATATATATATATATAATTTCATGGAAATATATGAAAATAAACTTAGAATATGTTAAATGATCATAATTAAATTAAGTTTACTTCTAAGTTAATGTGACAAACTTGAGTAATAACATAATCCATATTCTGATTGTTATTTAAAATGGAGTGATGATGATGTTCATATTAGTTCTAAAAATTATATAATTTTTTAATATGAAATTGGAAATAAAGTTAGTTTTTTAAGAAAATGAAAAAAAAAAAAAAAAGAAGTTACCAGATTTTGATGTGTTTTACTTTACACGTGCGAAGATGAGTCAAACTAAGGGGATTCCCTTAGCTAGGGGCCTGGGTGGGTTTTATGTCCATCTAATAATGGTCTCAACAGTACAATTTTAAAGGTCTCTCATAGTGACGAAAATATGTTAAAAAAAAAAAAAAATCATATTGACTATTTTATTATTTGGCTTTATCTTATCATAGAATATTCCTTCTAATTTTTTTTTATTTTTAATACATTTTCTAACATTAACAATTATTATATGTTCACTCTTTTAATAGTAAATTGATAATGATATAATTAAGAAAATAAGAATTAACTAATTGAAAAGGAGGCTAATGTATCACATTTCAGAGAGCTAAAATTTCATGATAAGTGGCTTTTTCTCAATATTTTCTTTCTTTTTTTTTTAAAGAGAAAAGAGAAATTAATGAATAGATGGATCTCAATAGATATATATCTGAATATCTCAACTAAGTTCTATAGCATCGTCGTACCACAAAGTCAAAAGAAAAATATCATTTCCTGAAATAATGAAGTACAGGATAGCAGCTAGAGCAAAAGGCTCACAGAAAGGTAAGAAAAATCAAATACAACATAAACCAAAGAGGGGAAAAAAAGATGAGAGATAGTCTATCTGCAACATTAAAAGAATTGATGGTGCCACACTCCTTATTGGGTGGCGAAAGGAGAGCACTTGGAGAAAGACTGGAGAAAAGCTTTCTAAATTAAAGCAACAGTATATGTATCAGAATTGCTAAAAAGCTTAGGGTTCAAGCACTAAGAAGTTGATGTTGTTAAGACATATTTTAAAAGGATGGGTGGAAGGTTTGCCCTCATCTATGAAGATTATGTTCACATGGATGATATTACTTCTAATGTATGTATGTGTGTGTATATATATATATATATATATATATATATATTCATAAAGCTTGAGTGAAAGCAGGAGTAGGATGTTTAAGAATTCTCACTTAGTGAAAAAACAGGTGATTACATATATCTCAACCAAGCACATATCAAAACCTAGAAAACACACATATATATACATATGATTTGAGTCTTCACTCTTTTTTCAACATATATATAGTCATAGCATCGATTTGGGTTTGATGGTTCTGGAATTGATACCTCTTTAAGTTATATTAAAACCTTTTTGTGCATCGTGATCCATAGAAAGAATTTACAATATTTCTTAGGAAGCGTTGTTATCAAAGAAAATTGATAACCATATTAGTGGAGGGGTGAAATTCAGAGCAATCTAAGACCAACAAGTCTTGAATTGATCGCTAAAAGTCGTCCCTTGATTACATTCGAACCAGAACTCTAACCCTAAACCGTAAACTAAAAGGTCTAAAGAATATAGCAATAACAAGGTCAAAACCAAACATATTGGTGTGAATAACGAATATAATGGTTGAATTGAAATTGAATGTCCTTGCAGGATTAATGCCAAAATGGCCGATTGGTAATGTTGCTAAACTTTGATCTAGTTTCACTCTCATGGGAAGATTATGAAGTTCTTAATTTAATAATTATTATTATGATTATTTCATTGGAAAAACCGTTAAGGATCGTCGAATTCATTTAAACAATCCGATCCAAGATCCAAAGGATAAAAAGACAGTTTTTATTTCTTCATTTTTTTTTAAATTTTCTTTTTCTAGAAAGGCTTTAATTTCATCTTTACAACATAATATTAGTCAGTTTAAGCTTTAAGATAAAAAAAAATAATAATTAGTCTATAGCTTAAACGAATTACCGTAACATTGTTTTTACCGTCAATGTACTGACATAAAAGTTCAATTAAATTGTATTAACTAAAACTTAGTTCAGTTGGTATCTATATATACCTGAGGACAAGAAATTTCGAGTTCAAATCTCCCGACTTCGAATTTGTACTTGTATCTAAAAAATATTCAATTAAATTGTTCTTAGAGCTGATGCCCTCTGACCACTCATCAAAAAAACTAACCTAAGTTTGTGTTTGGGCTTTTTTATCATGGCCCAAACAAGAATGCGAAGGCCCACGATCAAAAGCCCCTTTAAATAAAATTTGAATTGTTTATGTTTTAAAAAAATCAAATATTGTGTAAATATATCAAGCATACTTTAATGGCTTTCTCTATAGAAATTTTTAGTGTTATTTTCAAATATAGCAAAATAAATTAAAATATAGTATAATAAAAGTAGGGTAATCTATGTTTAATAGGTAAATATTATCCATCGTGGCTATCAGATGGTTATATCTTGCTATATTTATAAAGATTTTTCGAAGTTTTGTCATTTAAATAATCTATTAGACTATTCACGAGAAAAATTATGAAATTTAGACAATTGTATAATTAAGCCTATTTAGATAGGCATAAAAAGCCCTTAAAAATACAAAAAGAACATAATCTGACAAATGGAGAAATTCAAACTCTTAACTTCCTTACCGGGCAAGCGTTGAACCTCAAATTGGCTTAAAAAGTTGTCTTTCAGCTTGATTTTAACTGAATTTCATTAATCATTCCAATGATTCTTAAACAAACATCTTAACTATAACTCAAACATTCTCACATCATATCAATTATAGTCCCAATTATTACATAAAGTCTTTTCTTGGTAATGAAGACACTGTCTCATCCTCAATGTGGAGATATTGTAATCAGAAACCTCTTCATATATAACAGATTACAGTAAAATGTACACATGGATGTAGAGATATATAGAGTGGAAAAACAAAAACAAAAAACAAAGAAAAGAATGAACAAAAATAGTTGAATGGGGGATTCTCAATCTCATTACAAATAATTGCTTCAATCATGCCAACAAAGAAGCATAGCAACACATCTACCAAATATATACAGCCTACCTTTTCCTTCTTGTACAAATCCAGTAGCTCCTTTACATGAAGACTTTGTCTTAGAATTCTCTATTGTAGAACCATTTTTAATCTTCATATCTTCTTCAATTCCTTTCTTTGTGGGCCTCATCATAATCTCAATCCTTGTTTAAGACTCAAATTCATTTTCATGGAAACTAAAATCTCTAAGAAAGTGATGGAAAAGTGCAGGAAAAACCTTTTTTTTGAATGTTCTTAAAGGGAAAGAATGGATGAGATCAGCTTATACTTGATACTTGGACCAACCCCAAGATCCAAAAATCATAGGCCATAACTTATCAAAGCTTCAAATAAAACAAGGGTCCCACCTTAAAAATAAAAAAATAAAAAAAAAACAACAATCCACCAGAAGATAAAATAATCTAAACTTTGATTAATCAGTGAGCTTTTGGTCCCATCAAAAATTAAAAAAATTCAATCACAGAGAAAGTTTCTCAGATTTTTCTTTCTTTTTTTTTTCTCTAGTCAGGTAGGTGAGGAAGCCAAAATATTCCCAATACAGATTCCACAAGAAAAAAGGAAGAACCCAAAATAACAAAGGAAAGAGTGGAGGGGGGCCCCCAGATTATTGGGTCAATTGACTTAAAAGGGAAAAGCCATATTAAAGACATTGTACACGTGAAATTCAAAACATACACGTGAAGTTCACAAGGGTGGGCATGGCAAATGTCTAACAAGGAGGACAACCTTAGTTTTAGATGTATGGTTATAGAAACTCTAAACTTCCTAGATCATGTTAAATTAAATGTCACTATTTTTCTGTAGGTCCATCGTATACTACTGAAGTGAAATCTCTGCCTCACATTGTACACTCCAATGTTAGGCGTTAAAGTGAATCATCTTTCCTAAACCCAATTGCCTGCTTGCACATTTTAAGTCCCATCTTGAAATATCTAAAAATGGAGTGAGCAGAATTAAAGGGAGTGGTGGACTACTGCTTCACTTCTCTTTTTTGTTTATGTGTTTGTTGATGAGTCAATCAGATAAGAAATGTAAGCAAAATTCCAATTCTAGTTCATGTGTTGTTGATGAAGTGGGGAAAAACGTGTGGAGAGGGGAGGAGAATTCGTACCTGACATGAATTGAAATGGAAAATGTGAAACAAGGCAAGCCCGCCAGAAGGGTTTGCTCATCCAGCTCATTCCTGGTAAGATAAAGAAAAATAATGAAAGTTTTACTAAATTCAGAAACTTTAGGATAAAGTTGAAAACATAAATCAAAACTGTACAGTTTCATTTGGCTTTTGAGAGATTCTCATCCAACCATTGCTAGATTTAAAATCCTATCATCAGATAAGAAAGTGTGGCTGAACTACAAAAGCTTGTTATTACCCTGAACACACCCTTCTCTGATATTTCCTTGGTCCATATGTGGAAGCTAAGCTTTTGGTCCACATACAAAAAAGACTTATCAGAACTTAAAGTTGAATGAAGCATAATTGGTTGCTTCAACATTGATGGTCGTCATACTTTTTGTCCTAATGAGAAACATACAGTAATTCCGTGCCACATGAAGTGAAAAATTAGTGAAAAATTAGTGAAAAATTAGATGGTTAAAATGATTCCACGTTTACATCTTGGGTAGAAGAAACTTGTTCCATCACTTCCCACAAACCGCATTACGCTCTGTTACTTTCCTATCTTCTTGTTCTGTTCAAAATAGTAGGAACACTCTCAGCTCAAATCCATCTTTACGATTGTCCTAGTTTGGTCTCAGACACTTCTTTTTTTTATGAAGAACAAGTACAAAGCTCCAACTTTCTGTTTTTTGGTTTTTTTTGGCATGCAATACAACAAGAGTACTCAGGCTTATTCAAGAATTGTATATAAATCTTGAAATAGCAGTTATAGACATTATGCTATTTTTGGATGTCACCTGGACCATGGATGTTTAAGGCACCCCCACTACAAACTCCTCATTTTTTTTTTGTACACTCCAAGTCCAGCCACAATGGGACAACAAAAGTAAAGTGGTTATCTATCACCATAGTGGCTAATGTTTCCGAAAGGAAATAAGTATTTCCATTTTAATGACAGGTCATAAGAAAGATAAATGGTGGAACTATGTAAATAGGAGAAATCAATTTAAATCTTTACCAAGTTATGCAATTATTCAGGAAAAGGAATAGATAGATTACTCATTACGTTGATAATCCATAAATTTTGGGCTGGGGTTCTTTTTATCACTAAATTCAGAAACCAATGAATGGTTCTTCAGGACAGGCTATGATAATTTTTTTTAGATAAGAGACAGAAATATATATAATAGAAAACCCGCAACCAAAGACAGCCTACGGGCAAGGACCAAAGTGGCCCTCCCCAAAAGAAACTAACACAGAAACGCCTTCCAATTGTTAAACTAGGATAGGCTATGATTAATGCATACTACCTATTAGGCACAGAAAAAAAAATATGGTTTTATGTTTTTATGTTTGTAGTCTTTCTATTTGTTTTATATCACTGCCACATCCTTTACGTCTCAGTTTTCACTCAAAATTCTAAAAAATTGCTACACCAAATTAATTTAGAAATATTTAAATGAAAGGTCAAGGATTAAGGTAATGCAACTTCTGAGAAAATATGAGTGCTTTTGAAACAAAAGACAAAGTACAAAGATATATTTTATAATTAACCCAAAAAAGATGTATGTTTATATATCACTCACCTCAACCTCGGATTTTCTCTAGAAAAAACACAAAACAGTGGCTAGAACAAAATTCCTACACCCCTTCACCATTGTTTGAACATAGTTTCAAACTCAAAAACACTTCAAAGTTTTGTTAAAGCTGTCAACAGTGGTTTGATCCCAAGAACGATTTCGGAGATCCTTATGTAGTTGAGGATTAAATTGCTACATTTTTCAAAACTAGAAACTAAGAAAACTTCTAGCTCAAAACTTTGAACGGTAAATTTAATTGAGCCTAGAAAACAAATTTCTCATGATGAATGATCTTTATAGTTTTCATTTCAGATTTTAAAAACCTTCAGTTCCTAGACTGTGTCTTGCAAATCCGAGTATCATGGGTCCTTTAACATTCAAGATGTTCAAGTAAAATCAAATGTTGATAAGAGAACAAAGTTTTACATCGGATAGAGAAAGGACAGATAGATCTATCATCTAAGTGAAGACAATGATCTTCAATTATGCAAGATATTTTGAGTGATTCCAAAAAGAAAAATTCAAAGCTTATGCTTAAAATAGACAATATCATACAAGTGGTAGAGATATATGAAGGATCGTTGTTTCAGACACGCACTCTATAATAGATAACGAAACAAATCATATCGTTATACACTTTTACCCGTTTCTCCAATCTCTCACTTGAATTCCCATCATTTTGATCTCTCCACCCTCCCTCTACAGTGATTTCCCTAAAGAAACCCACCTCTTTTAGAACACCATGTCATCGATCTGTTGATGATGAGAGAGAGTGTTCAGCAATAGAACTGAAAAGTTATTGTTTTTATCGTACAACTTTGACCCAAGAAAACCAAAATCAAGTACTAAACAGAATCCCCCAGGCCAAATTATGTTTTACTCTGGTTTCACAGTTAAATGGATTGAGAAAAGGAAATTGCATTGCTGCCAGTAGAAGTGAAAGTGAATTAAAGAGAACCGTCATGGCAAACCAATAGCATAAATGGTAGTTAAAAAATAATAGTCCAAGCAAAAGGAGCTCAACCCAAGAACTGAACAAAAGTTATCACATCAACCACAACACGACAACCAGACCACCACCATACCAATCAAGTAGAACTGATCTGCATAATATCATTCAACCATTTCATCTACGTTGGAAAGAAGAGGAGAAATTTCGAACACGTACCATTTTATATACCACATAAACACAAAAAAGTTGAGAACGCAATCATTCCATAGTTAAAAGGACAATGACCAACTACCTCTTGTCAGTCTTGCTCCATATTAGCTTGCTCCATATTAAACAACCAACATTCCTTCCACAGAAATTCAGATAAGTCCTTATATCAGCTTGACTTAAAAAATAAATAAATAAATAAGTCCCTTGAATCAGCTGCATTAACAAATAAGTCAATAGAAGTATAAGGAGTTGAAAGAATATTCAGATTGATGCAATAGAAATAAAAAATAAAAAGCAAAAGAGACTGAATCGGTAAACTAGGTACATGTTCAAACATCCATCTAATTTAATATATGTTAGGATACCACCTACCAACCAACACATTCAAGAACAGACAGGAAAACTCAAGAACACTAGGATATGATTTTTTTATAAAAATAACGACTGACTTTCATTGAAGAAAAAAATGAAAAAAATACACAAAACATTCAAAAACCCTTGTTTCCGGATCGAAAAGAGGGTGATGGAATTCAAATGAAAAGGAACAAAAGCTCCCAACCCACACTAAAAGAATCGACAACAAAAATAATTTTTGAGAGACAAGTGATACAATCGAGGATACATAACAAGACCTCTCCACTCAATGATCAAACTATCTCTCATGGAAATATCTAAAGCTATAATATCATATGAAAAGTAGCAAGGTAAGCAGTAGCTTTTCAAGAGAACTAGAAAAAAGAAAAATCCAAAATTCTTCACACATCTGACCTTACTCTCACTCACTGTTTATAACCAAAACTCTTCGCAACTTACTATCTAATTACTAGTACATCCCTTGTAATAACAATACTACAGTGATATTCTATCAGTAATCCTACCATTTCTATTACCCCCAAATATGCAATGCAATCAATGAATTTCATGAAACTTCCAATTAAACTTTCTATAACACCCCAATATACAATGCATTCCATCAAACTTCCAACTCCAAACTTCCCCGCTTTATATATGTCGAATAAATCTTGAATATTTTTTAATTGCGAAATTTGTGTATATTTTCTCACAATTTTCTATACAATAAGACAAAATCAGGCTTGATCTTTATTTAAAAATTAAAAAGACTAGAGGGAAAAAAAAAAGGGACCGCAACTCGAATTAGGAAAACGTCTCTAATACAAAAAAATAAAGAATGAGTTATGAAACGTGACGTTCGATTAGACAAGAAACTGGACTGAACTTGTAAACTAACTCGATAGCCTTTGCAATAGTTGGAATCCGAGACCAGCGAAACTCTCATCGAAACCCTACGAAAGTTGGCACGATTACAGTAAATTTCGCATGATACAGAAAATAAAGACAAAACACACCATTGCCACTCCACCAAACCGCCGAATTAGTACACTCCTCGATCAAATTTGCTTCTCTCGCCTGATTTTTTTGCCGACTTCATCGTCGTTTACCTACCAAATTATCGATGCATAGCATCTTATGGATTAAAATCAATAGAGCAAATGGAAGATTTCTCCTCAAAAGGCAAATAGCATTCACATTTTACAATACGAGTTTATACCTGGTCGAACATTGGTGTGGACTCCACCTCCAAGACGCGAACTCAAGCTCCTTAAAACACGGAAATCGGAACCTAATCTTCTTATAACTTCGATTCATTGGGAGGAACATAACGATTTCCATACATTGCGAGGAATATAATGAATGGAGCAAGTTCTAATGTATTATAGAAGAAACGATCTCAATTCTAACGCATACAAGAGAAATAACACGCTATATGACATATAGATGCCTTCAATTACAAATCCCACTAATATATATGAACAATTCCTACATATTTAAATTTACAGGCTACAAATCTCACCAATGTCTGCTTTTCTATAAGGACAGATAATTCAAACACCATCGAGTTCAGATAAGATCACCTTCAATTCGTTCCCTACCAAATTATTTTTTTTATGGGACGATGATTAAATCCATGACGTGGTGACACTTAACTCAAAATATACAACTAATTCCGAACTCTAGAGATATTAGAGACATTTACACGAACCCGCAACTACGGATCCATCATCTTTTATCCCTTTCCCTGATGCCATATGCTGGACCTAGGTAAAGAGGGTTCTTCTGGTGTTATGTAAGGCTAGCCATCCAGCTTCTCCTTTCGTTTCAATTTTGGTACTTTTGATACTTTCTGTGAGGGCTTCGGTTTCCGTTTCGATCCAGGCTCATCAACCAGAAGTAGCCGAGACATCACATAAGACAAGAGCTCCTCCCGGTGCGAGAAAGTGAAGTCCAGATGCGCGTATTCAAATTCATTGAATGATACATCAACACCAGCATCTTTCATCATTCTGTAATACCTTTTCACCATGGTTGGTCTAATTACTTGGTCCTTTCGTCCTGCAACTAAATCTACAGGGATATCTATAAGACCGAAGTATTCCCCCAAGTCCAATGGCTCTGGTGATCCATAAGCTTCCATGTTCAGGGATGGATTTCCATAATCGAACATTCTAAATTTCTTGGCATGCTTCATCTGAGCAAGATGAAGACCCACACGAAATGAAACTCCGGGCATATCATTCATGTTATAATGCGGCGTACCCAGTACTCCAACCCAATTTGAACTGTCACCACCTAAAAAGTAACTCACCACGGTTTGAACCAAACCTCCAACAGCAGGATAGTGCTGAAAGTCGCGAGCCAACTTGTTGAGAAGCATACGGCAAAATCTTGTTGGTATATACAACCCAGGCACAAAAGGAGCTAAAATTGGAGCTAGCAGGAGCAAGAGATTCTCAATCACGGTGAAAATAAATGGGGCATCGTCGTGGAAACCAGCAGGAGATAGTAAAACCAATCTAGATAATCTATGTGGTTTTTCTTCAATCCTCCGTGTAATAACATACATCAACATACCAGCCCCTCCCATGCTGTGACATAGTGCACAAAGCTTGAATGGCTGGCCATTGTTGATTTCTTCCGCAATTTCAGGTTGGCTAAGCTTCAATTCAGAAGTTTTCACTTCATAAATTTTCTCAATCATCGCTGGAATATCCTCCATGGCATGTTCGTTTATAGAATATTTCCAGTACCTGGGATGGTTCACAAAGTCAGTCAGTCAAATGACATCCCAGTAACACATTAGAGGACATAAAGCCTTGCACATTATTATGCCTAGATTAGGGAATAGAGTATTAAATGAACAGAATATACATGAAAAAGTGAAGAATACAGATACTTACTGCCTTGAAGATATATTCTTATCAATGTGTTCTCTAGAGACCAGGCCACGGAAATTACCGAGAAAAACATCATACCCTGTAATAATTATAAAAATAAATTATTTATTATCTTGAATTTTTAACAAATTATAACAAAAAAAAAAAATAAAGAAAAGAAAAGGGGTGGATAAGGCAAAGCCAATTTTGTCAATACAAAAGTCAAAAGGCTTGAACCACCAAATCAAACATGAAGTACCTTGGTCGAAAGCTGCAAAGGCTGGAGAACCAACAACCCCATTGGACACCCAACTAATCAGAAAAGAATTAGCACAATTAGAGAATGCATGCACATCAATAGCAGAAGCATGCTACAATGTGATCCCAACCCATCCAACCTAACCATTACAAAATAGATGAGTGCAACCTCATATTTATCTGCGTGTCTGTGTTTGCGTGTGGGTGTGGTTGTACGTGGTGCGCTAGGGAACTGTTCAGAATTTAACATAGCTTATATGCAAAATAACACAATCTGACCCCTTATTCTTGAGATGTTATTTTGTGTTATCCGACTTCAAATTTTTTATTTTTGATGATGTCATGGACCCTAACAAAAGCAGCATAAAGTCATAATTTCCCCATCTTATCCAACATCACAATAATAAACAAAAGTACCCTGAAAGAGGAACTGGAAAGCAATGGGAGACGAAGCCTCACCCCATCGAAGAATCAAATATTCCATGCTGCAGATAAAGAACTTTACGTGCATCACGCCTGTAAATCACAGTGTAAGTGTTAACCATGTAACTTTGGATAAAAATTGAAATACGCCAGAACAAATTAACTACCACCATACCTGGGGATTCTTTCCAGAAGAAGAACATATCCATCATTAGTCACAACACGTATAGCTTCATATGGATACCTGAGATAGGAAGGAAGCCAGAAGAAAAATGAGAAACCAACAGCTTCAGGCTGAACCTGACATCTGGAAATAGATTGAGAAGTTACCAATTATCTTACCCAAGCTCCGTTATAACATCTTGGCATGTTCTGGCATCCGTATTCAGAGACTGATGAAAAGTGTAACTCCTTTCACTAGGCACAGAATCATCATCCCCAAGAGTAGCTGTGGGCACGGTGACATGTGCATCATGATATCTCTCGCAACTGTCCCGAGGAAAAAGCCATCTGAACAAAGTTCTAAGGGCATCCAATGGCGAGAGGATAAAATGTGCAGCCTTATGGACTATTTCAAAGACAGATTCAATAAAGATTTCACTTGCAAGATGAAGATCCTAATTCAAAAAGTAAAGGCAGATAAATTAATAAATAGAAATCAGGCCAATTAGAGCATATCTAAATGTATCAGCACAACACTTTTTAGTATTGAGTGAAGCCACTCTACAAGTAGATATAAGGGAGAAACCTCAATAACTCCACGTCTCCGGTCAGTGGTGTGAACAACATGGTCCTTATGGCTATGCACTCTTCGAATCGAGGGCCAAGGACTTCCAGGGGTGGATGTGGACCCAGACCATTTAATAAAAAAGAAGTGAAAAATTCGAAATGGAATCCCCAAAAGGAACTTTGCCGGTAAGAGGATCCAAAAAATGATTCTTCTGATCCTTTCTGTCCAGTGCCAAACATTCTTAGCATGAAAACCACCCCTGGACCTGGAGCCTCGTGAACCCTGAGATGATGGTGTTGCAGGATATTCATTTCCAAAACCATCTTCCTCCCCAGAGGAATAATCTAAGCTTGAATCATCGGAGTCCACAGAAAGCTCGTGAATGAACTGGTTGAAAGAGGACACGCCACTATTTATCCAAGGAAAAAATAAAAGTCAACTACTCATTTAGCAAAACAGCATAAAAACTACATGTGATGCATGTCCTCTTTATCAATGGCAATTCAAACTACCAGAGGGATAAAATAAAAGGAACACCCATTCCATCCAAAGAAGTGAACTTAAATTATGGAAAATGAAAAATTATAGTATGGGAATTTGAACACTTCGTGTCAGGAAAAAAAGGCACTTGTATAACCTTAAGGAGTTCTACTTCAGTTTTTTTTTTTTTTTTCTCAACTTAAGTTCACAATCGCTTAAGTGATCTTGTCAACTCTTAAAGCTACCTGGTTATACGGAGAACATAGCCATGACTGTAGGAAGGGTCTTTCCAGGGTGCCAGGCGACCAGCAAACAATCATGCTGGAAGGTGGAGAGGCCAATGTTTACATTGCAAACAGGTGAACGCGGTATCGCAAATCCTCTTTGTTGCCTTTTTTTCTTAAAAGATCGTTTTTCAGAGAACAATGAATTATGGACAACATTTCTATCCCACTATAACAATGTGCAATTGCGGATTCATGTAATTCGCATACTATTCCAAACTTACTCCAACATTATCTTTAACGCACTTGGTTTCATACAAATAAGAAAAACAAATTTCAATTTCTTGTCTTGCATCTATAGTGACTTGAAGGGTTTTCCCATCCTCAAGATTCATTTGGCCATATTCGTGCTATATCCTACAAATCTAATCCAGTATTAAAGGTATTTTCTAAAGAGCTAAAAAATATAACATAAATAAAAGCAAATCAATAGCAATACCATACAGGCCCTCCGAGATTAGGAACGATTTTTTTATATAGTATGAACGAATAAATAACAGAAAACCCTCACTTCTCACCTATACCATGAATGTAAAAGTTCAAATCAATGTCTTAAATTTTCTCCACAGAAAACAAACTATGAAAGTGCTGAAAGATTGATTTTGATTTTTTTTTTTCGAAGTCTGATTAATGAATCATGGCAACCTTTTCCTGATTATCCTTATCACTGGAATAATATTCCAAGTTTTCCATGCATATCGAGTGTGCGAGCATCATAAGAACCAGGGACATCGGTGTGAAGAAAATGACGAGATAAGATTATTTTTGACACCCTATACAGTCGCAGAATTCAGGTCAATAGACATACTTCTCCATCCAACGAGGAAAACGAGGCCCCCGAAACGTCGGTCTGAGCTCCCAGCCATTAACACCTTCGAGTACAGAACCTTTCCCTGGTAAAAGAGTCAGCAGAAGCGCAGATATTCCGTTGATCAACCTCACAACATTATTCAAAGACTCGTACGTAAATGTCTTCACCGACCTGCACTAAAAATATATACACGCGGGAAGAGGTTACTTCTACAATGAGATAAGCTCAACTAGAAAGAAACCCAATCTTATGAGGAAATCAATGTAGACATACAAAAAAAAGTTCTAAGACGCAAGTTAAAAAGGCACCTACAAATTAAAAATGGCAACAAGAAAAATAAAAGAAAGCTTAAGCAATAAAAAACAGCAACCATTTCTCCATTGAAACAAAAATACAGAGATTAGATAAAAGCAAAAAGAAAACAACTCGATCCAATAAAAACCGAAACAATTCCTCATGTGAAAAAGCACCAATTTCAATAAACTATTGCAACATTCAAAAGAGGTATCCATATCCAAATCCATTTCTATTGTACGTGGTTTATAACTTGCACTAATTAATTTTCCAAAATTTCCTTCCTCTCACATAACAGTGAGGTGAGAGATTCGATTGTTTTAGAAATTTAGAAAAATCTTCCACCGCGAAATCAGCTTTGAGAAAACAACACATATCATGAACCGCCGAAAACAAAAATTCCCGCAAAAAACAATAAAATCGAATCCGAAAACAAAATCGATCAAACTGGAAAAGGAAAGAAAGATGAGAACTCACTCTTTGGTAACAGCAAGCACATCGTCAACAACTTGTTGAATCATTTATTAAGGTTCTTCAATCTCTTTCCGATCCGAAAAAATTACGGAATCGGAAAAAGAGAGAGATTAAACAAAATCCAAACCTAATTAGAAGCGAAAATTCAGGCAAGGAATCGGAGAAAGAAGCGGAAAACCTGAATAACAAAATAAGGAAATAGCAAAGACGAAAAATCAAGGGGAATTGAATATACTGAAAGAAAAACAACGGCGATTCTTGACGTAAAATGGAAGTCGGTTATTTGTTTGCTTTAGGCCGGTGGTGACTGTGTCAGTCAGGTAATGGCCCGCGCGTGAGCTTTCTAATAAGGGGAAGCAAGCAACGTGTCCCACCCGTTTAGGATTTGGATTACACGTATTTATGACGTGGATCATCTCCCTTCACTTTTTGACACACGTGCTTACGGCTTAATCTTGACCGTCTATTTTGGTGTGCTCACTATGCATTTGTATGGCTCGGATGCGATTGGGCCGACTTGAACGACCCGTTCGTTGCTGAAAATACTTCAAAATTGGAAGATAACACTAAAACTCTTTAATAATAAAAGGGGAAATATTTTAATTCACAAAACTCGTGAAAATATTACGTAAATATCATAATCTATTGATTTAATTAAAAAATAACTGATAACAAACAGTATATACCATAACAAAGGTTGGATTTTGAAATGATGTCAACGTAACTTATTTGAGATTTTTAAACAGTATTGATTGTAGCAAAATGTTGTTATTACAGTCTGTTCTAAACATCACTTTTAAATTGTTTATACCTAAAACATATATTATTATAATTCAAACTAAAATAGTCTATATCTCAACATAAACTATAATAACTAATTTATGGTCTCAAACACCCCCTAAGAGTTTAACTTACAAATGTTTACCATATATTTTTTTTTCTTTAAGATAAACATTTAATGGATTTCATGTTTTAAATAAATAGATTGTTGGGTTGGGAACACAATTTTCATATTAGTTTAACTATTATAAAACGAGAGATCGAATTATCAATATTTAAAATGATAAAAAAAAAAATATAAGAATTCATATTTGCTTAATGTTGAAATAAATTCTAAAAGTACAATGGTGTCTTTTCAACAAAAATTGAAAAATAGTAAAAAAAAAAAAGTTTATTGCAAATGTTTGGGGTAAGAAGTGAAATAGTGAGAAGTAATGAGTTATAAAGTCTGGATAATACTGAACTTCTGGACCCCACGGTATAAAATTGATGGTTTTTAATTGTGGAATTCACTAATTATTTAAATCAAACGAAGATTGGAGTTCATAACTCCATATTTACTTACTCCTACTTTCAAAATTTGTTAACCAAATGCACTCTTATTGATTTATTGTATCATTTATAACGTGATTAAAAATGATACAATAAGTCAAATGTTAGGTTAGACATGAATGTAGGGAGCGGTGCCTTGGAATAATTTATTTCACCAACTATAATAATCAACCTTCCTTATTTGAATATAATTAAAGAGGTGACTATGGTTAAAAAATAAATAAAGTGGCCATTATGAAGTTATGAATCAATGAATTTGGAGTCTTTGACCAAGTTTGTTGACATTGTTGTTGTTATTATTATTGAAAAAAGAATAATAAGATTTCAAAAAGAATATCAAAATATATTGTGTCAACTAAAACTTTAAATCAATAGTTGTATCAATTTATTTATTTTTTGTATTTTGTTCGATCAATATCATGTGAAACTTACACTTTGAGTCAATTAATCCAAATTTTTTATAAAGCAATCAATTTAGAATCCTTGATTAAAGTTAGTTAATTTTCAAACACACGTAAGCTTCAACTTAAAGTTTTACGTTTGTTTTTTCGTTTTTTTTAATAAAAAAATCATGTATAATTAGAAAAATAGAAAATAAGAAATCAAAATATATATAGAAAAAACATGATTATTCTAATGCTCTGTTTGGAACTTTTTAAAAATTTCAATTCACAACAGTTTCAAATGAAATCTATTGTTTGTTACCAAAAAAAAAAGTTTGAAAATCCAAAATGATTTCAAATCATACTTTTACTTAACTTTTCGAATCAAAATGCTCAAATTTTGTAGGATTTAAAAATAAATTACTTAATTATCAGTCAAACACATCACACGTTACAGATAAGAATCTATATTAGTAAATTATTTTTTTTTTCTTTTTTAATTATCAGCCAAACATAAAATTTTAAAAATATATCATTATATTCATTACAAAAATGTTCATTTTTCGAATTTCAAATTAAAAGATTAAAATTGTTTCCTCAACTTTATTGAATCTAAAAAGAAGATAAAAACATTTTATACGAGAGCATCTATCTATAAATAAATACCATTAAATTAAACCTTGCGAAAGTTTTGAAATAAGGTATAAAATTCATGACCATTTACAATAATTTAACCCATTAAAATCCATGGTTCAACGGGAGAAGTCGAAACGACGTCGTAAAAGCATGTATGGCTGAGACGAGTGGCTAATTACCCGGCTGAAAAGATCGCGATAATGGGACCCGCGACGAGTACCGTTTAGCTAAGAGCGAACCCACGCGTCAGCAACTAAGCCACTCAGTCGAAGCTCCTTTTACATTTTTTCTATGAACCACTGAACCTCCTCTCTTGCTGCAACAATTCACTCTTCGTCCTTCAACAGTTCTTCAAGCAGGCCGAGAGGAGAGGGCGAGAGAGGCCATGGAAGCTGCAATTTGCGGTCGAGTACCTCTTTCACCCAACCATTTCTTCACCTCAACCAAGCCAGGTAGTCAAACTTCTTCCAATTTCCTCCTCTTAACTCTTTATTCCTTAATCAATTTGCCTCTACTTCTTTTGGGTGTGTGTGCTATGTTCTTAATCCAAATTTAGAGGAAGGATTTTGAGAAATTTCGGTTTTGTTGATGAATATTTGCATAATTCCTGGGTTTGTGGAGATTGAAGGTTTTGGCTCCTTAGAATACTTTTTTACCGGGAAAATCTGCTTTTCATCGCCGTGTGGAATGATTAGTTTCCTGTTTGTATGAATTTTGTTTTTTTCGTGGAGGGGAATAAAGTGTTGCATTATGAGGGGAGAACTACAAGTGGAGCCTAATTGGTGTTTAGAAGAAGATCTGAAGCTTTTTGTTTGCTTGTGTCTGTATTTACGCTGCAGTAGTTTAATGCTTTCGTGATTGTTTAGTAAAATATTGTTTGTGTGGGTGGAAGTATTGATATGTTTAAATTTATTTTAACTCAAACATGTATGAGAGCAGGAGGTGGATTTTCAAATCTTGCGGTTTCAATTTTTATTAGATAACAAGAGGTTCCATCTCAGGACCCATGAGCAATGAGCTGCTTATCTATCATTTAAGATTGTGAGGTCTTTGATTTCAATGTAGTTTCCTTAACATGTCCCCTCAACAAGATAACGACTCTTTTGGGTTCACCATTCTTGAATCATTTTTTTTTAACAAAGTACTTGTTTGGGCTTTATGGGTTAGGTTAACATATTAGATGATATGAAGTTTCATCTTAAAACCAATAGGCAATGAGAGGTTAGAGGAGTAGCTCATCCATCTTGTTAAGATTGTAAGAAGGTCGATCTTCTAATATGCTAGTTTCAATATGTGAGGTTCCTTTATTTCTCTGATGTGGGGATCCTCAACAATTTTATCTCCAATATTGCATTTTGAGAGATAAAATACTAAAAGGTGAATTATGATAAAGCTTTTTTATTGGAACTTTGAGTAGAAAGACTATAGTCTTTAAAAAACTGTTTACCTTTTGCATCAATATAAAGCTTGAAACAAAATTAATCATGAAAAACTATCAACATTTGAAGAAGGTTAACATTCTCCCATTTCGTTCACACCAAAGGTTCAAAAATCTTCCCTGTTGACAGCAAGCTATAATGATATCTCCACAAAAAATGGAGGCAAGAATGTCATTGATGTTGCTAGACATAATCATTGACCAACAAAAAGCATTCAACATTAGTATCCAATATCAAGAGGCAAAAGAGAAACCTAGCAAAAATATGGCATAGATGTTAAGGAAACCCATCACGCACCAAAAAGCAGAGAGACAAACGTGGAGCATTCTCTTTTGAAGGCCACCAGTAGCTTCCACAAAATGATTTAAATTTCCTTTGGATAAGCTTCCTTCCAAATCACCGAATAAAGTTTTTCGGAGATGAGTCCTTAGCATGGATAGAATCCTTCGTTAATAAACGTACATGAAAGCTTTAGAGAGATCAAGAGGTCAAATCCACGAATTGTTGACATTCCTCTTAGGTTTTTCCTGGTGGCTAAGAGTTAGGATGTTTGGTGATATTCACCGAAGTATTACTTCAAGTCTGCAGGCAAAAAATTTAATATTAATTCATTAAATGCTCATTTGCATTCTACTGGTTAAGATATATACTTTTGACTTAGAGGTTAAAGGGTCAAAGGCTCGACCCTACTTATTGTTGACTAGTTTATGAATCATGCAAATGGATAACCATAAAAGAGGTTCATTGTAAGAACTAAATTTGTAAGGATCTTAGATCCTATTTATATACTCTTCAAAACACCTTTAAATTTGTGATTTGAGAAAAATATCAATGGCCTATTCTAAACGTTACTATTCATAATCATGGTACGTGGTTTTACCTACAAAAGTGTGGAGGCTGTTCATTTATTATTCATTGGAACTTGCATGACATCTTCATACAATATTACCCATTTATAATTGCTATTTGTGTCATAGGGGATAAATACTATTTTCATAAACAATGTAGAAACCGGAGCGTCTTAATGATGTTATCAGTTGCTGAGCTTGGAAAAGGCGGGGGGTTGTTGGAAAAGCCAACAGTAGAGAAGACAACACCGGGCCGTGAATCTGAGTTTGATGTTAGGTACAAAACACTTCTCCTTTGAATGTATGTCATGTATAAGCAACTAAAGATCTGCATGCATTAGAGAAGGTCTCAACTTCCAAAATTAATTTGATCTTCAGGAAATCAAGAAAAACTTCTCCGCCTTATCGAGTGTTGCTACATAACGACAATTACAACAAGCGGGAATACGTTGTTCAAGTTCTGATGAAGGTGATCCCTGGAATGACCCTTGACAATGCAGTCAACATAATGCAGGAGGCGCATTACAATGGGATGGCAGTGGTTATCATCTGCGCTCAAGTAGACGCAGAAGATCACTGCATGCAGCTTAGAGGCAATGGTCTTCTAAGTTCAATCGAGCCTGCAAGCGATGGCTGTTGAATAAGAAACATAGATTATGTAATGTACTCTTTTTCCTCCCCTAGTTATCAGCCATATTAAAACTGCATGTCCTCAACTGCTACAATATTGCAAGTTGCACCTATGTACATAAATAGAGATCCTTCATAAACAAACAAACTTCAATTGATGAATACAATTATCACTCTAGATATGTTATGAGTTGTATACACAAACACACCTTCCTTTCACTAAACTTTTTCTTTACTCGACTTCCATGTGGCTTTTTGTGCTCTTATGGATGCAATGCAGATAGTGGGATCTTACTTTTACTTGGTAGGACTTAGATGGAGTAAATTTTTGCAAGTTCTTCCTTTGGTCCTACTCTCATGCATACATTGAGAAGATTTTCTAAGAATGTTGTTCTCTCTGTTACTTGCTTGGGATAACACCCATCGGTACAAGAAATATTTCTTGATATAGATTGAGACGTCGAGTGCGTAAACTCTATATTTACACATTTTTCAGTTCCAGTCCTCCCAGATATGGGAAGTAGTCAGAACAGCTGGAGTTTCCATTTTGTAAAAATCACCTTGTTTTCACATTCACTCTTTTGAAAGGTTAGAATACTATTTGAGCTAGCTTAGTAGATAAAGACATCAATTACCATCCTAACGGTCGATGGCGAATGAACTCTTGGGATGAACTCCTGTGCTTGGTTAAAAGGTTGCATTCTTCACCATTTTCTTGAGCCTATACAGTAGTTTCCATCTATTATTACAAAGCTTTTAAATACACCTATGAATGTAATTAAATAAAATCATATGAATAGATTGAGAAACTTATTTTCTAGAGTGACGCAGGGCTGAGAGAGAGATGAATGGGCTGCACTAACTCTTGCAGGACTCAACATGTACTGCCCTTGAATTACTGCAACAGCTGCAGGTAGGTCCAATATCCAACCTATACTACTATTATTTCTTTCCTTATTTATGATAGCATGACAAATTAACTTCAAAAAATGTTAGAGAAAAATCATGGACTTTTCTATCATATAATTGAAGTAGGTGAACTAAGATACCAAAGTATCTCATAATGTTTATTTTAGTCCCGTTATTAAGTATGGTGGGTGAATATTAATAACTTTCAACAAACTATGTACACTTTTAAACTTGTTAAACTTTATAAATGCAAAATTGATCCAATACTACTTTAGTTTAGTCTATGTATTTTTGGTTTTCGACCATTTTGTATTTTGTACTTCATCATGTTAATTTTAGTCTCTATACTTTCAACATTTGTACATTTTGGTCATTGTACTTTGAAAAGTAAACATGTTAGTCTTAAAGTTGAGAGTACATGGTATAAAGTAGTACCTAGACACATAAAACACAATAATTAAAAGAAACAAATTTATCCAACCAACCCCAAAACCCAAAATTGTTCCTTCCGAAAAATGATATCTCGTAACTCATATATTAAGAAAAATACTTAAAAGGGTGTTTGATCCACTTAACTTCATAAATCAATATTAAGTAACTCAACTCCACCAATTCCAACCGTGTTCAGTATTAAAGTTTTAGATTACTGAGAAACTCATCTTCTTCTCTTCTCTTCCTCCTAATATTTCTTTAACTCCAAACTAAACAACTTTGAACTCTAAATTTATATTTTCGAACTCTAGATTATAGAATTCAACTCAGTGTCACAAACAACCATGTTGTACAATATGACTTTTTATTTTAGGAAAAAAAAAGATATTTTGATTTTTTTTTTATTATTATTTATTTTGGCCATTGTGATTTGGAAGGTAAGTCCATGACTCTATTAAAGTAGGTAACATTTATTATTGCTACATATATCACGTCTATAATTTAATTATTTATATTTTCTTTAAAAAAAAAAAACTCTCTTATGTATTTTTCACTTCGAAAACGACATTTTTCAAAAACTAAATCTGTTGCAATCTCAAAATTATTTATATATTTTTTAAAAAATTGTAAATAAAAAAATATAAAATTTTGAATAATTTTGTACAGATAATGCCAACTTGGGAGCAGTGCCTTTGCCTCCAACTCCAAACCAAACTCAACCATCTTCTTCCCAATTAAAAACCGCACTTCCTTTTTAAAACCCCAACTCTCAAACTCCACTTTCTCACTCCCCAACAATGGCGACTTCAAATCTCCTCTCTCTCTTCCTCTTCTTTCTCTCTCTCTTCCCCTTCACTCTCTCCCGCTCTTCGCCACACCTTTCTTCTCCTCACTTCTCTGCTTCTCTCGACGTTTCGGCTTCCCTCCAACAAGCCAACCAGGTCCTCAAATTCGACCCCACCGCTTCCATTTCCTTCCAACAGCAGGTTCATCTTCTTCCTTCCAACTCTTCCTTCTCCTTCTCTCTTCAACTCCACCCTCGTGATTCTCTTCACAATGCTGGACATAAGGATTACAAGACCCTCGTTCTTTCCCGCCTCTCCCGAGACTCCTCTAGAGTTAAATCGCTCTACGATAGCCTTGAATTTGCTCTCAGTGAATTGAAGAGGTCGGATCTTCAGCCGTTGAATACAGAGATTCTGCCGGAGGATCTGAGTACTCCCATTGTCTCTGGTACTAGTCAAGGAAGCGGTGAGTACTTCTCCCGCGTTGGTGTTGGACAACCTGCTAAGCCATATTATATGGTTCTTGATACTGGTAGCGATATCAATTGGCTTCAATGTCAGCCTTGTACGGATTGTTACCAGCAAACCGACCCGATTTTTGACCCCAGAAGTTCGTCTTCTTTTGCTTCACTTCCTTGTGAATCTCAGCAATGTCAAGCTCTTGAAACGTCTGGTTGTCGTGCTTCGAAGTGTCTTTACCAGGTCTCGTATGGCGATGGTTCATTCACCGTCGGTGAATTCGTTACTGAAACGCTGTCGTTTGGTAACTCCGGGATGATTAACAATGTTGCTCTTGGTTGCGGCCATGACAACGAAGGATTGTTCGTTGGATCGGCTGGATTGCTCGGACTCGGCGGTGGATCATTATCCCTAACTTCTCAGATGAAAGCGTCGTCGTTTTCATACTGTCTCGTCGACCGTGACTCTAGTTCGTCTTCAGTTCTCGAGTTCAATTCCGCTGCACCGAGTGACTCGGTGAATGCTCCGTTACTCAAAACCGGAAGAGTCGATACATTCTATTACGTCGGACTCGAGGGATTGAGCGTCGGCGGTCAGTCACTCTCAATTCCTCCTAATCTCTTCCAAATGGACGATTCCGGCTACGGCGGCATCATCGTTGATTCAGGAACTGCGATAACTCGGCTGCAGACTCAAGCCTACAACACTCTCCGTGACGCCTTCGTGAGTCGCACACCGTACTTGAAGAAGACGAACGGATTCGCATTATTCGACACATGTTACGATCTGTCGTCACAGTCTCGAGTCACCATTCCAACGGTGTCGTTTGAATTCGCCGGCGGGAAGTCTCTGCAGCTGCCGCCGAAGAACTACCTCATTCCAGTGGATTCCGCCGGTACATTCTGTTTCGCGTTCGCTCCAACGACGTCGTCTTTGTCCATCATAGGGAACGTACAGCAACAAGGGACACGTGTCCACTACGATTTGGCAAACTCGGTCATAGGGTTTTCACCCAACAAATGTTAGAAATTGGAAAAGTATAATTTAGGGTTCTTTGGAAATTACGAAATTAGGGTTGTGATGAATTGAAATTATAAATTAATTGGGTTTGTTTAAGGTGGGGCAGGTGGATATGGATAAGTAAATGGGACCATGGAAATCAATTGGACAAAGCTTTGGCATGTGCTCTTCATAAATCAATCATAATTGTACTCTCAAGATTCAGTTGAGTGGCATGTATAGTAAATAGACTACAAAATTGTGGGCAACTTTGAATTCGTAGTTAGTAGTTAAGGTATCGACTTCTATCTTATATATATAAATCTCCCTTAATTATTTGTCTGGATAATAGACAGACAATTACTGTATTTATAAGATACGTGAGTTATATTGAGATGACATGGAGGTACATATTGAGGATTTAACATGAAAAAGGGATGAGAGGTGTTATGTTTATTTAATAGATTGCAACCTTTATGTTCTCGTGGTATTTTGATATGGTACACCAGAGTTCATGTGATTGACTAATGATTTTCAAATGGGTTGTTGTACTTCGTGTTTGACTTTTTTTCCTTTTTCTTCAAACAAATCTTTGTTCTAAACTAGGGATGTTTGAACGAGGTTGTGGGTAAAGTTTTGATTATGTTTTTTATTTTATATATGTAACTAGTATCGTTATCATACCTAGACCATTGTATATTTAATAAAAAAATTGTTAAACTATCATGGTAGGTCAACTAGGAGACATTCTTTAAATACTCTCCGATCTCTAAATTTACACTAAATTTTCTTCGGATGATAAGTGAACCAAAAACAAGAAATTTTGGGACAAAAACCAAGGAACTTAGGAGAATGGAAAAACGTGGGACCCATTTTTGAGGAGTGGAAGACAGCATAATAAATGAATAATTAAATGCTAAAATTTAGGGACGACTTGAAAATAAAAGAAAATGATAGGGTGTAGTAAGGACCACGATAGTGTATTTTGTGGATGAATTAATGGCCACCGATTTTAAATTGAGATGTGGGGCCACGTGGCGTGATTGTCGGTGAGGTCCAACAAACCCAACTTTAGTTTTAGGTGCCAATATTTCACGTTTAATGCTTGCCTTTATTTATTGACTATCAGTTTCTTCAATATAAGGGTATTAATGTAAATTCCGATACTTTCACTGCTCCCTCTCACATTCAATTATTTCAACTTTATTTTGATGCAAAATTCATAACAAAATAATATATATAGATAAAATTTTACAAAATTTTAAATTTTATTGTGATAAAATTTTCCTATATTTTATAGATATTTCAATTGATTTTACTATATTTTAAAAATATTTCAAATATATATTTTTAATTTTTATTTACCCAAAAATAAAATGGAAGGGCTTTAAAAGTAAAAGTTACGTTGACTAATAACTGAAATAGTACCGTACTAGTGGGGGGAAATTTTTGGAAGAAATATGTATATAAATAGTAATCATGATTCATAATGAACTAGAAATCTTATAAGAAACATTATCAAAATAATAATAACAATAATAAGTTTAGGTTAAAATGATATTTTGATTTTCATACTTTTGTTGTCATGTAATTTTATGAATATTAAATATTAAAAATAATAATTTTCATTAAAAAAAAAAGAGAATATTATATTAACTTATAAATTTATAAAGAAGATGCTTTGGAGACTATTCTTTAGAGAGAAAATCCAACTTGATGAATCAAATTTTAAGATTTTTAAAAAAGGATAGAGGAACAATTGAACGATTGAAAGTACACGAAATAAAATGAAATCGAACATCTAGTGTGATATAAAAGTTTATAACCTTAAAATTACTATTAAGTAAATAAAAGGAACTTTTTAACTTTTTGGAAGACACTTTACACCTCACACTTATAAATATATAAAACAAGTCCTAAAATAAGAATG
This sequence comes from Cucumis cinereus, assembly GCA_037974625.1. Taxonomy (NCBI): domain Eukaryota; kingdom Viridiplantae; phylum Streptophyta; class Magnoliopsida; order Cucurbitales; family Cucurbitaceae; genus Cucumis; species Cucumis cinereus. The sequence continues at coordinate 14,451,663 of JBBPDJ010000004.1, read as the reverse complement.
TGGATCTCAATTCTTTGTTTTAATTAAAAAGTAAAGAAAATGAGAGAGACTACAATTGATTTATTCCAAATAAATAAATCCATGAGATACATCATGTGGGGGAGAAAACCAAATATTCTTTGCGAAACAAGAAATTAGATAATAATGGTAAGTTAATAAATTTAGATTAGATTGATTTGATTAAATTATAGGGCACATGCCAATTCTTATTATGAATAATAATAAATACAAAAAAAATATAAATAAAAAATACAAGTTGAAGTTTGAAAAAGGACAACAATGGGGGCGGTGGTTCATGTGAATGTTTGAAAACAAAATGACATTCTTTTTATTAGCATAAAAAAAATTTAGATCACTAAAAAAAATATAATGTATCTTATATCATTGAAGCTTCCAATATGTAGGTCTATTGTAGGTCTACCTCACGTTATATTCTTCTACTTGATATTGATAGAAAAGTTAACAAAATAATTTATTAAAGATAAAGTTTTTGAAAGGTCAAAAGAAAAATTAAAACCTACCACGCTCTAAATTTCAAAGACATTTGGTATAATTCAAACAAAAATGTTAGGGATAACCTCCACGTCATATTATGAATGAAAGTTGAAAGTACGTTTTTTTCACACTTGAGAGAGAGAGAGAGAGAGAGAGAGAGAGAGAGAGAGAGAGAGAGAGAGAGAGAGAGAGAGAGAGAGAGAGAGAG
>JBBPDJ010000004.1:14416081-14445718 GCA_037974625.1 Cucumis cinereus | reverse complement strand
CCCCCCCCCCCCCCCCCCCCCCCCCCCCCCCCCCCCCTCCCCCCCCCCCCCCCCCCCCCCCCCCCCCCCCCCCCCCCACTCCACTTTTCTTAATATTTTAATTGCATTGCAAGGTAAAACAAACTCCAACAAGTAACTCGTGCTTAATCTTTTTTAACAGGAAACAAACTTAACAGATAGATGCAATAGGAAGATATATGTTTGAGGATACAAGCCCCCAAATGGAAAGAAAAGAAACAAGACGACAAAAATTCCAAGAGCCTGAAAAAAAACTATCCATCCAAAGGAACCAAAGAACACCAGCTTGAAAGAACAAAGACAAAAACAAAGACAGAAACTTCTAGGCTTCTTGAACACCAAAGCACCGAGGACTCCAAGAGATCTTCTATCAAACAAAAGCTAAAAACAAAGCATTGATGGGATTGGGAAACACCACAAATCACGGAGCCTTCAAACAAAAAAAGAAAAACCAGTTGGATCTTAGTGAAACATGCTCATTAAGGATCAAGAGTGCAGCAATAGAATTAGACTTTCACCCAAGTATGATTACAGACAATCTAATTGTTATTTGATCAAATTATAGTTCATGATCAAACCATTTCGTCCCAAAGATAATCTTCAAAGAGGAAAGGGTGGAGTCAATAATCTACCAGCAAATCAGTTTAAGACTAGCAAACTCACTTACTGGTAGATGTACTTCTAAGTCCTAACTATATATTATAATTTCATCGGCAGTCAAGAATTGTAAGAAAATGCACACCTTTCCCGATCAGAGCTTTGAAGGAAACACTACTGATGGATATCCCTTCAGCTTCAGCTACAGCATCCACCATCTCAAAACCTACCTGGAAATTCAGTCATAGCATTAACTAGTGATAGTGTTTCAATTCGTCTTCATAAAACATGCAGATAACATCCATAGTCAACAATAACCCCAATTTCCCCCAAGACAATAATAAGTTCATGCTCAGGAAACTTCCCTAAGTGGTTTCCCACACTTATTAAATCAAACAGAAAATAACGCATAATCTTCTATAGCTCGACATAGTTATCAACGAAATCGAGGCTAAGTTCTGGAAAAACAATCACGCTCAAAGCAAAAATGAAAAAAACATAAACGATAAGAGAAACTTCGAATTCATATAGCAGAGATAAGGACCATACGGACATTATGGCGCGTACGATCGTATTTCTTCCCGGGATTTCCGAGGCCAACGATGAGCCATGGCTTCGGCGGCGGCGCGGGCTTCTTGTCATCTAAAGCTGGCTGCTCTGTGGTCGGAGACGAGGAAGTGGACATCGACGCAGAAATGGAAGAAGTGATTGAAGAAACGATATGGAAAGTTGGAGAATGAAGGAGGGATAGAGGAGGGAAAGAAATGAGGGTTTTGGAGGTTCGAAAGCAATGGAAGGAAAAAGGAAGGCGGAGGGCGGCGACTGAAGATATAGAAGCACCGATATGCATAGTGTTTCGTGTGGTGTTCCTTCAATGGACTGGGAAGATTTCAAAATGGGGAAGAATTGGGAAAAGAATTGAAGTGGAAGAGATAACAATGGCGGGAGGAGAAAGGAATGGATTGAGGATTTAGCTTTACAAATGGCGGGAGAAAGGTAAAATTGATTTAACCTAATTTTATCTGCCGTTAGGGTTTACTTCTCGGCTTAATTTTTCGAAAATTAGATTATGCAAAAATTTTAAAGCAATTTTTTCTTAAAGAATAATAACTAATTAACATGTTTATTATTTATATAATATTTATGCTAATTACATCTTATTAAGGCTGCTTTAAAAAACATAGCAAAATTCCAAAATTTCAATTCCGTCTATTAGTGTCGATAGATTCTAAAATTTTGTTATATTTTGTAAATATTTTTAACAATTTTACAATTTGAAATAACTTTCCATTTAATTACTATAATTTTTATAAGTTATGAATTTCGTATGAAATATTAATTCATCTTATTCGAAGATGTCAGATATCTGAAAATGTAATGGATATCGATAAAAATTTAATACAATGCTTTTAGATTGTACGCTTAGCTTGAGAAAGATGTCATAAAATGAAAGCCGATCGATCAAGCATAGAGTGTCTTAAACCCTCTCAAGAGTGATAGTCGACCAATTTCTAGTCTTTCCATATCAAAGAACGCTCGAAAGAAGAAGGCTGTCACTCGGTTGTACCGATTTGGCTTCACAGGAGGCAAAATATTGAATTCACAAAGCTAAATACATGTTCCAAATTATGTCAAAGTCGGATTTGGGTAGAAAACTTTCTTTGATGTTCTTTTAAGAACAATAATAGATATATAGTAAGTTTATTTCATAGTGAAAAATACGAATAAATTTAAATGTTGGAAACAGTTACAGTTCTCTTTTTACCCTCTCTCAAGGAATTGTATGTAGACTTTATGAATGAGAGGTCTTAAACACTTTTCTAAACAAACACACTAATTCGACATCAATAGCTACAAAAATTTGATTGAAACCTCACAACACTTGCACCTTCGAACACATCTATCTCTTATATACTTGTGCTATATTCCAATATATGTAAGAATGAAAACAAAGAAAATTTTGAACAAACAGACAAAGTAAATCTCAAATCCTTAATTTAATGAAGGTAGCCGTTGATTTCACAATTCCATATCTGGCTACTCCAAACAGAAAATCACTGAATATTGAGGCTTTGATTCAATTTCCTCTCCATTCCATGAGGGTAGCTTCACCTACTTGTAATGAGTACTCACTTTTCTGTACATTTCACCGCTGAAATATTACATCAACCAAGTATACTTTTTAGGTGAAGCTAGCCAACTCTTTGAATCATATTTCCGCATGAATTGATGATGCAAATTGAAAGAAGCTGTGGACCAAACAAATGGCTTAGACCACTAAGGTTTTTGGAAACATTTTAAGAACGCAAAAGAAGGAAATATTAGAACATTATAGCATAGGGGATTTGAACTCACAATGATAATGTTGCCTCAGATGTTGATTGTTGCTTCCCAGAGCCTTAGAAGGCCATTACGACCACCAGTGCATATTCGTTTCCTTTCAAGGTCTGAAGCTGCACATCGTACCTTGATCCATGCAATAGGTGCATTCAGATGACTTTTTTTTTAAAAAAAAAAAAAAAACTAAAATCGGAAACAAGAGAGAACTAGAAATCCAAGATCTCTGTGGACAAGAAAGATTGTTCTATAACGGTACAACATTTTAAGATTTGAATTTTGAATGTAGTTCTTAGCTTTGTCTTCATTGGCCCGAGTAAAGGGAGTCACTAGGCAACTACTCTGTCTTATCAATTTAAGTAAAGAGAAGATAAAAAACCGTTTCCCAGGATTGAATAAAAATGATACATTAAAAAAAGAAAAAAAATATAACAAAAAGCCTGTCAAAAGAGTCCAAACCGCCTAAGAATTCAAATAAAGGAGAACTTTATACCATGGCTGCAGTCTTTTGTGGGGTTCTGTACAGTTGCCACCCAGCCATTTTTGCACCCGTGTTAGAGAAGCCTCCGAGTCTCTCTTGTGGCCGATGGAAGAGAGACATAGAGTTATCTGCCGCTCCAATTCCTAACCAATGTTCCCCAGCACTGATTGACAGTATGGCAGCACTGTGAATGGTCACATTCTTCACACATCTAATACCCCCTGCATATATAGCCAGAAAAGTTTGCATCACACTTTCACGTGATCAAGAAAATGAAAAAGTTTCATTGCAAGGAACAAAAGTTTATAGTTGACACTTGATGAGAGAAATCCTAGAATTTTCTATGATAATTATAATTCTTTCTGGACTGTGGTGCAAAACACAGCTTATTGGTGGTGTACAAATTACACTAAACACTTTTGTAATTACAGCATGTCCATGATCTTCAATAACTGGAAGGCCTTTTTATGATAGTTCTTTCTGGGAGGGCCTTCTCGTCCCTTGCCCTTAGGCGGTTCTTTTGTTTCTCTCTAATATACACGTCTCTTATCCAAAAAAGATGATAAGGAGGAAAGTTAAATAAGTGAAAGACATCATATCATCAATAATTTCAACATTTTATATAGTTAATTTACCATCCTCGTTTTCCCAAAAACGGAGAAGTCCATCAGTTGAACCTGAAAGGAAACACGTAGCCATTATTTTAATTTTAAACTTCCATATACTTTAACTGCATTAGTAACCTGTCGAAGCTAAATTAAATACCAGTTATTATCCCTTTATCCAGTGAAGAATACTCGACAGCCAATATTGGGCCAGCATGGCATGCCAGAACAGCATCACATGTTCCTCGAGAAACGGACCACAATCTAGCAGTCCAATCATCACTACCGGTAACTATGGTGTCTCCTACCATTCTTATTGAGCTGCATGGATGCCATATGTGTATTAGCTCGACCGATACATTAAAATACCCAAGGATGTGATAATAGGAAGCCAAGAAAAACAAAAATTGTGATTTTCACACTAGTGTAGCTGAAGACACTTGCCCTCTATGGCTGGAGTGTTCTACTTGCTTTTAAACTTAGGTTCAAACATTTATTTATTCTTTAATTATTTTTATTTTTTAGCCTGCAAGTTAGAATTCAGGCCTTGTATTTTTACAATGCATTTAGTTGGAGGGCTGGTAGTTTAACCGGTTTCCTACATCTTGATCCTATAAACATTGGCTCCTTATGGTTGTATGGATATCTTTTTTAAATAAACAAAAACAGCTACTGTCTATTATACACCACTTACCGTATCCATTTTGTATGACCTAAAAGCTTGTGCATTTGCCGGCCGGCACGGATGTCCCAGATATTTGCCACTCTGAAATGCGAGTAACCAGTACATAGATAACAAGTTAGTTACCATGTAATCTCAAAATACTTAATAGAACATATCTTATTTCAGACAATTAACAGTATATCTCTGCCACCCTCTAAATCAACATACACAAAACAAATATAATCTCAGTGAATTGACATACGTATCTCTACCACCAGCAGCCAGTATTCCCGTAGAGTCATCATATTCCATGCATAGAACTGCACTAGAGCAACGACCAACAGTTGCCACACAAGTATCAGTTCTGACATCCCACATTTTCACAGTTCCATCATGTGCAGCCGTAAGGACGCGTTCACCTGATAGCATACGCACACAACTGACCTGCAAAGATCAACATATGACACATTCAGGCATTGCAGACTCCATTTAGTTAATAATACTGGTCTTCACAATTGTATTCCTCCAAATATTTCAATGTTGCAGCGAAAAAAGATTGAAATGAGTTATTTTCTAAATCAACATACTATGACATAATTCATTCAAGCGTTTTAGTAATATTTTTGTATTAGAATCATATAAAATTAAAAAAAAAAAAAAAGGAATAGAAAAACACCTGTGCATCGTGGCCTTTCAGCTCTTCTAGAAGCTGGGTTGTTTGCTTATCCCATACAATAACTGACTGATCATCAGACCCAGAAACTACTTTTACTCGATCAGAGTTAATCGCTCGAACAGGTCTGTAGGCTTGCAAAAAAGGGGTACAGAGAGGGAATTCTATAGGTAAACTGAAAAGACTAAGCAAATCAAACTGATCCCTGAAAATGAAAATTTAAGAAGTTAGACGAAGTACCCTGTGTGACCCTTCAAAGTTGCTCGCAACTCAGAACCACGAAGACTTGGATCCCATATCTTGACCTAAGCAATTTTGAACAATATGATTCAACACTTCATAATCCATATCCATACAAAACCTCTAGTACAAATGGTTCTCCCAAAGATGAGAAAAATGACAAATCAAGATTTTACCGAGCAGTCCGTGCTTCCACTAATGAAGAAACCTGCATCCTCACGGTCTCCCACCAAGTCCCACACCTCCCTTTTTGTAACACAATGAAGTGCCGTCACAGCACCACTATGACCCCTAAGAACGCGAATATTGCTTTGAACTTTTTTCTGCCCGGCTGAGGATAAATCTTGTCTTGGAGGAGTACCGCTCTCGCTTGTGGCTAAACGCAAAAGGAAAAAATAAACAACAAAAAATCTTTGATTGCACGCTAATATTATTAATCCACCAAATCTTGATGAAAGCTACATATGAGGCACCCACCATCAGAAGACCAACGGCCACTACGACCCAAGTTAATCCTTGCAGATGTATCCCTGCTGAACATGCTCTGAACCCAACTTCTTCCAACAACAGAGGCCTCAGCAGGTTGCTGATTCTGATCAGATCCATCTTTGGGGCGTGGAGATGGCAATGCATGGGGAGATATGGACTGAGACTTAACAGAAGAGAGTCCCCAATAACTAATGCGCAGCTGCTGGATATGGGATAAGAAACCTCGGAGCTTTATCTGAAACTCATTAAGTAGGAGTGTAAATGAGAGAATGCGTATGGTAATGCAAAACCAACCATCTTTAGAACTTTTCTTAATTGCTGATGAAGCAAGTGTTGAATGCATGGTGTGGCTGATTGAACATTTCTTGAATGCATTTGCACATAATGATGAATCAGATAAAATGATATTTACTTACGAGTTGTTTGTATCCAAGACTGTTTTTCTCTGCAATTGTCTCAATCATGTACCAAGCATCAGTGTCAGGAAGCCCAAGCCCAGCCTTCCAAGTAGGCAATAAACTAAATTAAGTTTTATTTATTCTTTTGTGTGTGTGTTTGTGTGTGTGTGTGGTGGGGTAGGGATTCATTTCAAAACGAGTGATAAGTCGCACAAAGTAGCATTTTCTTCACTCTCACACACAATGGCAGGGTGAGGAGTACCATATGTGATGCCATAACAATTAGCTGTGCAGAAACCTGAGATGCATAATTGGCGGTTCTGCATTCAAAATAAAATAGAATAAAAACAAGTTGGATCAACAAGAAAGAAGTAAAAGAGAACATCTTGGAGATGGTATGGAGATACAAATAGCCAATGGCTGTAGATACTAATATCAAAGGGAGATTTTGGGATGATTACAGGAGCGATGATGAGAAATGTCAGTAGTTGGTTCTTTGAGAAGTTCAATGGAGGAAGAACAAAGAGTATGAGCATGTCCAGAAAATACACTGCTGAGTTGGAACTATGTGGAAATTCTATGATTAATGGTAACTTTACTAGGTCCAACCTTAGGGAAACCCTAAGTTGGACCTAGTAAATGGGCGGTGAAGTTCATGGGCTCCAGACTATCGAAGAAATCAAGAGTTGTATAAGACCATGTTCCTATCCTATTAGAAATGGGATTTCATCTTGAGGTCCATCCTTTTATGTTAATATTTGTGGACCCTGGAACGATACTTTGTGAATTCCATGGAGTTCTGGTGAAAAACATAGAACTCCTGGGTGGGGTCTACAATGCATGATCAAAATTTGAGAAAATCAAAAGATCGTCTGAAGGAATGAATTTAAATGGAGGAGCCAGAAAGACATCAATAAAAATCAATACCAAAGAAGAATCTAGCAGATTGGCATCGTAAACATGGAAAACTTTGATGTGGCAAGTTAGCAACCATATATGGTCATTCTAAAAGATAAGTCCTAATAAAAGTATTTGAAACCATTAATTGAATCTGAGGTTTAAAAATACACCTAGCCGAAAATATTACATAGAGCAGCCACAGATACAAAATAATAAGAGAATGGCAAAGTAATAATTAATTCAGCACTTCCTTGCATAAACCATGTAGATCCTTACTTATTTGAAGGCCGTTCCATCAAATAATCAAAATAACCTTCCCAAAACCTGCATAAAATCAAATATCAAGATTGAACCCAAAAAAGTCTTAATAACAAATAAAATATTCCATATTAGGATGGACTTCGTGAATAAACCAGCTGAATACTGGTATGCTACTGACAAAATCAAAGGGAAATCACAGATCGACAATGTCACATATTGGTGCTTCAGAAAAAAAATCCACTGTAATTAAGCAATTTTCTTCAACTCGACATATGAAATACGAATATTGTTGTTGATAAATAAGAAAATGAGAAGAAATGTTAGAAAAACTAGAAATCTGACATAAGGAGAAAAAAAAATACCACCAAAACTGGCAAGTAAATCTCACCTTAACTCCTCCCATATAGATAGAGAAATAAGATGGCGTTGGATGTAATCAGGAACATTATTGGGGTCTTTCTTGAACATTTCACCAGACACCTCAAGGGCATCCCTAATTGTCAATATATCATTTCGTGAAGTTGCACGACTGATTGCTGTTTTTAGCTGATCAGCAAAACAAATTTTATTTTATTTTATTTTAAACAAAAAATCTGAGGTAATAGAAACGAGATAACTTCCAAACTCTTATTCAGCTGTACAATGCAAAAAGAAAATACAAATTCTATATGTTTTCTAAAATCATTTGCAACTGCAAGCTCAGGAATAGTTGGAATAGTTTTTGTAAACACTAGCAAATTCTAAGTTTTATATACGTATATACATTCTTTAAAAAATGCCCCAAAATTGTCAACAAATAGCAACCCAAAAATTGCTAATAGTTTACGATACGGTTGCTTACTGGTCTCCACAATTAGAGTGTTTTCATTTAGCTTTTCTATAATTATTCTCTGTTGAGGCCATCGTTTTGTAACCTCAACTTGTTAGACAGATTTTCCCCTCTGCTTTCTTTTCAATCTTTTCATGACGCCTAATGAAAAGTTCCTACCAACTTCTCAAGGGAAAATAAAATAAAACCCCAACCAAATTCCTGAGTCAACTAAAGCATTTTGTTTCTAGGAAAAGAAAACAATTTCAACTCATTTTTTTTGGATAAGAGACACATGTGTATTAGAAACCCAAAAAGGGACAGAAGAAGACAGCCTATAGGCAGGGGCCAAGATGGCCCCCCCTAAAAAAAAAACTAACACAAAAGAGCCTTCCAATTGTTAATAATCATCCTCAATTCCAACTCATTAAAACAACCTTAATTCCCTTTCTTTTATTTAAAAACAGGCAATATAAACAAACTAAACTGATGAAATCAATTTTTGCTCATTTTTAATAATAAAGAATAAATCATCATGACAAAAACAAAGACATGTGCAAGAAGTTCGTTACTATAAACATGTCAAGTTGCATGACATACCAATTCTTTCACAGCAATGAATTGTTCATCGGTTAACTGACAAAGCCATCCCTGAGAACACAAAACCAGTCAAAAGTTAACCCAATGCCATCTTGAGATAATCAACCTGCCAATGTCTTCATACCAACTACTACAATCCTAGGAAAGTAAAGGCCAGATCGTTTTATTTATGATTTTAACTTTCTTAACCATTCTCTGTAGGTTTTGGATTGGATTTGGACGTGTCACATTCTCATTGTTTTGTTTTATTCTTTTCCTAAAATTGTTAATTTTCTGAAACTATGCATTAAAAACCTGATGTGGGTCAGAGATCTGAATTTGAGGGAAAGAGAAAAAGGGGAGGTAATGAAAATGATGTTGAGAGTAGCCATCACAAAATGGGAGTTTGAGCAAGAATGACCAACTCTTACTAATCCCACGAGCTACTTACTGTATTTATGTGCTCTCTAATACACTCAACAAATCCACTACCACCAATTCCCTCTGCATCAGACTCAATCAAAGCTGCAAAAAGAAAATCATAAATTTCTTTTAATTAAAAAACTAAACGTATTACAACAAACAGAGACAAATACCTTCTCTAATCAATAAACCAGCAATAAGTCTTTAAAAAAAAAAGTTACCAAGAATAGTGCCATATTCAAAAGAAGAAAGAGGGTCATCGGTTGCACCCAGTTTCAGAAGACGTAGCCAGAGACCCTAACCAATAGGAAATACTAATTAATACATAGAAGCCTGAAATCAATACCTTCTATGACTTTAACAGCAGCAGATTTAGAAGAAAATATTGCAATACTAAGTAAAATAATGAACCTGTAGCTTGACTTTAATGTCCAAAACCATGCGATCTCTTTCGGCCTGTCTCTCCATTGGACTGAGGCTTTCTGCTTTCAGATCCTTGCCCATCGGCATAGAAGGTGAACTGATCGCAGAAAGAAAAATCAAAGATTAACGGACAAGTTTGACAACTAATTCATGGCTCTGCAGAGTAATTACAAGATTCTGAAAGTAAATCCATACTTAGGATTATGTTTTCCAGAGTATTCAAAAGCTCCACTAGCTGCTGCTAGAATTTGTTTTCTCTTTTCTTCCTGCTCCTCAGTTCTGATGTTTGAAGGAAATCTATCGTAAGTGTACTTGGCACCAGAACCTCCAGAGAAAATGGGGAAGAAAAACCGACATCTTAGCACCCATCAGAGGTTTTTAGAATTCTTTTATGCATGTTCAGCAATTTGAATTTGATATAATCTTTACCTGATGTTCCCAAATCAGGGTCAGAGATTGTTATGATCTCGGGTTCAACCAATGGCGGAAGTATTGAAAGAGGATTTTGACCCCTCCCAATTGCATCTTGTAACTTGTCAAGAATATTATTGTTACTTTCATCGGAACCTATGCATCTCTCTAGATAGTCTAAAAACCCATGGGACTCCAGGAACTGAGTTATCTGAAAACACAACAAAAGTATTAGGGGCGGAATTTATGAACCCAAATATTGGGGGAAACAAAGAGAACTTTCTAAGGAAAATACTGCTCCATTTGCAGTAACAATAAGATAGTATCATGTAAACTATCTATATGAAGATAAATCAGTTTCATTAATAATTCTAAAGATAAGTACACAGAGTATGACATGCTAGGGCTTAATTAGATGGCATTACCATGGGATCTTCTGGTTGATTAGTCGATCGTGAACGCTTCTTCAAGAATGCTTGTGTATTGAAGACATCAGTCGCATTGCTTTCCTGATTAACAATTTTCATTGAAAAACAATTTTAGTAAATTATGATGCCAAACCCCTATTGTAAATGTTTGTGAAAGAGAAAGATAGAGAGAGAGAATTACATACTATAAAATTGCGATAGCCACTTAGAAGTGATGCAAAGAATTTTAAAAATATCAACCTGCATGAAGGATGGGAAAAATATTATAAGATCAACCTACACAGATCATGTTAAATGTAGAAATCACACTTGATATAAGAATCTACTTCACGTGCTTATGCCCTAAAAACATTTCTTGCATATATATCATAGAGATCCAAGACTGACACCATTGTCCAAGCATATAATTGTCACATGCATGGCAGACTGACTACTGCAGAAGCACATATGCGAAAAAGTACTACTAGTTTCTGAAATGTTACTTTTACAAATAACCTCCAGGTCCATATAATTATACATTCATACATATGATGATAGCCAAATCAATGCACACAGTTGATAACAATTAACAAAAGTGCCGAATGAATTTGAGTGATGAGAAAGCTTAAACAGTAAACCATTTATCGTTTCAGATCTCCAATATTGGATAATGAAGAAAAGTAGCACACAAATCATAACTTACTCTAAGTTAGACTACTTTTTACTACTGAGAAAATACCTTAAAATTAGAAACGGAACTATAAGGATATACATGGGGTCCCAAATTAAAACACTTAAAACTTGTGAAATATGTTCAGATGGAGAAAAGATTAAAAAAAAACATATGCCATACTTGTTACGCAGTCTTGAGCTTGAGTTCGATATTTAAGAAACAATAAAAGTAAAACTAAGATTCTGAGTCCCCAACAAGTATCCGAGGTTCTTCACAACAATCACAAAAGACAAAACCTAAGAATATAGACCACAAAAATAAGTATTACAGAGGAGCATATATGAATATTAAGAATGAGTGCATGGAAAATTACATAGAAGTTGTTCAAATGCAAGTAAACTTTTAAAAAAAAATGAAAAAAAAAAAATCAGTAGGAAAGCTAATAGTACTTCATATTATAAGTCATGCACCAAATTCTCACCTAAGCTGAAGGTCATGGTCTTCTCCCCAAGGCTTGCTGCTACCTCTAGGGTACTGCTCGGATGAGCTACGCAAATCAGACCTCATTTGATCTATGCTAACAACATTGGGACACAATAACTTCATCAGCTCGCTACGCAAAGATCCGAGTTCGGGTTCTGGAATAGGTGGTATTTCCTCAGTAGTTGTGATGCAATTATACTCAAGGTCCACTACAACAACCTAGGTTTCAAAATAAACAAAAACATTTAGCTTATTTAATTCACTACATAACTAAATGATAGGAACATCAAAATTTCACAAAATGTTTCAGCTCAAACAAAAATATCTGAAGGAAGAAAAAAAAAAAAGACAACGTATAGAAGAAACAGTAAAAGTAACAGTATTACAGGAAGCTCCAACCTACAAATCTAGTTCTTAATGTTTTGTTAAGGACTCCCTTTTGTGATTAATTATAGTTGGAGTGGATTCTTGAAAGCTCTAGGGTGAAGGCAAGTTGAAGGCAAAACACACTAATGAAGTAATTTCTAACTGACCGAGCATAATCACAATTTCAAAGTAAATGATCTAGGTCTTCCTCCGCCCTCTGACAATGACCATATACCAAATATGCAGTTGACCAGATTAAGGGCGATACATTCTAATATAGTCATTGCCCATGATAAACATTGTTTCAATTGGAATTTAATCGTTTTAGTTTAGGGGGGGGGAAATTACTTACTCCATCCATTGCCAGGTAGGATGTATCAACGCCTGAATGAAGACCCATCATATATGGTGTGGGAGCATCAATATAGTCTACTCCACTGAAAAAGAGTAACGGAATGTAGACATGCTTCAGGACAACATAGAAAGCTTGAGTTAGAATCTATAATAAAGAAGCAGAAAAATATGCACAAAAAAAGACTCACAAATATTACACCAAAAATGTGAAGGAGTTGCAGACATTTCCAATCAAAAAAACAAGAGAAGAATACTTTAATAATAATAACACAAAAAAAATGAAATTTTAAAGAAACTGACCTGCCATCTAAATGGATATATTAAATGACAAATGGCTTCTGATACAAGAGTTAAGAGTGAATACCTGCAAAAAGAAGAACAAAACATGAAGAAAAATGTGTTATCGCATACTAATAAAATGACAATTATAAACTTGGAATTGTAACTTACAGATCGTACAAGAGTATGTATGACAAAGAGCAAGCAATCAAGTCGAAATGACCAATTAAATCAAATTGTTGAACAAGAAACTGACTAGTACTAGAAGAGAATGACATTAAAGGACAGGGACTAGGGATAACAAAGACAACCAAAAAAAAACATTTGTTCTTTAACATTACTAGAAACCCTGAATTCTGAAGTATTTGGTTCAATCATACATTAACTCTCCTACACTTTAAACAATCAAATGAGAATTCCAGTAAGTAAAAAATATATAATGGGGAAAAATCCAATCTATTCATCAAATAGATGAATAAGATGATTATGTTTTGACAGATATGAATTCAAGAATCCTAAAGTAACAGAGAGATACTTGTTTGATCGAAGAAGAATCCTCCTCTCCAGCAAGACAGCAGTGAAAAGTTTGATTACATTTTCCAAATCTAGGCACTGCATAAGCGGCTGAAACGAAATCTGCACTCCTCATAAAGAGGAATGATAGTCAGATGAGAAGAAAAATCAACATTTCACTTTCTGAATAACATTGTCGGCGAGGTACATCAGCGCTTAGTCAGCTTTCAAAAAAATATTGTTTATATAATTAAAAAAAGATAAATAAATTAAAAATCAACTTACATCGGCATAGGGAAGCCCATCCTTGGATGGAGCCTGAACGGAAAGAAGACAATTCTCAATACCAAACAAAATCCGATCCTTCCCGGGAGTAGACAGTGGTACATTGGAGACTACGTGAGCTATGATATCCCACAGAGGCTTGCTGAAATGTTGAATAGCTGAGAATATAAGTAGCGAAGGAAAAAAGTTCCATTGAAATTCAAATTTGAGTCCAATTGATTTTTGTAATGATGATTACTTATTACTTATGGCCAGTTGAATAAATTTTTACGATACTCTTGAAGGTTGGGTTGATTTCTCATTGCCCTTCTACTATATTTCTCTTCCTTAGTTCTTTCTAGATACAATTTTGTTAAATGAATCCACTCATGTCTATAAAATGAATCCACGGTGTGGTACTAGAATGCATGAATATGATGTAATGGAGAGAACAACTAATTATGTACTGACCTACTTCCACTGCTGGAGAAGCACAATGCAAACAATTCCTCCAATGCATCTTTAAGTACACGGAAGCTGGGTGAACGCGAAACAATACAGATACATTTATCAGCATAAGAGTTCGGTGGAATGCGGTAAGCTTCGGCAATGTCCTCACTAACAGGGTCTCTAAAAGCAATGCAACTGACATAAATTTTTGACCCATCGCCCTCTGCATTATAATTTCCACAATCGAAGTGAGTGGAGATACACAGATACAGCACCTAATAACTACATTTCATTCAAATATAACAGACATCCACATAGACAATCCCAATCATCTTCGAATTACGAATGCTGAAAGAAATTCAAAGCAAAACACCAATCATACCTGTCAAAACAATTGGATAACTCCGCGGAAAAGTGCTGGCGTCACTGGAATCAAATCCCGATGAAAAAAACTCGACCCCAGCTGGTAAAACACACTGCAGGCAAAATGCGATCCACAAGCAGGCAACTCCGGTTAATCAATCGGTAGAGAAATTCGACACCTCTAAACTAGAAAAACAGAAAAAGTATGGTTGAAAGTGAGTAGAGTTTCTGTTTTGGAAGTCACCGTTGGGAGCTGGGGTGGTGGAGGAGGACAACGAGAATTGTTGGAAGGAGGATACTGGTCGAGAAGAGAGGGTAAATACAAGTAACTGAATCCATGAAATCCCTTGTTCCCATCTAGAGTACGTATCTCCGGCCCGATCCCACAAACCACGAAATACTCAAAGATCCGAGCCATTGTAACACCGTTGGCCGATTAAATTGTCTCCGTGATTGATTCTAGAGACAGAATCGACGAGTTCCAGCTGATCTTGAAGGTCGATTCCAATTCAGGATGTGGAATTGATGGAAGAAGAGATGAGTAGAATCATACGGAGTAGAAATGGAGGGGAAGACGAAAAACTACTCTGTACTCCGTCCTGGAATGACGCGCGATTAGATTTTCCGAACCGGAAAATGTATATAAGTGGCCGGTTGCCGGTTGCCGGTTAGCCCGTTTAATAATAACCATCGCAAAATTATCGATTATTATTTTTCTTTTTTCTTTCCAGAGGAAAAATGGAAACTATTTTCTTCAACTCCTATAGTCCTACAGTTAATTTTGTTTTTAGATAATTATTACACGTACGAAAGTGGTGAAATAATTGCTATGATGTTTAAAATTATTCTAAAATACGTTTTTTATCACTAAACATTCATTTAATATTTTATTTTACATTTTTAAACATTCAGACATGTAGAGTTTTATGTGCGTATTTATATTAATATTTTATTTTTTTAAAGAAAAATTTGAAATAATTCGACATAATTCAACTGATACATGAATTATGTTAGTTGACAAAAAGTTAATGAAAATGATAGACAGTTCTTTTTGTTTGTTTTTGCAGTATAGTTATGTTTTTTAAAAGTAATTTGTTATGGCAACTAAAATCAAATGACATTTGAAATGTAAATGGAAAATGTGATATTTGTCGACAAACTCTTTTATGTTAAAATAGTGCAACTTGCTTCATGTAAATACAAGTGGATGAAAATATCAAATATTGCGATTACATTAATAGATGGTGGGATTTTTTTTAACAAAGCATAAATTAGATTAATGACTTGTTGAACGACTCTAGCCGAAAGAAGTTACAAATACAACAACTACTCATCAAGAACAACCAAAAAGTTCTATAAATATGGTTAACGATGTAATAAATAGAGAAATATATGATGAGCAATAACTAGTAAACATTTCTACCAAATAGTGATTTGAAACAACAATAGTTAGAAACATTAACCATTGCAATTGAAGCTCGTACATGAAATGAGCTATAATAGTTCATTCTACCAACTTCAAGTTGGTGGCCCACATGTACGATGTATCCTCCAACTAGTTCACACACGAACGATGTAACAACTTAAAGTTGACCTTAGTTTAGTGTAGTCACTATACTTCTTAACGAACATTCAATCTCCTCTTAATTACTAGGTTTGCTTGAGTTTGAGTTGTATGGTGTTGATCGTTGTTTGAAGTTTAGGGTTTGTGAAAAGAGATATTCTCTTTGACATGGTGGAGATTGATATTGTCACGCTGGAATGTTAGACTTACATCCACCTCGTGGATATTAATGGTTATGGGGTTGGCTTAAGAGAAGTTTTGTGTTAGATACGATACAACCCTCGCCCTTATCCCTCTACCATTTCCTCCAACTTCATGTTGTTGGAAGCTAAACACAAATGCAGTTTAGTGAAAATGCAATGGGTTAGTGTTGGTTTGGATATATTTTTTTGGGACCACGACTGATGTACAAAATTGTGGGCAAATGTAGGGTGCACACGATGATTGAGTTTTTTATTTGCTAAAAGTGGAAGCATTGTTATATTGAGTCATGTTGTGCAAATGTCAGTAGGTTTATGAGTTATGTTGAGCAAGGATGTACATGAACCCAATTCTCCTCGTGAAGTTGAATCAAACCCGCTTGATGTAGATTAATCTTCTTAAAATTAAGAATTTGTCGTTTGCGAAAATTGAAGATCTCACTAAAAACATATTTTTCTCTGTAATATATATTCATAGAGAATAACAAAAGTGAACATGCTACAACGTATTTATTTTTTCTCTCAAAGTTGTTCATTGATATTATCTTTTTTTTTTTTTTCTCCCAAAAGTATCATCCACTGATTCATGATGAAAAGGTAATTGAGAAGTTAGACGTGGCCGTTTGCCTATCTACAAAGAGAAACACGTTAAACTCCATTCATTTACTGTAAAATTTATGGAATTAGTTTTAATTAAGAATATGTATTTTCATTTCATTATTTGAAATTTGTAAGCTTACACGAGACTAAACTAAGTAGAGCATCATCCTTAAGACAAATTTAACAGTTATGATATTAACATTTTTCCAATTTAGAAATTAGACGATCCCTCTAAACAATTCAATACTGACAGAACATACTAATAAGACTGGTTAGAATCATACCTCATTCCAATAACTTTTAATCTTAGGTAAAGTAAAGATAGATCATATAATACTTCAATTCGTGTGTAGTTCTCAATTAAATTTTTATTATAAAAAACAATTTTAATTCTCAATAAAAGTAAAATAAAATAAAAGGAGGGAAAAGTTCCAATGGTTCAAAAGCCACCATAAAGTGGATAAATCATAAAAGAAATGACCCTTTTTTCTTTCACTTGTGCTTTCCCTCCCGTTTTCTACATGAAGACCGTAGAAATGGCCCACAACGATCCTGACCCTGACTCTTTGTTCAACCTCTTGCCATCGGAATATCCTTTTCCAGTTCCCACTGTGGACTTTCCCCCATCCCCAATCCATTGATTTGTTCATAATTTGACTTTGAGAACTTCAAACATGGAGACTCCATCCAAGTGACAAGCAGATTCCACAGTTGCCCTTCTCTCATCTTCAACTTCTGTACATCCTCGGTAGTTGAAGATGGATTCCGATAAGATTAAAGGGGTCGTTGTAATCACTCTTCCGCCGCCGGACAACCCGTCGTTGGGAAAATCCATTACTGCTTTTACTCTCACCGATGACTTCCCCGAACCTCCAGGTGAATCCGTTGCTGTTGATCAAGAAGTACAACAACTCAACACTAACCATTTGACTCTCCCACCGAATCTCCCGATTCAAGCCCCTTTGAGTCAGCGAAGTATCCCTTTGTCGAGGGAGCTTTTTGCTGGTACTCCGAGGAAGCTTGTTGTCTTATTAAGCATTGCCCTCGTTGCTGTTTATCTCTTTGCTTCTAATTTTCCGGAGACCATTCAGGAGCTGCGTCGTTCTGAGAGGAACGATGATGATCGCCCTGCAACCTTGTTGTTTCCCCTTTATTTCCAATCGGAGTTGGGTGATAGTAGTGATTTCCAGCTTAAGTTGGGAAGGACTGTTCGTGTAAACAAGGAGGATCTGGGTGTAAGATTTAATGATGTACCTGGAGTTTCGAAGCCTAGCAAATTGATTTCTGCCTCTTTAAAATCTGATTCATCAGCCGTATTTCCTGTGCGGGGAGATATCTATCCAGATGGGTATGTTTTTATCTTGTCTTCTTCACTTCAATTACTTTATGTTCAGTGATGAATACGTCAATCGTCACCCAACCCAAGATATTGCAGTGAACTTTTTAGCTTAAAGTAGTTGAAAACTGAAATACTTTTTGAAAGCTTCTTTTTTCTGGAAGATCAAGAAGAATGAATAACAAGGTACTTTAGCAGGGGAAGAATAAACGGCTAGAAAAATAAATATACATAGTCCTTGCTGCAAAGCTGATGTTGCATCGTTAAAGATCTTGGCTCATACCGATAGTCGAACTTTTCAATTGACTTGATAATGGTGACGTGGGTTACATAATGCCACTTTTGAATGACCAAGAAATTATGTAGCACAACTGCACAAGCTACATACAGATATGATTATACCGTTTCTGACTGTAAATTAGGATTCTTAAGTTTATTCATCTGAATTCTGGTCATTTTGTGTAGATAGCATACAGTGTTTGTCATGATCATGGAGATGCCTTTATTTGCACTAACATGGATTTTCACCAACATATAGATTGTATTATACATACATAATGGTTGGAGATCCACCAAGGCCTTACTTCCTCGACATCGATACTGGGAGTGACCTAACATGGGTTCAATGTGACGCTCCTTGCACCAGTTGTGGCAAGGTAATGTTCCAATGTTATTGAAGAATTTCTGCTCTTGTACAACTTGATTAATTTGCTATTAATTTGGTTGTGTGTTTTTATTTCTTTTAAAGCCATTTGGTCGGGTGTATTTTTTCAACTTTTATATTATCGAAAATCAATTTATCAAGTCACTATTATAGCCTTTTCTTACAACATTCTTCTTTCAAATGAGATGTTACCTAGTTCTTGAATGGGGATTATTTCGTGTGTGAACAATTCAACTCTCCTCCTCGTGACAGTGATAACAAGTGTTTTTCAAGTGAGATCTACTGAGGACATTCACATAATTACATTTGCACCTGGTTTGAGCCTATCATTGTAATCAGACAGGTTGAAAGAACTTTCTGGTGTAAGGTTAATTTTTTTATTCAAATGAATAATGGAACCATGTTTAGTGGTCTTCAATGGAAATATTTTGGCATTGTAAACTTTTACTGGGTCGATACCAGCTCAAGCAACTTGAATGGATAGTCATTTTTTTTCTTTTTTTCATTTAGAAGATTCAAAGAGACTGGACAATGTAATACGCATGGAGTTATAAACAAACATTTTATCGTTGACAAATGAATATTATACATACCCGATCCCACCTCTGATTTTCTTTTCTTATGAGCACAATGCACTTTTCAGTCAATTTTTATTGGAACATTTTATTGAGTAATCAACCATTGTAGATTACACTGACGTTGTTGTTGTCAAACAAAACATTAATCTAATGATATAGTTTATGTAGGGAAGAAGTCCACTATACAAGCCAAAAAGAGACAACGTTATATCTTTCAAGGACTCTTTGTGCATGGAAGTTCAAAGAAATTATGATGGCGGTCAGTGTGCAGCCTGCCATCAGTGTGACTACGAGGTTCAATATGCTGACCAGAGCTCCTCTCTGGGGGTTCTTGTTAAAGATGAGTTTACTTTAAGGTTTTCCAATGGATCGTTGACTAAGTTAAATGCCATTTTCGGGTATAATTTTTCTCCTTATACCTCTGTTTTATAGATTATCCAAGTTCTAGTTTTCATGTCAATATTCTAAAATTCTTCTCTTTATTTGATTACAAGGTGTGCTTATGATCAGCAAGGCTTACTATTGAACACTTTGTCGAAGACTGATGGCATTCTAGGACTAAGCAGGGCTAAAGTTAGCTTACCTTCCCAGTTGGCCAGTCAAGGAATCATAAACAATGTGGTAGGTCACTGTCTTACCGGTGATCCAGCAGGTGGTGGATATTTGTTTTTAGGTGATGATTTTGTGCCACAGTGGGGGATGGCATGGGTTGCCATGCTTGACAGCCCTTCCATGTGAGTATGGATTACACCTGTTATGGGTGTACATTTGTCTTACACAAGAAGATTCTTCTTCCAACTAGTTTATTAAAGATGACATAAAAGTTGAAGAGCAGAAACTGTAATCGAATTTGGATCTCAACATAGATGCTCATAAGCTTCCTAATTTTAGTATACCTTTCTGCGGAGAAAATAAAATAAAAGAAAAAAAGCAAATGGAATACCAATAATTTGTTGGTTGTCTTGTATCTAATCAACTCTGCAGTGTACATTTTCTAACGAGAGACTGAGCTTTGAAAACAAACAAAAGAATATACAAGAGCATAGAAAAAGATACTCTACTACAAGGAACCCGTACCAAAAAATTAAAAAAAATAAAACTAACCGGACAAAGAGGGCCTCTAGTCCAAACAATGACAACCTACCTTCTAGTTATGAAAGAACCTTACCGATGAAAGTCCATAGATGGCCATTAAATTCAATGAGAGTTCATATCTGTCAACTCCTCTTAAAGTTCTCATACTTCTCTCTAGCCAAATGCTTCATAAAACAGTGGAAAAGTAAGCATACCAAAGAGTTATGCTCTTCTCACGAATTCTGCCAATCAAACACTGACATAGTTCTCTGCCAAAGAGTTTTGCTGTGTACATTTAATTCTATGTACTGTGCGGCTTTTACTTGTGCTCCATTGTCATAGATCTTTAACCGCTTCAATTTTTTAATTCCAGAGATTTTTATCAAACAAAAGTTGTGAGAATAGATTACGGAAGCAGCCCACTGAGTCTTGATACTTGGGGAAGCAACCAGGAACGAGTAGTTTTCGATAGTGGCAGTTCATACACGTACTTCGCAAAAGAAGCATATTCCCAATTGGTTGCAAATGTAAGTTTCAAGATACAGTAGCCTATTGTAACCTGAAGGCCGAAGGGATCTTCTTTCTTGTTTCTTCATTCTTTATTTTATTTTTTTGTTTTAATCTGCTGATTATGCATTTCCATTCCTCTGTAGCTTGAAGAAATCTCGGAGTTTGGGCTTATTATTCAAGATTCATCAGATACCATTTGTTGGAAAACTGAACCATCTATCAGGTACAAGAAAGATAGCATTCTTAAGAACCATCTGCATCGTCAAAAGACATTCTTGAACCATCTGCGTCCTCAACATGAATAGCATTACTTCTTAAAAATTTCTCTTACAGATCTATTCACAAGTGATTAATTACTTAATCAAAATGGAGTACTTGTAGTGACTAGAAATTTTTTGCTTACTTCTTCTGTATTTAAAACACCTTAATGAATAATGATGATGGGGGGAGAAATAAAGGAAAACCTGGCGAAAAGTTTCTAGCTTAAAGATTATAGAAATTCATGGTAGAATGAAACATTTCCTTAACCATGTAAAATATTGCTCTACTTCAATAGTTCCAGTCTCAATGGCAACTCTCCACTATTGCTAGAACCTAAGTTTTACATGAACTCCTGCAGATCTGTTGAAGACGTCAAGCATTTCTTCAAGCCTCTGACGCTTCAGTTTGGGAGCGGATTTTGGGTCGTGTCCACGAAACTCGTGATTCTTCCAGAGAATTATTTATTGATCAACGTAAGTCTTAATTTATTTCCTTTAGAAAAAGTATACATATTTCTCCTGCTGTTGTTTGCGTGTTTTTCGATTTGATTTGTGTTTATAAATTTTGTGGAATAAATAAGAACTCCGTGTTCTGCAGAAAGAAGGAAATGTATGCTTGGGAATTCTCGATGGAAGCCAGGTACATGATGGGTCCACAATCATTCTTGGAGGTAAAAAGAGTTTAGAAAGTTCGTGTAATTTTATGCTACCTCATGGACTTGCATCATACCCTTATACTTCATGATAATGAGTATTTTTATATATTTCTATCTTTCGTTTTACAATAAGGAGTTTTCATGTATTTTCATGCTCTGGCCTCTGGTTAAGCTCTAGCACGTTATCATATACTTAATATGCCTCATGGTTAAAAGAAACATTGATCTTAAATGGCATTGAAGGATTCCGTTGAGTTTTTCAGCATTGTAAGAGCCTGTTTGGAATGATTTTGTTAAGTTTAAAGAAAAATAGTGTTTTTGAGTGAAAATAAGTTTTTAAGCATTTAGAAAATCAATCAAAATAGGTTCTAGTTGTGATTGTGGTGCAAATTTTCCTGGTTCGCTTACTGATGTTTGCAACTCAAACATCATTTTAACCTTTCTTAAACTCATATTTATATTTCATTGTTTTATCTTTCAGACAATGCATTGCGTGGGAAATTGGTCGTTTATGACAACGTGAATCAGAGAATTGGATGGACTTCATCCGACTGTCACAATCCAAGAAGAATTAAACACCTCCCACTATTTTGATACACTGTCAGTCTACAGATAAACTACTTAGTCATTATTACGTGGCATGCCTTGATTGTTCTGTCTATAAATACAAATAGCTTATCTGTGAATAAAATAATATAATTTCTTCAATTACACGTCTGTAAGCACTGGACTTCATAATTCTAACATGATCAACTGTAGGTTCTCTTTTGGTCTCACAGTAGACAACTTTATGAAGTAATTTGCATGTATGACAAAAAAATGGTAAAATAGTATGAAAGATGAAGAATAATTTATGTAATAGAAGAAGCTAATTCTTCCTGTTCTGCTGTGTCACCTTCATGCTTACAACAAGTTTCAACTTGGTCATAGTTTGATTGGCATTTCCAGGCATTGATGATCAAGGGCCCTTGGATATCATTGTTTTCAGTGAAGGTATCACACTCTTGAATCTCCAATATCTCTACTCTGCGGTTGGTTTTCTTCCTTATTTTGATTGCTATATCTTGAGGGCTAAACTTCCCACAAACGCTTACCCTGCACTGCTTTTGTTCTATCAAATGGGTCTCCAACTCTATCAAGATGACAAGGACTTACATGTCACAAGTTACCAAGTAGAATCAATTGAAGAGAGTAAGTCTAATTCAAAACAAAAGGATTGAGAGAGACAGAGATGGGAAATTATTTAATCTGACCTCCACAATATGGCTGTCTTTTTCTAAACTCCAACCATTAGTTTCATGGTAAAAAAACAGGGTTTAATTTCTCTCTTATTTTGAATGGTTTGAAATAGTCAGCCATGTTGTTTTATCAGCCCCCTTAAATAATATCTCTAGAGAAAAAGAAACAGAGAAAGAGAGAGATTTCACCTTTTATACTGAGAATAGCTCTTCTTACTTTCCTGTAACATCCATTGCAGTCCATGTGAATTCTCAAAACCATGCAGCAAAACTGCCATAGTTGTCAAGGGAAAACAGTTCATTAATACCAATAAGGCTTGGAAGGAGAAGAAGAATGGAGAGTTGGTGAGATTGAACTTGCCTTTCCTGTCATTAAAACACTGTCCTAAACAAAAACCTTTCTCCCAGAATGATGCTTAAACACATAAACACAGAGAAAACTGATGGGGGTTTTCACAGAACTTGTAAGGGATGGACTTGAACATCTAGGTTGAACGATGGTATTGATTGGTGAGAGAATATTAAAACACTGAATAATAATAAAAACATTGTTATTATTAATATTTGGAACCTGATTCTGCATTGTGGTTTGTAGGTTGTTCATTATATTCTTGGCTTCTTCACTCTGTTTCTCCTTTTCATTCTCTTTTTCGTATATAGAAAAAGAAGGCATCCTTTCTTAAACCACAAAGTCATTATTCTTCTTCTTCTCATCATATAAGGCTATAATTCTTCTTCAAAATTTTAGCAGAGCAAGCAATGGCAAGGCAACAACCGTATAGAAAACCATTTTTCCCCTTTTATCTTTCAGGTTTAATTATTAATGCATTTGGTTCTAGAGCTAGGATCGTCTGATTTATAATTAAAAACCCGAGCTTAGGTATGATTTATTCTAAGTTATAAGACATTAATTATAGTAAGTTTGATGATTGGGTTCTCTCCCCACCAATCATACACTTAAGTTTAACCTTATTGTATCTTTTGACTTCAAACTAAATAAACTCGAGAGATAAACAATACTCTTTAAAAGTCTAAATCATAAACTCCTTATCCCTAACTTCATTTAAAAAATTAACGATAATTTGACGTGATATGCCAAATATTCTTTTCTCTAAGTTCAACAATGTTGAGGTAGCATTTTGATCATCGACCTTGACTTTTAAGCTAAACCAACATTTTAATCCGTTGAGTTATATTTAATTAAGCTGACATATTACGTGGATTTGGTTTTTGTATTTAAATAAAATATAAGGATATTAAGTGACAATAACACACGTTGACTTTGCATCATGTTCTTGAATTTTCTCGACATATAAAAGCCATACAATTCACGTATTTTCAATTCATGTAGGTACAAAATTAAATTATGTCATTAAATGTGTAGACACCCATAATTGACTATTTAAAACCAAAACACATCCTAAATGTCAACTTAAAACTGCTTGCTCAGAAAAATAAATCTTGAAAAGAATTAATAAGTTGGAGGGCTTTATTGAAATTTTAAAAATTTGAGGGTCAAACTTAAAAAGAAAAAAGAAAAGTTTATAGTTCCAAAGAAATTAAATTAATTTGGAGTAATTTTGTTGCTAAAGGGATTTGATTCCAAAGAAAAAGAAAAGTCAAGTCTTTTGTTTTCCTTAACATCAAAACTTTGTTGTCAAGATTCTGAATGTACTTTATTCTTTATTGCACTAAAACTGAAGGGCCACTTTCTTTTATGCCACAAATTATTATTATGAGATTTGATAATTTTTTTTTTGAAAAAAAATTGAATTTTATAAAATAATATTAAATAAAAAATGGAAAAGAAAGTAGAATTAATTACCATTTAAGTTAAAAGTTAATGAGAATTTTCCATTTCGTCAAATAATCTAAAAACATAGTTCCTCTTTATAATTACTTTCTCATGTTAAAATTAAAATTGGTAAATCTATCGATCAACTCAAAAATTTTGAAATTTTCCAAAAATATAAATTGTGGTTCAATAATTTGAGAGTTTGATTGTAGCCATATTTAAAATTTAATCCTAAAATTTCAAAAATAAAATAAAATTGAGGTGTATTGTATTTTATCAAATACGAAAATGTTAAAAAGAAAAGAGTTTTACAAATATCTCTACAATATATAATATTATTAATTATTCACTTTGAGCATAATTGCAAGTACAGTAAAATCTATCAGTGATAAATTTTTATAAGTGATATAATCTATCACTATTATACTTCGATTCGAGAGCTGATTCTCAATTTTGATATATCTACAAATTCTTTTACATTGTGTTATATCTACTAATACTTTAAACTCTCGATTGCTATATTTGCAACTATTCATATATATTTTCGTGTACATATAAATATAGATAAAAACATATAACTTTTCTTGCATTCCGAACATAAACATTTGAAGCTTGTGGCTTGAAAAAAAATTATTGATAGAAGTATGTTTAGACATAATTGACAATTGAAATCATGGAAATGAAGATTTGCAAATATTATGGAAATATTATTATTATTGGTTAGATCATTTCCAAGGGTAGGCTAATTGATAGGTTTTGAGAGTATGGTAATGGAAGTAAATACCAAGGTTTCTAGCACTCCAATTGCAAATATTATGGTCACAATTATCAGTGAGAAATGTTTCAGATTCTGGCCAAAAAACATTACCACTTGCAAGTCCATGGTTGCTACTAAAATTGCACCAAAACAATGTGGTTTGCCAAATATTTTCATCAAACCCCCAGTTGTATTTGTTTCCCTGGTTGAGTAGATGTTCGCCCAGATCGTCGTCTTTCGACTTGCAATGAACGGCTAGAAGAGAGTCATTCAAATGATTCCAAATCGTCACTTGCCACGACGAAAATGGATCTTGTAGTTTGGATTGTGCAAAACACGACTTAATCGCCGTGTTTGATTCCAAAACAAGAAATAAGACGAAGCATAATATGTTTAGAAATTTCATGATTTGGTCACGTTTTCTTGTAATAATAATAATACAACCTATTAATTTGGTTTTTGTTTCATATATAGCCAAATTGAATTCCTTAATATGGAAAGATTAATCTTTAATTTCCTTACCTTATTTATTAAACATACAATACATGCAATCATGTCTAATATATGGAAAGCTGTTAGAGATAGATGAGATGAATTTTGGATTGAAATTGAATTTAATTCAATAAATTATCTTATCATGTTGTTAGTAATGAATAATGCCAATTAAAGCATAAACAACAAAAACAAAATAAATAAATAAAAATTAATTATTGTACCGTTACTTTGAATCGGTGGTAGAATTTAAAATTTGTTCACAATGAATATTGGAAGAAAAACGAGTTTGTACATAAAGTTTGAATTATATAATATTTTTTAAATATTATATTTAAAAATAGAGAAAACTTCAAACATATAAAGTCTAAAGGTATAGGTAGATACCATTATAAAAGTCTTTTTAGTTATGAATTAAGAAATACAATGTACATCAATATATGAAAATACTTTATATTAGGGATTTTTTCTTGTTTAGATTATGCCAATTGATTTTTTTTTTTTTTTTGGCTTCAAATTGGGAAAATTTATATGTTTTATATTGAATAGGACACTTTTAGGGAATATTTTTATATGAGGAAATATTAGTTAATATATGAAAATATTATTAAATATATCATATTACTATATCATTACTTGATTTAATGTTCCCCTCACAAAAAAATATTTTCAAGGGCGAAAAATAACCGATAAGAACTAGTGTTTTCATTTATTTATGTTGAAAGGAAGGTGAGGATTTAGGTTAGACTTGTACATAATAACTTGAAGTCTACATAAACGAATGTCATTTCCAAGGGTATGCTATATGAAAGCTCTTGATAGAAGCAAAATACAAGTAAATCCCATGTTCTTGAGCAGACCAAACGCAGTTATGACCTTCACATTGATCACTAAGACGATTTCCTGTTTCTGGCCAAAAAACATCACCAGAAATCTGACCATATTTGCTTCTAAAATTGCACCAAAACAATGTAGTTTGCCAAATGTTTTCTTTAAACATCCAAAACCATTTGTCTCCTGACTGGATCACATGCTCTCCTAAATCATTGTCTTTCGACTTACAGTGAACCGCCAAAGT
Source organism: Cucumis cinereus (assembly GCA_037974625.1). NCBI lineage: Eukaryota > Viridiplantae > Streptophyta > Magnoliopsida > Cucurbitales > Cucurbitaceae > Cucumis > Cucumis cinereus. Next base: position 14,418,457 of record JBBPDJ010000004.1, on the reverse strand, counting down.
TGAGTCCATCAAATCATTATGAATGGTTACTTGCCATGGGGACAATGGAAGTTGCACTTTGGATTCTTCAAGTAGTACTGAACATGATGTCCTAATAATCATGTTTAATTCCAAAGTTACCAACAAGAACAAACACAATATGTTTAGAGGCTTCATCATCTTCTTTGGAGTTTCCTAACCTATTTTGATTTTGTTTGGTTTCTTGTTTTTGTAGTAAAATTTAGTCCTATAATAGTCAATTTTCCCTAATTTTCTTATCTATTAAAAGAGTTTGTTGTCGTTATAATTACTAATCTTGTACTTTGTTAGATCATTTCTGTTGTCCAACATTCTATTTAATTATTGTATATTCACCAACATACCTATAATTAGGTTTAATTATGTCATTGGATCACTTTAATCAGAAAGATAAGAGGTCATTTCTTCTGTTTAATTTTTTTCTATAATTAGGTTTGATGAACTGATATGGATCATTCGAGTAATACAAAATCGTGGCCTGAGTTCTAGGAGCTTAATCCCAAGATCATCGCTTCCTTTCCTTACTACCTACAGTATTGAACAATATAATCGATGAAATATTTGAGTTTGAAGGAACAAAATAGAAAATGGTATATATTTATGGATAAACTCCAATCTTAAGGACGATGAAATTCTAAACTACGCAAATAAGAATTTTAATGTATTAACATTTCAATTTTTAAAGTGGCTTAGAAAAATTTATGTATATACGAATCTTCCATGTTTCGAAAGAAATTTAGTCACTTGAAAATTATTTTTCAAAATGTTTTTTTGATTCACATATCCAAATTTTATTGGACATATAATTGAACAAATTATTTTTGAAGATGAGTATTTGTGTTTGATCAAATTTATATGTTTGAATTTAGATTGATGGTGTATAATAATAAGTTGAAATTAAATGAGATATATGAATTATTTCCAAGTGTACTTTGTATGATAGACCTTGGAAGGATGAATAGAATACAAGTAAACCCCACCAACTTGAACAGACCAAATACAATTACTATTTACACATTGATCAGTAAGCCTGCTTCCATTTTCCGGCCAGAAAACCTCGCCGGAAACTTTCCCATATTTGCTCCTAAAATTGCACCAGAACAATGTGGTTGACCAAATATTTTCCTTAAACTTCCAGAAGTACTTCCCTCCTTGCTTCACTACTTGTCTCCCCAGATCATTGTCTCTGGATTTGCAGTGAACCACGAGATTTGAATCTGCCATATTATTGGTAATCGTCACTTTCCAGTCGGAGAATGGAAGCTGTACCTTGGTGGATTGTGCTAAACATGACTTCTTACCAGTCGTGTTTGATTCCAAAGCAACCAATAACAGTACCATACATAATATGTTTAAACACTTCATTCTCATTTTAATTCTTTCTGTAGTTTGAAACCCATTTTGATCTTATGTTTCATATATATAATACCCAACTTCAGCTCCTTAAATGTTCTTCCCTATCAACAGACCTCATTTAGGTGCTATTGTTAAAACAATTTTGTGTTTTTTCAGTTCTTTTCAAAAACGTTGTACGTTCTGTTTAAATTTTTTTGTATTCATAGTATACCTATTAATAGGTTTTTGATCCCTTGTAATATTGTTCCTCCAATTTATGTTTATCTTGTTTATGTTAACTAGTTAGAGAACGTGTGTGTGATCCACCCGCTAAAAATCTTAAGAATAGCAGAATAGTTGTATTCTTAGCTAAATTTTAAAAACAAAAACTAGTTTGTATAAACTATTTGGTTTGTTTTTCGGTGGAGAGTATGGATAAAAAAGAAAGAAATTTACGTGTAGGATCAGTTCTTGTACGCTTAATTTTCAAAAATTAAAAATCGAATGATTACTAAATGAAACATTAGATATTCAATGGCGTATTTGTTAGAAGAAAAAAATTAATGTTGACAAGATCGTGCTTATTTACTCTATGTTTATGAAAACTCCACGTTTAAGATTTGTTTGGCCCATCATTATTAGTCGATGTTAAACAACTCATCGAAGTTTGTACATTTATCGAGTAATTTTATTTTTTTTCTCTCTCTATTTCGAATATTTATCGAAGAATTTCATTTTACAATTCTACACCTCAAACACAAATTTATTACTTAATTCATCGTGCCCAGACAGCACTTTAAAAATTATTAATTTTAAAAAAATAAGACACTAAGGGCCCGTTTGGTAACGTTCTCGTTTCTTGTTCTTTGTTTCTCGTTTTCTATTTCTTGTTTCTTGTTTCTTCCATTTTGAGAACAAGAAACGAGACTATGTTTTATAACTATTATTGTTTCTTGTTTCTTGAAAAAAAGAAACAGAAACATAAATGTGTTTGATAATTATTTCTTGTTTCTTGTTTTTTTT
>JBBPDJ010000004.1:14364048-14415981 GCA_037974625.1 Cucumis cinereus | reverse complement strand
AAACGTTTCTCAAATTTTGGGAACAAGAAACAGGAAACGTTATCAAACACATCCGTTTCTTTAAAAATTAGAAACAGGAAACAGAAAACGGAAACGTTACCAAACGGGCCCTAAAATATCAGTTCAAATATTGTTGTCACTATTGTCATTGACTTGGGTTATTTGGAAAATTGGCGAAAAAAATTTGGATAAAGGGGCTTGATTTCAAACTATTTAGGTAAAAGGGACTGTTTTTTGTCCTTATTTAAGTGCGTCTCTCGAAGAGACCAACGAGCTGTTCAACAATAAGAACAAAAAAAAACAGCCCATTTTGCCTAAATAGTTTGAAATCAACTCCATTTATCAAATTTTTTTCGAAACAACCCCAATTTTCCAAATAACCAGTCATTTTATTGTGAACCTAAAATTTATAGTTTTATTTTAGTATATAGAGTAATAAAATAAATATAAATAAAAATATAATTTTTTAGCTTCATTATTACTTCTTAGAAGTATAAATACTAGAATTATATTGACAATTTTCCAAACCTACCCCTCCCAAATGGATGAATATAACATTATTGGAAGCTCACATGAATTATCATTTTTATCATTTTATTTAATACCCAATAGCACAAAAAAAATTATTGAATAAAAAAAAGAAAAAGAGAGAAAAAAAAAAGCACATAAAATTTGGAGTTTTATGTTAATTTCGTAACAAGTTATTTGGCCCAAGCGTTGCCACTATTTTGCAAGAAATGCAATAAATTTTTGTTTAACTTGTAAATTTGACCCATAATTTATAGAAATTTAAATTTTAATACACATAATTTTAAAAATTAAAATTAATTCCCTATGATTTTAATTCTTCTGATTTTAACATTTTTAAATTTTTTAATATAATAAAATAAATCAAAATATTTTAATTTAAGTAGTTTTCTAACCACAGTAAACTAAACTAAGATATTTAGGATAAATATTATCTTTTATTATCTTATAGAAATTAAATATATTTGTAAATATTTTCCACCTATTTTTAAATCAAGTTTCTACCGACGTCTAATTCTCTTAAAACATTTCTTAAAATTAAACTTTTTTTAAAATAAAAAAATATATTTTTTATTTAAAATTATTTACCAAAATAAACTACAATATTTTGCTACCTTCGTAAATACTTTCAAAAATTTTATTATGGAAGAGTCATTTTGAGCTATTGTAATAAAACAAGATAGTTAATATTTATCTTACCAAACCATTTAACTTTACCTAACACTAATTTAGTTCGTTCCACAGATTATTTTAAAAACCACATGAATCATAAATTAATTTAATGTGTTTTTGTGTTTGAAAATGATAGTTTGAATAGTGATTTAAAAAAAAATATATTACATATAATTAATTTTGTAAATTTGATTACTTATTTTGTAAATTTAATTACTAAACAATTAATAACAAACTCTTAAAATCAATCACATTTTATATCAAAAGTGATTTTCAATCAAATTATTAAAAGAAGTATATTTAGATATTTTAAAAATTATAAGTGACGATTCTTAATTAACCATTGAATCAGTAATTAGAAAACTAATAATTCAAAAAATCAAATTGATTTTCAATCACATTTCATACTAAAAGTGATTTTCAATTAAACAATAAAGAAGAATATTTTATATATTTATAAATGTGATTCTTAATTAATCATTTAATTAAAAATTAGAGAACTGATACTTCCAAAATTAATTTCTTAAAATCACCTTTAAGTTAATCAAATACCATATTTTGGTGCAAACTAGTGAATCAAATTTCACCAAATACTATATTTTTATACAAAACTAATTTTATGTAATTTTAATTTAACTAAAATCACCACTTAATGTTAAAGTCGACATTAAATAAAATCTTCACCAATTAAATCATTTTAACAAAATGTAAAGAATTTGAAATTTCAACCGGCATATATCTTCTTTAACTTCTAATGTGGACTAAAACAACTTATTTCTTATAAATATAAATATTAAAATGGTCTTTCTCAAATTTCCAAAACAGCCCCTCCCCAATCAACCAATAATAAACCGGAGAGGAAAAAGAAATAATCGCTCTATTTTTAAAAAACAAAAAACATTGTTTTTTAAAATTCTGCATTTTCTATTCTGAAATTTGTGTGCTTTTTTTTTAGTTTTTTTTTTCAAATTTACATCCTACAAACATGAAACGACGTCGGTTCCCACGCAGCAACACGTGAAAAAAACCAACCCTAAAAGAAAAACCCAAAAACCACCGACCCCCCTCCCCCATTCGAAAACCGTTTCTACAAAGCCGATAACGACTCCGGCCGAAACGGCACGTCGGAATAATCAAACAAACCACCCAATGCAACAAACTCCCCCCCGCCAAACCCATTCTCCTCCCCCGCCGCCGCCGCACCGGAACCAATCCCCATTCCCAACTCGAACGAGTCGTAACACGGAATCTCATCACCAAACCCCAACTTCCCTTCCAACTCAAACACATCAGGAGAACAACAAGAAGCAGGAGGCAAAAAATCAATCGCCTCCATCTTCCCTTCCGCACTCGAACCTCCACTCGGCGGTAACCCTAACTCATCATCCGACGCCCCGAATAAATATCCGAGTTCCGCTTGAGGAGTTACATTCTGATCCACCGACGACGGCAAGGCTTGAATCTCTTCCTCAAAGCTTTTAATAAACGAATCAAGTTCAAGACCTTCAATACTCTCATCCCGCTCCGCTACAACGTCTGAATCTTCAAGAATATTGAGTAACAACTCATCCTGAATCTCCTCAGATTCCACCAAATCATCAATATTCAAATCACCAGCAACAGCAGATGAATCTTGAACAACATTGAAATTCTCTTTAGTGCATGGCTTCACAAATCTCAAATCCGATGAGCTGAGTCGTCTAAGCTTGGACTCGGCTGAATCGGCTAACGAGTCATCGTCGAACTCGTCGCGAACTCGCTTTCTCTCCTCTGAGAAATTATCCATGGAAGAAACTTAGAAACAGAGAGAATGAAGAATAATGAAATAAGAGAAGAAGAAGAAGAATTAGGGTTCTAAGTAGAAGCCGCCATTAGAGAGAAGAAGAAAGAAGAGGAAAAAAATGTGAAGTGGTGTGTGAGAAATGGAAGGAGGGAGGTTTAAAAAGAGGGGAATTGAAGGGAAGAAAGAGACAAAGACACGTGGCGAATAAAGAGAGGGTTTAGAAAAACAATTTCTCGGTCGTTTTGTTCCACTTTTTCTTCCTTTTTTTTCTTCTTCCAATTTTATCCATTTTGTTTGTTTTAAATTATTCTCCTCCGCTTTTTTTTTTTTTTTTAATAATTTAGGGTATGGTTTTTCGATTTAACTAAATTTGAATGAAAAATTTGAAGTCCGTTGCGGGACCCACTGACTTGGCATTGAATTTCGCCTCTTTTTTTTTTTTTTAAAAAAAAAAACATTTTCGGATTATTACGTTTTTTATTTTGAAAAAATCAATTACTTAATTAATATTTATTTACATCGTTGGGGTCGGCGTTGAATCGGACTACGCATTGCCCCTTGACTGGTCCACCTAAGTTTTGCATTACTGTCCTTTTCCCTCCAACCCCCACTTTTTTTTTTCTTTTCTTTTTTCAGTTTAATTACTATTAAAAAACCAAAATTTTACCACAAGTTTTCAATTAAATATAGGAGGATAATTGAAACCTAAATTCAAGACTAATTTTTAGTGATTTAACATTGATTCTAGAATTAGATTAAATTTAGATTAATTACTTTTTAAAGAAACTATTTAATAGAGATATAGTTTTCCAACCTATTGATTTAGTCAAATTAAGTATGTCACATTAAAAATAATTAATTAACATATATGTAACTTATGATAAACAATCACTATGCACTAAAAATATCACTAAACTAATGGAGTTGAGATTTGATTATTTTCCAAGTTCCAACTAAACACTTCAAACTTTAATAATTAATAAATAACATATTAGTGATTAAAAAAGTCTATACGTACAAGAATATCATAATTATTCTAATATTAACTACAAATTAAACTAAACAATTTTTTTGAACTCAACGTTTAATATCATTTAATATTAACGAGTTTCGTAAGCTTTATGGTAATTGTTATTTATCTACCATAATTTTGTAATGATTAATTTAAACTTATATAATTGTTATAATTTATAACGTTAATAAATTTTAAAATTGAATTTTAATACACCAAAATTTTGAAATGAAAAGCTTTTAGGAGTATAATTGCAAATAATATCGTAATAATAAATTAAAATCGGATGTACGAAAAAGAGGGGCTTTAAACAGAATAATAACAATTCGATGAAAACGACGTATAAAAAAACAAAAGGAAGATAAGGAAGGTTGTTCCTCGTCATGCATGTATGATGTAAAACTTTAATATATATATATATATATTAAAGATTTTAAAGTAAATAATTAATTATAGTCTTGTTTAAAGAAGCTACATGAATAATGAATTTCTTTCGTCACCCTTTTATTTATTATTTTTTAAAAAATTAAAACTTATGAGAGTACTATCTCTATCTACAATTTTTTTAATATCCACTTTTTTTTTATTGATTTTTTAAAAATTCATGAAAACAACCTGTTCAATAATATTTTTGTTCTTTTAATTAAAATTATTTTTTCTTTTTATCGTATAACAATTTGTATTTTTTTTTTATCATAGTACAATTGTTAAATTTTAGTCGAATTTTTTTTTTTAAAGTCTTTTTTTTTTAGTTTTAAAAACTTGACTTCGTTTTTAAATAACTATTGTAGATAAAAAAAAAGAGAAAACAATATAGTTTCTAATTGCTGCCTAAATGTTTTTTATATTAATATATGACTAAAAATCTAAGCTTTTTTTTAGATAACTGAAAATTAAGTGTGAATTTTTTGGAAAATTTAAACATAAATTTTAAAATAAAAAACTACATTGTTATCTTAATTTAATTAGTTAAGTTACAAGGCTAGATTTTGAAGTTTAGAAATTGTATCTATTGGATTTTTTACTTTTTAAAAGTGTTTAATAAATCTATAAACTTTCAATTTTGTATTTATTTAAGTTCAAATTAAAACATAACTTTTTATGCATAAAGTTCATATTAATTTCATATAAATAATAATTTAGTATACGAACTTTAGTTTATAACGATTTAGTCATGAAATTTCAATTTTATAACGATTTAGTCATGAAATTTTAATTTTGTAACAATTTAGTTCCTAATTTAATTTTTGTATTTTAAAATCTGTAACAATTTAGTTTTCATTGTACAAAATTAATGTGAAAAATTAGTGAAATTTATTACATGAATAAATCAATAAAATAATTAAAAACTCAATAATTTTATAAAATAGAAAGTCTACATCGTAAAATAATAAAAATTGACATAAAAATTTGATTATTTTTTTACGTTTGTAACTCAATTGTTACATATTTAAAAATACAATAACTAAATTGTCGCATGTCTAAGTTTAAATATTAAATTGATACAAAATTAAAAATACAAAAAATAAATCATTAAAAAATCAAAATTGAAAGATTGAATCTTTACTTCTAGACGGAGAAGTTAAAAGACTTTATGTGTAATTAAATCTTAAATGCGTTTACTTTTGTGCCTAATAACTTTTGAAAATACAAAAGTTCATAAAATTAGGGGGACTAAAAGGTAATTTAGTGTAATTAATTAAAGTAAACGCAATGGGGTGCTGTTCACGTGAACCATTTAACGCCGCCTGAGAAAATGAATAAAAATGGTAACGATCGTTATCTTGCCGTTTTGACTGCCGTGCCGTGCCGCAGTTTCCCAGTCGTAAACGGCAACCTTGTCTCCAAGTAATTGCTTGGTGGGTCCCCATCAGAAATTATAAGAATTAATTATAATCCAACGGCTCATATCTATTCTTGTTGTCATCACCATTCACACCACAAGAAGTCAACTTCATTCGTATCAATTTCCATTGTTTTAGACTTTCTTTTTTATTTCATATCAGGTAAATAAATACGACCAATACTTACACGAGTCTTAATATATTATAATATATATATTGATCGTTTGTGGAGGGTGTTTATGATCGATGATTCATTATATTATAATATATAACATTTTGCTTACGTTAAAATTCATTATTATATTTTGTTAACGTATTGTGTATGAGATGGTCTCTCTAACAAAATGATCAATTTTATCGTTTTTATTGTGATTTTTCTTTTTTTTTCTCACAGACTCACAGTTAGTTATTTTTTCGTTGGAAAAATGAATATCGTGATAGTGATAGTTATGAAGATAGGGTTACATAGTTTATACAATTGTTTGTTGTGTTTCTTTATTTCTCTTCGACTTTGTTAGATTTTTCTGATCGTAATAGTGATGATCCAATCACGTTAGAATGATACATATGGTCATCCTTAATGCGATATATTAAAAACATGAAATAGTGAATTATGATGAAAGCAAAATATCATGTATCATAACATTGTAAGAAACAGACCATCAATTACAAAGACCCTTATAAAAGAATTATCCAAACAAAACCCCCTCGTAATTCAACTAACATTTAAACTCGATGTGATGAATTCAATCGAAAATGGTATAACATCAACCCATTTTATAAAAAGGAGTTTCAGAATGATGTCCGATCAAAAAAAACAAAAACAAAATCAGTAAATTGATTTTTTATTTAGTTTAGTTTATTTACGGTTTATTTCACAATTATTGGTATTTTCTTTTTTTTTCAAAAAAAAAAAAAAATTATTTTAACTTTTGTTTTGAATGGCCATTTTTTCTATTTTTAAAATTAAAATTGGGTTTATTTTAAGATTGTTTCTCCTAATGTAGTTTTTTAAAAAAAAAAATCTTAAACTTATAGCATTCGAAATGTCTTTATTTTCATTTTTTTAATTTTTGAAAACAATCTTTTAGGAGAAACACACAATTCAAATTCTAAACAATTAATGTCAATACAATTAAGCTTTCTTTAACCGCTAATTTTTGTCTAAAATTACCACTAATCTACTTTATTAAAAATTTAAAAATTTAATACACAAGATAGAAAATTGCATTTTCGACCTTGCAAGAAGAAAATCATATCAATCACTATTAAGCTAATCTAAGGAGCTTTGAATACGTTGTATCTCTCCTTCTCACCGATGCTTTTAATTTATATACTAAACTTTTGCAATATAGATTCAACCAGTAATGTGTGAAGATATTTTCAATATTTTAAGTGTTTTTTTCTAAAATCAACCTAAGATATTTCAAGTATTTAAGTCACACGCATACTCACACTAACCCTATATATAAAATAGAATATTGGTTCGTACATCGAATTTGATTTTGTTTTAATCCACGTAATCATAAATATCTAAATTCAATTTCTCTCTATTTTCTTTTTGTTGGAGTGGGTGCAATGAATAAAAAAGAAAATATATTATAATTCTTTAAAAATGTGCATAAACTATTAATGTAAATAGATATTTATGATAAATTAGGCCATCTAATTGATAATTTAACTCAATGGTAATTGTGAAATTTCAGCCCTGAGAGGGAGGGGGTCACATTAACCTATGTTAATGATAATGCGAGAAAAAAAAAATGATAAGAAGATGAAAATTAAAGAAATGGGAAAAGAGCAGTACAAAATAGGAAGGGGGGAGAAGCACTTATGGAGAAAAAGGCAGTTTTCGTGGATCCCAAAGTGGTCTGACGTGGAGTTGGAGGTGGAATAATTAAGTGCTGCTACAGTACATGCACGGTGCCACATCATACAGATCACGCCACGTGGTCCTAGTCCGCCCGCACAGCCTTCCACACGGCACCGCCACTCGACGGCTATTCCCAACAAACCGCCTTACAAACTACCATGCCGGATCTTCCGGCGGGTGATTTAAAACTGTGGGCCCATTTGTTTTCTTTTTTAATAAAAATTTGAAAGGAAAAATAATAATTAACTGACAAGTTTTTTAAGTGTGAGAGTCACGTGGAAGCGGTTCGAGCGAGGGCGCCGTCACGTGACGCGTGTGGATGTTGTTTTTTGTGACCCCACACTCAGATATTTTCGATTTATTCTATGCGTCCATTCCATTTTAGTATCGTGGGATTTGTCACTTTGCTAATAAAACGTTGCATGTACTTTTTTCTGAATAATAAAAAATAATAAATATATTTTAAATTAACTTTTTATAAAAAAAAAATTACTATGCATAATTTTAATATAAAGTATAAATATTTTGTCAATTTTATCTCAATTGAAAAATACCAATATAAATAAACGGTATAAGTAGATTTTAAATTAAATTGAATGAGTTACTTTTAAAAGTATACGGATGTAACTAGAATTTTCCTTCCAATTGTGGGGTCCATACTAAATTTAAGTTATTATTATCATTATCCTTTAATAATTAAAATTTAGTTTGTTAGGTGGGTGTCAAATCAAGATTTTGATTAAATAATACGTGAAAAATAATAAAAGTTCTAAAAAAAGAGAGAAAAAAAATAATAAATGCAGTCAAACTATACCGTGTATTGTGTAGTTTCTTGTGGTACACAATTAAAAGTTACCGCGTGATTTCTTCGTTTCTTTTAAAATAATTAATTGGAAGATAATACGTGAAATTTATCGTTCTAATTAATTTTTAAATAATAATTTTAGTATATAATAAATAAATATTATACATAATATTAGAATATTATATGTACGGTAAAGTTATACAAAATAATAAGTTGTTTTATTGTATTAATTACGAAAGAAAAATTAGTACATTTTATGTAAATTTTTTATTTTTAAATAATACAACTTCAAGTATTTAATTTGTTTTTCTTTTACTCTTTGCATGTCACATATATATAGTAAGAAATTAAAAATCATGCATCAATTCGGTGTGTATAAAAATTTCAATCCTGAATAGATGCATCTAAGTGACGCTTACATCCCACCAACATTAATTGCATTTATTTTTAAATATAAAATTTGTCATGTAAACTAAAAATTTAAAAGGTCATCTTTACTGTCTTTCAAATAGACACCTACATTTGAAAAGTCACAACCATACAACAAAAAGCAGATGAAAATTTATGAAAAACATAAGAGCAAAATAAATATGTAAAGGTTCTCTTTACATACACCTATTAATATAGTAGAGATTATTAAGAAAATAATTTGTGTACTTAAAAAAAAAAAAAGAGTAAATTTATGTGCTGCCTAAATATTGATCAAGTAATAATAAAAGTTGGGACATGCTTTGTGTGCGAATATGACCAACAAAAACTTAACTCAACTGGTATCAATGTTTGTCGAGAATAACGAGGTTTGGGTTTTGTGTACGGTGTACCTAGAGAGAGTTTGTTGAATAGCAAAAAAATGAATATATTTACAAAATATAGCAAAGTACATCCTATTTTCTTTTGTTTTTACATTCTATCGATGGTTTAAAAAACTAAAAAGAAATAGCTTTTAAAATTTTGTTTTTGTTCTTAGAATTTGCCTAAGAATTCAACCATTGTATTAAAAAAAATAAGCAAATTATTGTAAGACATCAAAAGAAAATATAGTTAGTTTTCAAAAATAAAAAATCAAAAACAAAATAATTGTCCTACAAAATCTTAAATGATTATCAAATAAGATCTTATTTACTGGTTTTTGGATTCCCAAAAAAGGGGCGTTGTTTTTTTAAATAATTTTATATTTAATTTTATGATTTAAAATTAAGATTTTATTTTATTATCAATTTCAAACAAATATTTAATACTCATATATTAATATAAAAAAAATAATTTTAGGTAATTTAGTATTTATAGCGATTCAAAATGAAGCCTTCGTGAATCTAAATTCTATCCTATTTTTAATAACTTTTTTTTAATAATAAAAATATATTTAATCAATTAATTATTAGTATAAATTTTAATTAATTATTAAAGATAAATATATTATTTAGACATAATAAATTCAAACCAATTCAACCATAAAATATCAATGTTATTTAATTTTTTCAATATAAATCAAATTTAATTTTTTTAAAAAAAATTGATTGATAATTCTAGTAGAATAATTGGAGTTTGAAAATTTATACCTCCTACGAATGAAAATCACATGTCAATTACTGCTGATGAAAATCACATGTCAATTACTGCTGACTAGACCATTAGCTGATTCATTCCTTACCCAATGAAGTTGATGTTCAAATTGACCTTTTTTTTTCTTTGGGTCTATTGAAGTATGGTGGAAAATGAAAGGCCCAAATTAAAGAGAAGTCCTCTCTCTTTTTTCCTTTTCCTTTTTCTATTTAAAAGAAAAGTCTTATTCAATCTAATTTAAAGAAAGCTTTTAATTTTTTATTTCCTAAATTCAACAACTTTTTTGAGTTAATAATCCATCGATGTTTAGTATAAAAGAAAAGAAAGTTCGTAAACGTTTAATTTAATATCTAATAGATTATCGTCTTAGTTTTACATCAATTATGTAAGATACATCAATTATATTATTTAAATATAACGCCTAATCTTAGATAAGCTCCTAAGTTAGATAGCATAAATATTAAAATACCAAAGATAAAAGGTATGAAGCTATATAGATACAAAATCCAAGTACTTTAGTGACTCTTAAAGTGTATATATGTATTTTCCACCATTCATCGAATAAAGAAATAATTTATCAGTAATAAATTTAAAATTTTACGATCTTTTGTAAATATTTTAATTTATTATATTCGAAAATGCTGTTTTAAATTAGTTATTAATTAATGGGGAAGAAAAAAAAATAAAAGAAAAGAATTGAGATATTTTGTATGGATTTCGCTCTCAAATCATTTAAAGCAACCATCTCTCACTTGTCTCATGAATTACGCAACTACAACAAATTGCCACATATATCCCCTCTATTATTAAGCTTATTTTATAATTTAAAACCACAAGTTTTTTTTATTTTATTTTATTTTTGTTATAATGCAATAAATTATTGTTAATTAGTTTGATAATTACTTTATTATTTTTTATTTTAAAATTTCGATAAGCTTTTCGAAAGCCACCCTATTTTGAAAAATTTATTAATTTGGTTTATAAATAAATAAAATTAAGGGGTAATTATTTTAAAATAATAAATCAAAAAAACCACCACCATTATTTTAAACTAAAATTTTATAAATAATTGAATAAGAATATTTGTTGAACTTATTTTTTATCTTATTTTTGTTAGGGTTATTATTTCAGTCTACTATATCTGAAATGAAAGTTGAAAGACTTACTTAACCCTCTACCGACTATATAACAAATCAAATTAATTATTTTAAGTTATTTCTTTCTCATTTTAGAAAAAATATTTATAAATTAAAACAAATATTCCTTTTTTCCACATTTAAATATGACAACCATAAAAGTTTTAGTATTATCTAAAAATATAACTTTTTTTTTTTGTTCATTATACTTTACCCTTGTGTTCGAGTACGTAGAAAAATTTACTCGTCCTTTTTTTGGAGAAAACAAAATTATATTTATGAATTGTTATTACTAATCAAAATATATCTCGTAATTTAAGTTATTCATAAATCTTATAAAAATTCATTTTGAAATTTTTTTTTTCAAATAATAAAAAAAGTTGGGTCGAGAAGCCGAGATTGAATTCCATTTCTTTGACAATTTATTCTTCAACCACTACTTTTGATTTTTTTCCCCCTTTTTATCTATACTTTTCTTAGTATCAAACACATGCATTTTCACCAAAAATATAATAATTAAATAAAAAGTAATAATAAGTATGTCAAAGAATATTGAATTTAGAAAGTCAATAAAATAAAGTATTATTATTATTATTATTATTTAATATCGTAAGTTTTGAAACTTACCAGCTAAATACTTGTTAGAAAATAATATTTTAGTTTTAAAGAATGTTGTCTCTTTAATTTTATTAATATTTTTTTAAAAAGTCGAATTATAAAATTGTTATAATTAATCACGTTCATAGTCTTTTAACTTTAATTAATTGGTTCAATAATTTTGATTAATTTAAAAAAATCGACAGTGTTGATTTTTTTTTTTTTTTTGTGCTGAAATCATATTTTGTATTTAAACTATAATTTAGTTATCATAACATTTAATAAAAATAAAAAAGAATAATTTCAGTTTTATAAAGAAAAGTGGGAAAGGAAAAAATAAGTTGGGGGTTAGAATTTGAACCTAAAACTTCTTGATTTTCAGTCTATACGTGTGTCAATTAAGCTAAATTTCTGATCAAAAGTTACAATTTAATCCTTTGATTAACATTATTTTTCAAATTAAGTTCCCCTTTTGAAATCAATAAATAATAATAAATAACATGACATAATACTTAAATGAAGTGAAAAAAAAATAGAGTAGAAAATAAGTATTGATGTAAAAATTCTATACTTTTCTCTCAGATTTGGAGGAATAATTAGAAAGATTTGTGTTTTGAATATTAAAAGACAAAACTTTTGCCTTCTCTAAATTTTATACTAATTCACTAATAATATAATTCCAACATTAACCAACATTAATAAAAGAAAAAGAAAAGAAAAAAAAATTCTAAAAAGACATAATTATTTAGAGAGAGAAAAGACAGACAAATAATGGTCACTCAAACCAAACCCTAATTTGAAAATTAAGGAAAAGAGACAAACAATAATCCAACACTACCCCAATTGGAGATTTAAAAATAATAGCAAATAATAGTGGCACTTAAATTCAACAAAATTAGAAAAACGTGGGGCAAAGACACTATCAAAAACCCTCAAATTTCAAAGATGAAAATTTGATCGAAAAATCGATTTCAATCGACCGGTGTTCATCCCAAAGTTTCAGACTTTCATTTTATATAACACAACTCATATGTGGAAAAACATAACACGTGTCACTTTTTAATTGGGTTCACCTAAATATTTTCCTTTGGTATATGTGGCAAAAAGCTAACCCTTCCAATAATCCAAGCTTTTGTTTGAAGTCTTCATTGTTAAATGCTGCTTTAAAGTCTCTCTCTATATATTGTCTTTTGGTGGACTCAACCTCCACATTTTATTATTATTTGAATTTATCTATTTTTGTAAGACTTCCATTTTTATATATTATATTATGAACATGAAATTTTGAAAGGGTGAGAAATAAATATTTTATTTTGACCCAATTGCTTTTTTTTTCTTAGGGAACTAAAATGACAAAAAAAGAAAAAGAATAAACTTAATAACCTAATTACTAAAATAGGGTTGAGACTTTGTTTAAATTGTTTATTAGATAATTTGTAAATGTTAAAATTACCTCTCTAAGTTTTTTTTAAAAAATAAACATTATTTAAAATATTATTTAAGATTATTGAACTATGTATTTAAAGATTTAAAATACTCTTGATGACTATGACATACATCTAAAAATATGGTTAAAATTAAATGGTAGGTAGAACAGTGGAATGGAAATAAAGTGACATAATTTTATCTATATATTATTTTAGTGCACAAGACTTTAGGTTATCAAATTAAAATACAACATTTGCTAATATACTTGACAAAGCAAAACTTTGATAATAAATTAATCAAATTAAATGATTGGTTACTCAATCAATCAACGACGAAAGTAGGATATTAAGACTCGTTTGATAACCATTTAATGTTTTATATTTAATTTTTAAAAATTAAATATATTTTTTCTTAATTTTTTACTATGTTTTTCATCTTTATTAAGTAAAAATCAAATGATTACAGACCACAAATTTAGGTTAGATTTTACAGGTTTATCGTGAAATTGACATACGTACGAGGTTAATTAAATATAATTTTGTAACCAACAAACAATTTTCGTCCGTTGGAATAAATAAAACATTTATTTTTTAAAATGCTCAATTGTTTATAGAATATGATTTCCCTTTTCTCAACAAGGATAATTTAAAATATAGACCAATTAAATAAATATGGACCGATATCAATCTTATTTTTTCTAATTATTTTTTAAACCATCTAAGTATGGTTACTATCTCAAAGGTTTATAGTTTCATTAATACTGTTAAATTTAGTGAATTTTATATTAAATATATTTATTAAAGTATTATTTCATGGAGAATACTCTTAGGTTTTATATGACTAAGTTGCTTATATTATATAAATTTAAATTGTGGAAATTTTCTTGACTGCAACCGTCGGATTTGAAGTCTTTTTTTAATATATGATTAAAAATTAAAAAAAAAAGGGGTCTTTTTAAAATATATGATTTGGATTTTACAAAGAGAAAAATAATCAGTAATACTAATGTCTTAAGTTTCAATTAAAAATAATTTGACCTCTAGATAAGCACTGTTTTTCTTTTTTTTTTCGATATTAATTTAGGGTTTACCTGAAGTTTTAATTTTTTTTAAAATGTAGGAATGTTTCGACGGAAAAACGAAAAGCAAAAACTCCAAAAAGTAAGTTCATTGATATAAAAATAGGTAATATAGAAATATTTTGTATTTAAATCTTTACATTATTGGTTAATATTCATTTTACTTATCTTCGTCTTCATATTTAAGAAGCGACGAAATGATACAAGTGAGGAAAGTGTTAGATACTCGAAGTTTTCATATTAGTCATAAACTTAACATTTTGGTGTATGAAGACTCGCATCCCAAGCCTAGTCGTATCATATTATTTTTGCTTCAAAGTTAATTGATAGTAGCATGAATAATTGGGTTCTTCTAGAGAAACGTAATGGCTATTACACGAAAGTGTATACAACGGCATGCATTAATTACACTTAAATAATTGGAATGAATATTTATATGGTAATTAAGAATAATGGAACAAATTAAGGTAATTAATTAAAATTATTATTTTAGGATTAATATTTACAAAAAGGATTAGCAAGTTAAGCGTAAAACACGACCAACAAACAAAAACAACTCCGACACACCCTCTTCTTCCTCTCCTCTCAATATTCAAATTAGTTACTAGAATCCGAAGGCACTTCATTCAAATTCAGTTCCTTATTGTCCACAACCACCGCTGCCTCCCCTGTCGTCGTTCTTCTGTCCGGCAGTCTCTTCCCTTTCAAGTACCGCAAAGCCACATCCATTCTCCTCAAAATGGCATAAAATTCCTCCACCTCCTCTGTCGTCGGCTCCTCCACCTCCGCCGCCGCCTCTTTCTCCTCCTCCTCCTCCTCCTCCTTCCTTGTCTTCTTCTTCTTCTTCTTCCTCTTCATCTCTTCAACCACTCCCCCGTTCTCCTCCGCCGACATTTCCTTCCTCTTTTCCCTCTCCATTCCCAAATCTCAGATCCAAATCCTTCTTCTTCTCCGATCTCCGATCAACCTTGAAATCGGAGCGGCGATCTAAAAGATCAGAGCATTTCTTGATGAAAATCGTTGAAATCAGAGACGGAAATTTGTAAGAGCGGCCATTTTTTTATTTTTTGTGTGCCGAATCATAATGATGATCACGCTTCTTAAATGAGTTATTTTAATTGTGGCCTCTCGTTTCCACCGTTCGATTTAAAAGCTTAGTGTGTGCTTGCCTGACGTCATCTCACCCTACGTCATTATATTGGAAAATTTTGCCATTCTGTATTTAATATCACGCGCTTAATGCGAAACGATAATGTACGTGCGGTGATGGGCTGTTTTGTTAGGAATTTGTACGGTCGGATTAAGCGCGTGGAGTACACGTGATATAATGGATAGTGGAGGGGCGTGTTTATTTTATTATTCTTTTGTGGACTTTAGGTGGGCATCTCCCCTAGGTCGCTTTTTTAAAATGACTGAAATTTCGGTGTCAGATTCAATTTCGTAGAAAAGTTTGATAAAGATTGTATGTGAAATTTCATTTTAGCCCTTCTAGTCTCTAGTTAATTTTTCTTTGAGAGAAAATTATTGTAATTTGGTTAAATTGCAAAATTCATCCTGAACTACGGCGATCGTTGCAATTATGTCTTTAAACTTTTAAAATAAAAAAAATTAAGCCTTTGAACGTATCCAAACTTTAGAATTTTAATTATAAAAGTTTGGATCCTATTGTTGTTATAGAAAATTTGATGATGTAATTGCAACTATTATTATAGTTTTCACTATTTCGATATTTTTTTAAAAAAAAATTATCACCTATGATTTTAATATATCAAAATTATTGCTATTATTTAACCAAATTTGATAAAATTAACTTTCTATAATCAAATTTAAGATTTATTGAAAATATAGACACGTTTTAAAATTATAATGGATTCAAGAACATGAAATAGATTTTATTTTCTAAAACTAAGATGTTCTTTCCTTATGGATGAGGATGCAATATCTAAAATAAATTGAGCATTAATAGCATCTATTTTATCTGGTCCCATAGCATAAAATTATGGGGTAGGTCCAAAAGCTTAATCAGTTTTATGGTTGGTATTTTAAAATAATAATTAAAACAAAATGAGTTCACTTTAGGATTGTCACTCACTTAAAAGTTAATATCTCACAAGTTTCTTTAACACCCAAAAATTGTAAGCGTTGAAAAAAAACGTTCACTACAATAACGTGAATAAACATAAAATAACAAAGAAAATAAACGAAATAAAAAAAACACAAGAACTTAAGGTTTATATGAAAAGTCATGATCCACTAGAAAAAAAAAACATTATTCTCTCCTTGAATTACAAAATATTTTCAAGCACAATCAGAAGGATATTAGTATTTTGATCGACTTTCAGTACATATCTGATCGAAGACATACAAGATCCAAGATGTTTTATATTAAAAACACAAATATCTATATATTATCAAGAATATGGTAGGGTTATGGTATAAGTATAACTACTTCACTAGCAAGTTGGTGGAGAGGAAACATTTATTTGTTTTTTTTTTATAATAAAGTCGAGTAGTTAATATACACGTTTGCTTCTCTCTTTCGTAAAATATCATCATCTTTACTTTTTCAAAATTAAAATTAATTATCTATTTTCGAAAATTAATTGTTAATTTAAATTAAATAGTCAAGTAGATAGGTAGTGAGGAGAAAATGTAAGCCATTAAAATGGAGCTGTCCCATCCTTATTAGGACTTTTTTGCTTTTTACAAATACTTCTTCTTTTTTAGGGCAAAGGGCAAAAAAGGAAAAATAGATTAGATAATTAGGCATGTACCCCAAACTTTTTGTGTTTCTTAAAATGACAAAATTTCAAGTCCAAAGAATCGATGAAAAATGTCCAAAATGCCCTCACTATCCAATAACTTAAAGGGTGTTTAAACAAAAAGTGAGTTATTATAGTTCTAGATTATTATAGCTGAATTATAAAAATTTGTGATTAAAGTGTAAACTATTTTATTTTCAGAAGTAAATAGTAAAAACGTTAACCATAAATTAAAAAAAAAAAAGATCAATTAAAATAGTAAAAACTATAGCAATTGAATAGTTTTAAAATAGTATTTATTATAACAAGAGATGTACATTATAGCATTACATAGTCCTTACGTGAAACATCTCCTTAAAGTTTAAAATACCCGTGCAAGATTAGCAAAAATGGGCCTCGTCCTTTATAACCTTTGTAAAAATAGCCAAAAAGTGGGTCCAACCCAAACATTAAGAACATAAATATCCAAAATCAATACCCTTATTGAAAACATGTGTCCAATTGTGTCTGACAAAGGTGTTTTAAATCAAATAATGACCAATTAGTATGTAATTTGCTATTGATAATTTTGATGCGAATAGAATGGTCGTTGATTGGTTTTCGATATGTTGGTCATGTATACTTGAATCATCAATAAAATGAAAAACACATGTTTTATATCGCAATTAAGTTTCTGATCGATACTTGATCTATCATTGATATATTGATCGTGATGCACTTAAAATATCAATAAAATGATCGTGTTGATTGCGTTAAGACATATTTTGATACGTAGTATTGTGTAATTGATATACTTAAAAGTTGATTGACATGCGATATACTCGATATTATTATTGAAAGTTGCTTAATAAGTACTAATATACTATTGATATACTTGAAACTGAACTTTGTTAATATAAGTATACAAATTTATTGGTTGATATATTTATTTAACCATCGAGCGAAAGGATTAACTTTATATTATTTGAAAGGCATGAACTCCTTATTTGGGCCCATCTGTCATTAAAGGGCTTGGGAATGTATTTGGCCAATATTTAACTCAAATTTGGGCCAGAGGCCCACAACCCACTTGTGAGCCCAATCTTTTTTTTTTTGGGAACTTATTAATGAAAGTCCCATTATTTCTATATAAAATGTGAATAAATACCTTTACAAATGCCACCAGTTTCTATTTTTAATATAAAATTTATATCTAAAAAGTTGATATCTTAACATTATTTGGATCATAAATTGATCTTACATGAAGAAAAAATTACATTTTTTAGCTTTATAAAAAGTGAAAGGGGAAAAAAAAAGGAATGAAATCATTGTGGGGGGCAATTAAGATAAATAGAAGAATGTTTTTTTTTTCAAATAATAATAATAATAAAGAAAAAAGAAGAAAATAAAAATAAAAATAAAGTAGGATCTTTTATTGGGAGGCTTGAAAGCCCTTACCAAACTTAAACACAAAAACACCTCAGCTTGCCTATAGCTTTTGACCACTATAGTGTTTTCCCTAATGTTTTTAGGACCCAATTTTGGTCTTTACAAATTAAAAACAAATATGAAAAATAAAATAAAAAATCAACCACTTTATACCATGATATCACCCTAATTCAAATTTTCCAAACACTTTTATCGTCACACGTTATGGAGTCTTTCTTACGAATCAGAATTGACGTCATATATTAGTTGGTATCAAAACTCTACGTAAAATTTAAATTCTTCTATTCTCGATCAATTGTCTTTTATCGAAAAATGATATTTAAGTTACGTACATAACTTTCTTGTCATTTATATGTCGTTTCAATCATTAGTTCTTATACGTTATACTTTAACCGTACAACAACGAATCTAACCTTTAATAGCCTGATGTAACGTAACGTACGTCTCGTGTATCTAATGATGTTCTACGTCATTTAAACTGTCATTAACGAACAAGGATAAGGACAATGG
The DNA here is from genome assembly GCA_037974625.1 of Cucumis cinereus. Taxonomy (NCBI): domain Eukaryota; kingdom Viridiplantae; phylum Streptophyta; class Magnoliopsida; order Cucurbitales; family Cucurbitaceae; genus Cucumis; species Cucumis cinereus. The sequence continues at coordinate 14,396,962 of JBBPDJ010000004.1, read as the reverse complement.
AATCATGATATACAAGTGAGTTCGTTAGTTTTACTGATACGAGACACTTTGGATAGAATAAGAACCAAAGTTCAAAATAAACAATATCATACAATTATAAAGATATGTATAGATCATGCCGTCCATGACAAGATACTTGTAACCTGAATTTAAGCAAAAATGGAAGGTCGTAACACGCCAGTTACCAAATGATTTTATTTGATATATAAAAGAAAATGGGATTCATGAGAAGGGCTAACTAATTTGAAATTGCATTGAATGTGAAGTAAATTGATTACCTTACTTGACATAACAAGAAAAGGTAGAGGCATATATGAGAACTATTCCACCTTTTCATGCCAATGTAGGGAGGACTTGTCTTTATGTGGTGCAATGTATGGCAATTTGGCTGTAATTTTTGTGGCTATTCTACCCCTTCTAGATGCTACCACCAATTTTGTTTTTATTATTATTTTAAAAATGTTTTTGCATGCATTCATATTTTAACGTTCGATTCGATTCGGTTTGGTTCTATTTTAACTTAAACATTACTCGATATTTTAAAAAATTAATATTTAAAAAAAAACAAATATATATATTTTTTTTTAAAAAAAGATTAATATCTAAACAATTCTTTTGTTTTACAAATTAATAAATAGCTTTTAATTTTTAAAAATAAACCTTAGAATTTTCTTTTGTAACCAAAAGGAAGCAGTGCCTTACAGCTAAGCATTTTTATGTACTTTCTTTTCTAAATTATTTTGTAAATTAATACTAAAATTTCCAATAGAAACAATTGCTCCAAGTAGTAAATTGATTTTCAAAAAAAGAAAAAAAAATAATAATAAGAAATTAAATTATTGAACCAATATAAGCATTTGATTGTATAATCTCTCTCAATTATTACTGTTTTGTATTGCATTTTATAGCTTCCTTTATTATTATTATTATTATTTTGCAATTTGGTCCTCAACATTAAACTTTGAAGCTAAAGATTGAATCTTTACTTCTTGAGATTTTGTAATAATGTCACCATTTCATTCATTTCCAATAAATTTATCATAAGTGATTGCATTTGACTCAGAAAATGTGTTATTTTTCCTTAATATATATATTGAAATTTAACTTAGATTTGGAACATTGGAAACAAAAATTGAATTTGTTATCAAACCAAATTAAGATTAATAGAATTTGATATTTGATACTTCAAAATCATTAAGTCTTAAGAATTTTGACTTGAAGATTCCAAATTATTTTTTTGAAAAATGGTACAAGAAACCAAAAGCTGTGACAAATTGGGGTTCCAAATATGCTTAGTGCCAAAAATCAAGACTAAGACAAAGGAAACATCATCCTATTGGACCTATTTCCATATTATTCATTAATTAATTTAAGTTATTTTCTAATACTTTATTTTTTAATGTAGAATATTCTATATTTTTATGACGATGTTAATATTATGGGAAAAATAGAAAGCAAAAGAAAAGTATATCCCACGTGTCATATTTGAAACTATTAATTTTATAATTATAAATATAATGTAAGAATATATGAAAAATATTTTTAATGCAACGTGGTTTAGAGGCGAACCAATGAAACTTAAGGCAAAGTAAAATTAAAAGTTATGATGTTACACATTATTTAAGACAATGAAAAACTTAAATAACGTACAACTTTGACAATGTATTATTCAACAACTTGGTGACACAAACACCGACATTAAAACATACCTATTGTCTTCTTAGGTATCATTCAACATGCATGGTCTTTCGCTCGCACCATGTCTTAATGCTAAACTCAACCAACAATGTATTGAAAAATGCCTGTTTAAAAAATCCCTTCTAGCATTTTTAAATTATATGGTCGACAACTTATTATTATTATTATTTTTATATAGAAAAATATGGCAAGGGAGATTTTTAGTATTTGATTTTTACGAAGTTTAAAAACTCATGACGCAAAAATAAATAAAAAACCTTGAAATTTACTAAAATAGCATCATATTTGGAAAGGGCCCACAATTAAAAGAAATATAATTTCAATAGTAACGATTTTTTTCTATCGATACGGAATGTTCCGTACATTCTTGATGACAGTTGAGCTACGTTTAATGTAGCTCTAACGGTAATACTTTTAAAGTTAACAATAATATAATTGTCACGCGTAATATTTTTATAAAAATTAAGTGCATACCAATAACAAAGAAAACAAATTATGAATGGTGGATTTAAATTTTATTACAATTTAAAATTGTTTTAGTATTATGCTAATATTTTAAGTTTGATTGTAATAAAGATTTGGGATGATAGAAAAAGAGCTTGACTGGAGCCGGAGCTAAGGATTGGGATTGGGTGGACAGATGGCCCATGAAGGCAGCACGCGGGAGGGGAGAAGAGGCTCTTTTAGCTCACCATAAAATGCCTCATTTCACACTCTCTTTTTCGTCTCTCTGTTCACAGATTTGAGAGAAAATCAACACACAGAGAAAAGAAGAGAGACGAGGGAGAGAGTTTGAGGGTAAGGCTCTGTGTTGGAGAGCCAGGAATTCACAATAGAATCCAGCTTCACACACCCCTCAAAGCAAATTACTCTCTGAAGTCTTCAGTGAGTCCCGCTAAAACTCCTTCCCCTTTTGCTTGCTTTCTTCCATTAATTTGTGTTGTTTGATTTCTTGGTTCTATCTGCTCTGTTTTTGAAGTGTTTTTCGCCATTCATTATGAATTTCTTGTGTACTTCGTTGGATTTTTAACGTCTCTCTGGTTTTTTCAGTTTATGCTTCTGACCCATTTCGGTTGTTTGTCTATTGTAGAAGAACTTGTTTTCTCTCTTCGTCTCTCAACTTTGATAAGAAAACTCACAAAAGGGGGTTTAGCGGAGGGATTTATGTCTTCTGAGCTTCATCTGTTTTCTGGAGCTTTGAAGCAGCTCTGGTTTTCTTCTTCGTCTCTGTTTTTCGTACTTCACATGCAATTTGGATCCCGGCAACAACAAAGTTTTCGACCCTTTTTCATGCAATTGAGATCAAATCGGTAGGTGGGTTTTGTTTATTTTGAGAGTTTAATTCCTGATACTCCATAATTTTGGACTGATTTAAGGGTTTATGAGTGTTTTTTTAAAACCCCTTGTTCTGGTCTTTTTTTCCTACCTCTTGCAGGTCTTGTTCTGGAGTAAAGGGGTTTCAGGATTCTATCAGATATCATATTCTCTTTTCAATTTTGGTTCACTTTTGTTTCAGGGTTTTGAGTTTTCCTTGACATTAAAGATCGCCTAAAGCTTCCTCTGCCTTCCATTTCTCTCCCCTTCACCTACTCAATTTTTCATCCTTTTTCCTAGAACAGGTTTTGCCCTCGTTCCTTTATTCATTATAGTTTGAGGATTTGACCACAAAACGTCCGGATTCTGAAGGTAGTTTTCCATTCGAGATATGTATTGTAAAGAAGAGAAGAAAATGAAGCAACTAAAAGAAGGAAAGTCTATTTCTATGAGGAAAATTCGTGTACTGTTTCACGATCCTGATGCCACTGACTACTCCAGCGAAGAAGATGAACATGTCAGTCAAGGGGCTAAGAAGATTGTTTGGGAGATACCGTTTCCAGACATCCACCGAAAGCCATTGGAGAAGAGCTCACAGAAAGAAAGGGCTGATAGAGTCAAATTCAGAGCCAAGACTGAAGTAAAAGAAAGCAGTAGAAGAACGCAGAGATCCTCATCGATGTATAAAGGCGTTCGACGAAGGAAATGGGGGAAATATGCAGCAGAGATTCGTGATCCCTTTCGCGGTCGAAGATTATGGCTCGGTACTTATAATACTGCAGAAGAAGCTGCTGTTGCTTATCAGAGAAAGAAGCATGAGTTTGAAAGTATGCAATCCATGGAGAATTACAGCAGTGAACTAAGTGGAGGGAAATTTGAAGAGAAGAAGATCAAATCACTTGTTGATGACAGTGCTGAATCTGAAGAAATTATAGCTATGTTTTCCCACCCTTCACCATCATCTGTACTTGATCTTTGTACTGGAAGTTTAAGCAGCAATGGACTGAAGCATGTAATTGAAGAGTTCAATGTGGATCAAACTAGGGAACATACAATCACAAAAAAAAGTATGGTTGTGCTAGATGGAGTTAAAAACATGCCGGAATCCATCTGTAAAGATGAGCAGTACATTTCCAACATCCTGGAAGAGACACCGATGTCGTCGATGCGGATGCCAATACCGCCATTAGATGCTGGGGAAATGGATTTTCAAGTACTTGAAGACAGTGCAATGATCTGCAACGATTTCGATCAGTTATCCAATGATATGAACTACATAGACAATTGTACTCTATACAACTTCGAAAACAGTCTCGGGGCAATCGATCTTCCTCCAATGGACATAGAATTTGACAAGGAGTTTTCTTGGTTCGACGAGACATTGAGTATATCATGCATGTAAGTTTTGCAGTTAGGAGATAGTTAATAGAAAGTATTAAGAGCAGTAAAAAAAGGAAAGAAACAAGAGATTGTTTTTGAGTGAGTTTGATCTTGAAAATAAAACCATTGTGAGGATGCAATCTGTGATAATGTTTGGTAGGGAGGGGGAGAGTGTTCTTGGGTTTTTCTCTGTGCTTTTAGAGCCGTCCAAGATATTTTTTGTTCAACTCCATTTGTACTGCTAAGTTATATAATTTTTATTATTATGAATGCAAGTCTGATAAGTTTTGCCTGTTGCTCTGCACCAATTGCATATACAGAAACTGTCATTTTTATTTTGCTTTCCTCTTCTGTACTGTCATAGAGAGACAAACTCTGAGTTTTGGTTTTATCTGTCCTACTTGTTGCTTTTTCTTTTGATTCCCTTTCTAAGATGACTACCTGATTTTGTCTCTTGTTTGATTTTGCTGTTTTTTTTTTTTTTTTTTTTTTTTTTAAAATTTTTATGGCAAGTGTTTGGCAAAACCTTATGAGGATTGATAGAGCCAAAGAGGCAAGTGTTAGGCAATGTAGAGTGAGATACATACACAAACACATAAGATTTGAACCATGAAAGCGCTGGACAACACAGTGACAAACTTACTTCCCTTGAAGTTATCAAAACATATGTCTTAGAAACCTCATATTCAGTTTCTTTTTTTATACTTTCTCAAATAGGTTCGGTCACTAAACAAAGGACTTCTTAAGGGTTGCTCTAAGTGAGATCCTTGGATTTCGGGTTGATTAGACGAGTTGGTAGAATTTGTTCGAAGAGAAAATAACTCAAAGAATTTGCATGTTTGGACAGGGAAAGTGAGACCCTTACATGGTAATCTTAAGACTGTTCCTTTTTTGGGTACTAAACATGTTTAGTTGAAGAAATGAGGGATAGTGATTAGGTTTTGATAAAGTTTTGAGAGTTTAATTAAGCTTATCATATGAAAAGGGCTTTAGTTGAAAGGGTGTAAGAAAAATGAGAGATTTGAGAAATTTAGTGATTATTGGTATTTTGTTATTTTGTGGATTTGGATGGTGAAAGTTTTAAAAAATAAATAAATAAAATTTAATATGATAATGTGGCGGTGGCACAAAGGCAGAGGATGGCTTGATAAGGAAGCAATATTTGCATAATTTGAGGGTGGTGGTTATATGTACTTTTCTTTTATCATTATAAAGAATATTTCCTTTTTTCATTCTTTTTTTTTTATTTTTTAATATTATTTTTTTTTTAAAAAAAATTCATTTTCATAGCCTAAGCCTCGGGGCCATCCTTTTTTTTTTTTAAAAAAAAATAAAGTAAAAAATAAAAAATAATTTATTTATTTATTTCGTGAAATTTACGTTTGACTTAAGTCATTCAATATTCGAAAAAAGTCAAAGATTTCTTGTCTTTGTCACATGGCTTTAAAAGTTGAGTTTGAATTTTCCCAACTCTCCCCCATTTCATTCAATTATTATCTATAAATAAGGGGTTTTTCTGTTTTTTTTTTAAACTACCATATGATATATGTTTTTAGAGAAAATAATTTAATTTAATTTAATATATTTTCAGAAAATCATTAATATAGTTGTGGAATTTAAAATCGTAATTCACTCTTTTTTTTTTTTCTGAATTCTTATTTACGGTAAACATTAATATACATAATTGATGTTTTGACCTATTGATTATGGTAACAATTGATTGTCACATGTTTGTGTCCTTTTTCCTGTCAAATTTCATTTGAGAAACTTATAATAACTTATTAATTTAGTGATAATTAATTTACTTAAGTGATGGTTGATTCTAATATTAAATAACAAAATTTGTATAAAGGTAGCTAATAAGGCTTTAATTCTTCTCCCATCAACTTAGTTGTGAACAAAATATGATTGTTCAAGACTTAAATTTATCATTTTTAACTTCGTTTAATCAATTGTCTTAATGAAATTGAATAAGGAAATAGAGATGTATTTTGGGATTTTATTGAATTGAATGGTATAGATAGCATCTAATGTTTTTATTTTCTTGACGATTTTGTTTTTGAAAATGTACTGACAACGAGTTGACTTTATAGTGATCATTTACCTCGTTGTTACCTTTTGGAATGATAGTTGATGATTGACCTAAACAGTGATATATAATAAAGTATAGTGGGATGTTTCATAGTGTCAAAATCTATTATGATTCTGCTTTTTTCACTTTTAGTCAGTTGTGGATTAAATCTTATTAAAGTTATCAAAAGGTTCCTTTAATTGTTTGTAGTATTCTCATGTTCGATTTCATTCATATAATTTAAAATTTTCAATCAAATTCCTCGTTGATATCACTTGGAAATTTGAATATAGGCAAAGAATTGTATTATTGACAAAAAGGGTAAAGGTTCTAATCAACACATCTCGATATATGTGTCTTCTTGCTTTTTTTTTTAGTTCAACAATACGTGGGGGTGGAGGATCCAATTAAACTATGTATTCGTGTCAATCACTTTTATATGTTGTTGAACTAAGAAAATAATTAATTAAATAGTAACGATTTTTGCCATATAATGTAATCTTTAGGCTAAATGTCCATGTTACCCCTAACTGATGAAACTCATGCATTCTACTAATTTTAGTCCGTCTTAGTACAATCCACAAGGCCATCTTTGTCTTAGTCGAGTATTTTAGTGGCATGTTTTGATATGCTTTTCATTGTTGTAAATATACGTATCAAATTATTAATTTAGATAGAATACATACATCTTAACCAGTAAACTATGTTACAAGCGACTATTCAGGTATCAACCGAATATGATGTACTTGAGAAAATTCCAAGTATGCCCCTAAACCCTTTCCCTCAAAAGAAAAGAAAAGGGTAAAATGATTGGAGGTGTTCATTGGATGAATGATGACAATATGACTTAGTTGGGTGTTGAAGAAAATTATAAAAATAAAAATAAAAATAAAAATAAAAAAATAAAGAAAGAGAAATGGGAAGAAAGGGAAAGCCGCCATGTCAATTCAAAGATCACTTCATGAAAACATAGTTTATTTTTGCAAATAACAAAACTTTGTGGGTCCAATCTCCAAATTGTCAGCCGCCTTCTTTTCTCTTTTTATTTTTAAAACGTGCGTCTTTTTTCTAAATACATAATTACCACAAATAATCAATACACTTACTATCAAATTTCTTATTTATCTACTACTCAAAAACAATTCTTTCAAAAGTACTTTTAGCGGTTTCGTCACTCTAGTTTTTAATATTTGTGAGAATTTGATGAAATTAAATCGATAAACAAAAAAAAAATCTAATTCTTTTAATATTAACTATAAAGACTAAATTGTTGTATATAGATTAAATTGTTACAAATTTAAATGTCAAATACGATCGTTCATCGATTAATACAATTGTATCTCCTTATCACTCGTAAGATGAGGTGGATTGATTGTTTTTGTAGCAAACTACGTGGATTTTTTTTTTTAATTTAATTTTATTTTATTTTCTTGAAATGCAAACAAAAGATAAGGTATGAATTTTTCAAACCCTACTCTTCTCCATCCACACGTATGAGTTAGGAATTATCTAACTTTTCTTTACACCAAAAATAGGGTTGTTACAAACATTTGTCTCATTTTCCCCCTACTACTTCTCTAATTTATTCAATGAACTAACCAACATAAATCAAATGTTTTAGTTTTGGTTTTTATCAATCTTTTAAACATACGATCATTCCACTTGAAAAAAGTGTCACGTTTGAAATTGTATGAACATAAGTCTTAAAGGTTCAACGAGATGAGAAAACTGCAGAAAGAATAGTGACCGAGAAGAGAAAAATCTAAGTGAATAAAGTATTAAAGATCCACCTTAAAAAAAGTTAATGAACCTCACAATATCTATAAAATAAACGAGTTATTCCGCTCTTCATCAATTAGTTTTGAGATGAAACTTCATGTTATCTAATATGGTATCAAATCCCAGAAAAACAAAAACTGGGATATGCTCCAAGGTCAATAGACTTAAAAGAGATACCATCTTGAGAAATAAAACACCCGATAATATATTATTATAAAAGATGATTACAAGAAGGCAATTATGTGTATGCTTTTGGAGATGAATGAACAACATGTTTTAAATATTTTAGAAGCTTTAAATTGTTGGTAAAACACATAGATTTTCCTTTTAGGGAACACTAATACTAAAAGTGATATGACACTCTAACCAATAAGATTCTATTCTCTTCATTAAAGCTTTACCAATCTTATATATAATTAATTTAATACATGATATATATATATATATGTAATAAAAAAAGATTATATTCCAACTACCAACATAATTTTGAATTTAATACAATATGCTTTAGTGTGTTGTTCATTCCTTTTTATCATATAGGGAAGCTACAAATTGACTTTACTACAATAATATTATGATATTTGTATGTGTTAATTAGCACAATTAATTAAGTCATCAAATCTAAATGGAATAAGTTCATCTTATAGCATCATAACTTACCAACTAAGATGTTGGCGAAAAGGACTTTATGGGGGAAGTTGGGAGGAAAGAGGAGGGAAATTAAAGAAGAATCCTAAGAATATATATATATATATATATATACCATTGTAATGAAAAGTCTATTCATTACTAATTTTGTCGTAGAGATTTTGAAAGGTTTGTTTCAAATGAAAGTTGGATATGGATTCTAACCATTTATACAAATTCGAGATACTTATGACTTTGTACATTGTTCCGTTTTAAATTATACGAAAATTACGGACTATATACGGCATAATTCATGAAACTGGTTTATAAATGATGAAAACTCCAACAAAATGTGAAATTATAAACTTAAAAGAAGTTCAATGTTTAGGTGCATAAGAGTAGAGGCTTTTCCAAATGAGATGCATATTCTCATTACTTCATGAATTTGTTTAATTTCAAATTCCAAAAATTTCTTCCTTTTCTGTTCTTCCCTTTTGGCTTTAGTTGAAGTAGAATGAGAATCAGAAAAAGGCCATAATATTATATTCGAGGGGAAAAAAAGAGAGACTTAACCTACATTTTTTTGTTATTCTATTTTATCTACAGGAATTGAATTCCATAAAGGCATGAACAGGATGAAGTAAATCAGTCCATCTGTTCCAATTATAGATCACCAATAAACTCATAAACCCAATAGGTTAGGCAGTCTAATCAATCAATTTGATTATAATAAACTAGAAATTACACTATTGAGTGGTTTAAACTTTAGAATATGATATAAAATGTTATCAGGTTTATGGATAACTTTATGGGAAAATTTGATGGAAAATTTCATTGATGAAACGTTTGAGCTTTGTACTTAGCATAGCGTCTTTAAGTGACATTAAATGATTAAAAAAAAAGAAGTTATCTTATCTTAATCTTAATAAATAAAAAGCACTTAAAGAAATTGAATTAACTCGAGTCCAAATTTTGAAAAAACTCTTTGAGAGTTCATTTACTCAAAAACGTCAAACATATGTAGTAAGAAATTGAACAAAACATACTAATACTTAATAGAATCACTTTTGAATAAAAAATGTAAACTGTAAAAATACTTCTATAAAAAATTAAAAAAAAAACAGTTGGAGTTTAAAAATTCTTGGATTTGATAAATGACTTAGAAAGAATGAGTTCAATCCAAAATATCCAACAAAGGATGAACATGACAGATCGAAAATTGACTCAACCGACCAAAATCGACCGGATCGAAGGCGGTCAATATAAGATAAGGAGAGCTTCGATCGATATCGTTTGGAATTCCAATCCAAACCGACAACATTTTTTTAAAAAAAAAAAATCAAAGGTTTAAATCAACCAATAGTCCAACCAATAGTCATTTGAACTCCTTCAAGGTCGGGGTTGGTTTGAACATTCACTAAACAGACTAGTCGAAAAACTGACACCGACCAACCGATGTTCACCCCTAATCCAACCGACCTAGAAATTAACATTCTATATGTTATAGAGTTGTTTCATGTGAGATTAGTCAAGAACTAATCTAGAAATAAGAAAATAGAAACTATATATATTTTTAAAAGGTGATTAAACTAGACGGTAATCCAAATACAAATTAAACTTGCACAACACACGACTTAAGCATAATCCAATTACAAATTCATACGAACTCAAAGAATCGACTTGTTGACTATGAAGTCTTGTGATGGGCCAATCACTTGCAATTTTCTAAAATAGGCAACCTGATGAAGCCACACTTTAAACGAAAGTAATACAGAGGTTGATCAGAAGGATGCAGTGATAGATGTTTGATTATTTGGGTGTGTTTCTGACGTCCAACTTATTGACAATTTCAGACAATAACAAAAAACCAAACGTAAATCAATTGCCAATAGCATTGTTTGTAATGATCCATGCATATTCCTTTTTTCTTTTCTAAAGAAATAATAATAATAAAAACTACAGCTGATGAGGGTCAAACCATACAAACATTTCCCTGCAAGCCATTTAGTTCACCTGCAAAAGATGCAGAAAACCTTCATCCTTCGACTCGCAATAAGAATTAGTGACAAACAAGAACCACCAAAGGCAAAAAAAAAAAAAAAAATAATCTAGTACTCCCATAGTACCATAAGATGTCAGTGAACCACACTCTGTTTTTAAAACTATAGTGACGTGACATACAATAAATGGACGGAGCTAATAGTAGTATAAGAAAGTTTCCTCCAAAGGCATCATTGACTTGACTAAAAAGTACAAATTAACATTCAGTTGGCCTCCTAGCATTCAATCTACAGAACTTTGTAATCCATAAGTTTCTTCCCTCAATTCATCTCTCCACCCATTCTTCTCCAGGCTTTGGCCATTGAAGATCTTGAAGAAATCTGGCTGTTTTCTTGGCTGATGTAGGAGGAATAATATCGTTAACTTTATCAAAAGAATTTCATTTTCTTGCTTAGTCCTTTAGTGTATTAAGTAAACTTTGGAAGATTCAAACCATCTTTTGCGGCTTTGCCATTGTTATACTATGACGTGCATCACATTGTAGTTGGAAGACTTTTGGATTCCTCAGTTATAAATTCAGGTCGTGCAATGATGAAGTTTTCTTAGGCCCTCCTTTTTAGGATACAAGCCATTCTTATGGCAGGCTGGCTACTTTATTATTATATGAACAATTTGGTACGAAAGAAACAAAAAATTGTTTCAAGCCTTCCGAGGCTGGGGCACATTTGGGCCAATCTTTTTCTCGCAGTCTTTTTGTAGGCTGGGTTGTGGCCATTGAGTTATAATATACACTTGGTACAGATTATTAATGGAATGGTAGCTGTATTGCTCTTTCCAGCAAAACCAAACTCCAGCCTAGCTCAAGTTCATAGATTTTTTTCCTTTTATTATCCAATTTCTTTTCTTTTTTCTTTTTAAATGAAGAATGCCTCTCCCTCAGGACAGAGAAAGAACGAGCTACAAAAGAAAACAAGGGATGACAGGAAAAATGGGCCCAACAAACAAGAAAATTTATAAGACGCTCCAATTGTTAGAGAATAAATATTTAGAGTATTTTCAGTGTGTTGAGCTTAATTTTATCTGCCAATGCGGCAAGGCAATACCCTTCCTCACGTATAAAAAAAAAAAAAAAACGGAAGCAACCTACCAAAGAGATAAGCTTCCTTCACGACAACTGGTTAGATGACAACCTCCTCCATCATGATTCATGAAGCCCCTGCTTGAGATTTAAATTGACACTAAAGATCTTCGAGAATCTATCCCAAATCTTCGCACAAAGTGACATCTCAATAGGATTAATCTTCTAATGCAGTAATGCTCATTAACAAAGAACACACGACGAACCCTACATAAGATCCTTTGTAGTCGTGCTAAATCCTCTAAAGAGCCCAACCAAGAAAAAAATGATCAAGGACTCAGGAAGAGCAAAAGCAGAAAGATAGATTAATAAGAGCACCCACGGGGACACATCACACAACAAAAATCCAAATACAACTATCATTGGAACTTAGGCAACGAGGGGAAGAAGGGAAAGTAAGAAGAATAAAACATTGACTTTCCTGTTAGAGGGGCTCTCCAGGAGTAAAGTTGTTCTTTTTTTTCCCTTTTTCTTCCCTATTTAAACATCCGTGAGTGTCCAAGTCAGCTTGCATGCATCTCGAGTAATCACCGACCTACCCTACCCATGACCCTTTTTGACCACTAAGCCCAATCGATAAATGGTTGAAATGAACCACCTAAGAACACTTCATTAGAAATGGCCAAGTCTTATTAAACTCTTGGCACACTAAACCATAATAGGGCTGAAGCACAGTGCACAAAAGATGATTAAAAGAGACATTTTTTTCTCATGAGGCAAAAAGTACAAAAACGTTACTAATTTTCCTCTTTTTTTTTTATGTGAAGAAAATAGCATGATGAATAATTAGGGTGAAAAGTTGAAGATAGTTAAGCTTTTATTTGAGATTGCAGAGAAAAAGTTGGGTTAAAAAAAGGTAGAAAGTCAAGCCTTGGCATTGAGACGTGCTTCATTAAGGGAGCCTTGCTTTGAAGTGAGGTGCAGGCCCTAATAAAGATCATGGTATTCCAGCCAAAGCTTGAATTTTTGGGCTGCAGATTACAAGCCCATAATTTATGAACTTGTTGAAATGTAGGATCAGATACAGTCCGAAACAAGTTTATACACATTCTTCAGCTTAGTCACAGAAGCAGGTACCTCACCTAGCATTAGCAGAGTGATGCCCATACGTGTACTGAACTCTAAAGAGAATCGCTGTAATAACTTTGTGATAGAACCCAGTTTTGAATTGTAAAAGATAGCGAAAATAAAAATAAAGCAAGTGTTCGGAGTACTTCGACCCTACCAATCTTGAGATCACTCAAGCCCTATTTCACCCGCCAAAATATGCCTACCCCCTTCTTCCCTGCTCACTGTATTTATAACCAAACTTTTCTAACAAACTACTCAACTATTTATTAATGCACCCTCAATACCCCTCTAATACCATTCCTATCACTTTGGAAAGCAAAGTAAGTCTTTATTTGGTATATCGTCATTTGCCAATTTCCAAAACAGTCAAATCACACAACTTGGTCTCAGGCTCCCAATAATAAAATGAATCCCACCCCTCCATCCCCCATCGAGTGTGGAACGCTCTCACCATTTTTTCCAACATAGAGCAAATAGATGAAGTCCTAAAGAAAGATACAGAGAAGAGCAAGATCCCATCAATAACTAATTGAATTAAGTTCACCTCACTTCAAAACTAATCCTCAGTCCTCAAAGTCACTAAATTCACATCCTGGTTTGATAGAGCAAAGATTGAAAATTACATTTGAGTTCCATCCCCTCAACGTGCGTCTGGGAGAGGCAAGTCTTTCGATAAAATTATACCCTTCCCACTTACCAATCACCTGAAAACCCAAAATATAGAGGGAAAGACTTTTTTTTTTTTAGTTAAAAGAAACTAACTGCTTTTATTGAAAAGGAATGAAAGAATACAATGGCATACATGAAGCCCAGCCAAAAAAATCCAGCCAAAGAAGAGGGCATCGTAATAAAATGTTCTCAAAACTATATGGCCAAGAGGCCCACTCAGCAACCCTAATGTTGAAAAGAATAGACCAAAGGTGTAATATACTTCAAAAAGAAATATTGTTTGATGTCCTTGAAACATATCCAGTCACCCTATAGACAAAAAATGCATCTGCCCAGTGTACAATGTACCATTGAAGGACAAAGATTCAACCAGTTACCACTCACAAGAGGAGATCCCAACTCATCATGAACTTGAATAGACTCATAAAAATTCTCTATGGTAGTAGTAATCCCATTTACATTCAACTTCTTCAGGGTAAATCTAGTAACACTAAAGACTGCAAAAATACACCAACAATGCCTGTAAAACCTAAGTTGACAGACCCAGCTCCTTCAAAGAGCATGTCTCTCTCAGTGTCACAGCACAAGCACCAGTGATCGATTCCAATGAAATAGTATTACTGCAAAAGTGAGTAGAAGCACAACCACCTCACATCACTTCTAAGTAAAACTAATTACAAGGGCACCATAAAATGACAAAATCCCCAACTCATACCACTTCGAAGGACAACCAATTATTGAGAAAGGCCGTTTATTGTGCTTTGCCAGGGTGTGTGCTGTGTTGTGGCCTGTAGGATATTTGTTTCGTTTTGGGCTTTGGTATTGAAGCTTTTTTGTAATTATTTCCAAGATAACATCTTACTTAGTTAGAAACCCTTTCTTTGGAGGGGTTGCTTTTGTGGATTTGTTTTCTGTAGGCCCTTTTTTTTTTTTTTTTTTTCTCAATGAAAGTTGTTGATTCTATCAACAACAAAATTGGACAACCAATTATGAGCATCCCACAGTATGAGAACATTCCCACGATACCTACAGCTTCAACGACCCTCCACTTAATGTTAACTTCATGTCTCCTATATACACTTAAAAGAACTATGGTTGTGTAGCCTTTAAGCAATTTCAGTCACTCTAAGAAACAAGCTGCTATTCAGAAAAAAGTTAGGAAAGCTTGCAGAGAGTTAGAAACTAAACGGAATTATTAACCACTGATCTGAGTTAATAATTCTTTTCACACTTCGTAGCAGTACACGAATAAAGCAAAGAGCTGATATACACTGTTATTTATTCAAGCTTTGACGAAAAGAAAAGGTTTGATTTTCAGTACGACGAGGTACTAAAATTAACCAAAAAACTTGCGAACATTTGAACTCACCGTTGTCCACCCAGCGATTCACTCCAATTCGGCTGGCTCCACTTTAGGACCTAACCAAAAGCAAGGAGCAAACAACATCAGACGATTGTAGAGAAGTATAATTAATTCATTCACTCGGCCATTGAAATTGCATAGGAAAGCCGATAAAAAAAAATGGAGAATAATCCAGGCAGCGAGTACCAACTTCAAAAAGTTGACATGAATCAGATTAATTTCAAAAAAGTACACGTCCACGGGGATTCACAAACCAATGATATTTCAGAAAACAACTTCAATACGGAGCAAATTTCCACTGGTGAGCATCATTGCGGCACAACCTAATTCCAGTACCTCGAAATATCTCCATTTCTTCCCAAAACGGCAAAAAAAATGCAAAAATTTCTCGGAAAATTAAACATAACAAGAGATGAAAAGAGAGAACTACCGTGAAGGGATGGGTGGCGCCCGTCCTTGCCCCAGCCGATGCCACGAGTTGAATCAAGGTATTGTTGAACGAGGTGGCGGCATTTCTGCAGATGGTTGACTCCTTCAATACGGTAGCACCATCTGAGCTTTTCCCTCAGTATCTTCGCCTTTTCAATATCGATCCACTTCTCTCTTACAATGTGTTCCCTCATCTCTAACATCGCAACTGGATCCTTATACGGATGCTCCGGATCGAAATCATCCGGCGGAGACTCATCGAATTCCACTGTCTTCTTCCTCCCCATAGCTTTTTCCCTTTCTCTTCTCTTCTCTTCTCTTCCTTGTGCCTGCTCTCAGTCTAAGAATCGCCTTCGCGCGACTACACGGGAGCACAACGCGCCCATATTCATTGTTCTTTGCTAACTAATGGGCTCGTTTCAATGGACTTTCTGTTGTGGGGCCCATTCTCGTTCCTCACAAAGCCCAACTGACTTGGCCCAAATGTTTCGTTCAAAACTCAGATTTCACAAATACCAAAAACAAAAAAAAATTGTACAAACAAACTAATATAAATATAATTCAAGTTGTCAAAGTAAGTTCACTAGGTAAAAACATATATCCTTAACTAAAAGCTAGCTATGTAGGAAATTGTTCTAGTTCGGGTTTTTGTCGGTTGGGGCTTTTCCGGCGAGGCTAGCACAAGAGTCTAGTTATTAACCTTTGTGAGTAGGAGGTGCACATTGAAGTTGTTGCAAAGTAGATCCACTCATTATCCTTTGCTTTTATCTTCCTATCTGTCTTGAGGTTTATTCTCGAATAAATAGTTTGAGGATTTAGGGCTTCGATTATGTTCCCGTAAGCTCTAATAGAGTGACCTATAATTTAGTCAACTACTGTTGTATTTTGGTTTGAAAATTTCTTTTAGCTCTCAATTCTTGTGTTGAGGTATGATGAAAGTCTAAAAATATCTTATCGGTATAACTCTTTTTTATTGTTACCTCTAAACAAAAATTAAAAGGTATAACTCTTATATAAAAAGCTCACGAACACAAATACATGTCATTATATTGACATGAGCTCCATCCTAAAACCAAAAGATTCAATCACTCGCTCCATGTTTTTAATGTTATTATACTTATAAGAAAAAAAAAAGTCAAAGAAAAACTAAAAGAAAATAAATAAATATATATATATATATATATAATTGTGATTTATGAATTACATTTGTGTTAATTTTTGGGGAAAGGCTTGCAATTTCGTGTCTAAACTATTGTAAGAAATTTCTAAACTGCTCCCATTAGCATTAGCAACGTACGAACCAAATCTCGCACCGTTATTGTTGGCGACAAATTGAGAGGGAACCAAGTCCTCACTCCCACTTGACGTCGTAACGTGGAACATGGCCGGAAAGCAAGTTTCCGGTGCCGGTCTGCCGGAGAGCATTGCAGGAATGTCGAAGAACCAACTATATGATATCATGTCTCAAATGAAGGTACTTCCCTTTTTTTTTTTATCCTTCTCGCTGTCAGAATCAATGTTGGTCCGCCCCCTTTTCGTCCGCTTTCTGAAATCGGTTTTCGTCTATGAGCAATGTCTGGATATCGGAGGAATGATTAGTGTTGTGTTTATTATTATGCAGACACTGATCGAACAGAATCAGCAGCAGGCGAAACAAATCCTCATCCAAAACCCGCTATTAACCAAAGCTCTTTTCCAGGTTTCGATTTTTAGGTTTTTCGTGTCTTGAGAATTGTTCTTTTTCATCTACAATTCAAAGCTTGTGTAGTTAATCTTGTCTTGGCAGAGTTTTAATAGCTAGGGTTGTATGTGAAACGGATTTTGAATCATTGCTGGTACCTCGAGGAAATTGAATGTGTTGTACAATCTTTTACGAGGTTTAATTTTGATACTTATGAATGTAAAACTGTTGGATCATTTTCTTGAGTGAGTAGATTTGTCTATACCGGGTGAAATCAAGTTAGTTTTGAAGCACCTTTTTATCTTTCTCAATTGCATTCAAGAATGTGTAGTGTTCTTGAAGACGAGGAAAGTAGTCCGTAGCATGAGTTTCTTCTTATTACTTCCTCGGAGACTCCATTGACTGTCAAATGTTTGTACGGCCTACTGCAAGGGCCAAGTTTGAACACTAGATTCTATTAGGCATTTGATTGTTCTGTTCAGAATAATTTGTAGCAACTCGGTGTGATTGCAAGTGTTATTCATAACGAGAACTTATGCTCTAGGATACACTGAGTTATGTGGTTAATAGTGAGGAGCCTTTTTACCAGTTTATATGCACATTTAGAAAATATTATTTATTCTGCTGTTTTCTCTACCAGGCACAAATCATGCTTGGGATGGTACGGCCGCCTCAGGTAGCATGTCATTGTTATTTTGCTCTTCTTTTCGTTTTCTTTTCTTTTTTCTTTTTCTGCATTTTCTAGTAGACATCTAAGTTATTCTTCTGTTTAGGTTCCAAGCATTCAGCCTTCAGCCTCACAGCATTCTCAACCATCAACACAGGCAACTCAACAATCAAATCTTCAGCCTACTCAAACATCCGCTCCTCAAATAAGTTTGCAAGAACAAACAAGTGCGCCACCTTTGGCCCCTCCTAGAAAACAATATCAGAACCAACCATCAATGCCTATCTCATCGACTACTCTTCCTACTGCAAACATTCAGCCTCGGCCAACACCTCTGATTCCCCTACAGACACCGCAGCATCCCAAGGGATTTGATATCCCTCAAGCAAATCCCATTTCTGTCCCACTACCCTCTCAAATTCCAAGTGTATCTCCAATTCTTCCATCTGCTGCTCAGCCACCTTTACTTCATCAACCTCAGATTTCAACTGCCTCCATGCAGCTGCAGCAGCCATTACAAACAGCTGAAATTCACCATCTGCCTCCACAGGCACCATTGCCCCCACATTCCAGGCCACCTACGGGTCCAAATTTCCATCAGCACTACCCCCCTCAAATGGGCCACAATATGAATTACCAACCTCCTGGCATCCCACAGCATGTTTCACAACCCATGTTTCATGTAAGTTGGAGTTTTAGTTTTCATGCCACAGTTTTCCTTCTCCTTTGGATTTACAGTACACAAATCTCCAAGTGAAAATGGTCAGTCAACCTCTGTAGTCTATTTTTGAATGTTCTAGTCAGGTACCAAACTCCCTCCTGGCCTAGGAAATTCATTTCCCCAGGGACAGTCTGGACTACCTAGTCAGCCACCACCCCCTCAATCAATGTATCAGGTATTTCTTTTTCCTTTTTCTTTTTACTTGATTACGAAGTGTTTGTCCTGCACATGCTAGATCAATTGAGTTCCTAGGAAGCTGATGAGTCCTGATTTGAGCATGGGCTAATGTCTTCTGTTTAAAGCGAAGTATAAATAAATTAATTTGTTTGATTGGATTACTATGTTTGGCAATCTTTTTTTCTTTTCATTTATTATTTAACAATAGTAGCAGTGTAGACACAATGAACTTGTATATCTTCATAATCTCATTTTGCAACAGTATTATTCTTAGGATGTGCTCATTAAGTATTTTCTCCCACCTAATAAATGTATGAGCTTTTATGTTGAATAATCTCATGAAAAAGATTGCTATATACTTATAGTAAATATATGTGTATATGGAATATTTATCATTTTGAACATTTATGATATTATTCATTTAACATAAAGCATATATTGAAAATGCCTGAATATCCTAATGGTAAGGCAGTATACTCTTAGATTAGACGCTTTCTTCTGCCTGTATCGGTGCAAAACTAAGCCTCCTTTTAATCATCTGAGTCTTTCTTATTTAATTCCCAATTGGAAATATTTATTGTAATCGCCTCTAGGTGCTTGGGGGTTCCCTCTATTTCATTTTTTCTATGAAATGTTTCTTCTCTAAAAAAAATCCTAATGGTAAGGCAGTATTGGCTGGTGTAAATATTGTAAAATTGTAATCACACCATAGAAGTGGAATAGAATTGTAGATTCTAGAGGATTCAAGTGGAATATCATAATGGTTCATGTTTGATTTGCCTTGTATAGCCGTAGATATTCCTATTGGCCCTGCCTCTCTCTAAGGAGAAACGGGTTTGATATCCTTTAATCTTGCACGGTTCTCTGTTGAGTTTTTGTTTGTATTCTTGGTGTTTTAGGTGTACGAAGGACTAAATTTTATCATCTCAAAAGTTTAATATGAGTGGCTTTTATTGTTTAATTATTTTCTGTTATTGACATTGTACATGCTTCTGCCAACTATATATACTTCTTCTTAGTCATCATAAAAAATAGGGTTTGTGTATGCAAGCAGGTATTGAATGAACATGCCATCTACTTTTAGACCAAATCATTAAAGCCTTAAAAATAATTTATCGAATAACCACAATATTAGCTGTTTCATATCTCGGTTGGTGCATTTTTCTCTCAGGCTGGAGGTTCTAAATTAGGTACAGAATTCATGAATCAAGTTGGAACTTCAAAGCCTGCGGACAGAGGGCCTTGGATGCCTGGCCCTCCAGAAAACCCTACACTTCCACAGCAACTATCCGGACCACCACCTATACCATCAGTCCCTGGTGGGCAGATGGGCTCTAACAATCAACCTCGTCCTGCACCGCCGGTACTTACCTAATGACCTTTTTTTCTGTTTGGAATGACAAGTTCTCATCTTTTTTTCCATCTTTTGTGATTGATTTTGTGTTACCCTCTTCTTCTCCCGGTTCTTGGTTCAGTTGAGTCAGGAGATGGAAAAGATGTTACTTCAACAAGTCATGAGTCTCACACCAGAACAAATTAATCTCCTTCCTCCCGAGCAAAGGAATCAAGTGCTTCAACTACAGAAGATACTGCGCCAATGAATAATGTTTTAGGAGGCAGGATTCTCTCGACTTTCTCCCCTCAATCCATTGTCAACTCTTACATCATTGACCATGCTCTAGATGGTTTTAGGCTACTAGGGGAAGCCATTTTACTGCTGTCTTTAAAACTTTTAAGTATTGCCATGCAGTTGATATGTTACAATTATGAACTTTTTTCCGTCTTGTCTATCCTTCAGAGTATTAGTTTTGCAATTGAATCGGCTATTTCTTTTGCCTTCTTACATATTGGTGTTAACGACTACTTTCATAAAGCAGCTTTGCAGATGGAAGTAGAATTAGTCAAACTAAAATGTAGAAACTTCTCTGTAAGAAGATTTTTTAATGCTTAGAACAATACTGTTAAATTTTCAAAATACAAAGAGCGACATTGTGGGGCACCATTTTCTTTTCATCTACAACTTCTTTGCCCTTCTTTTTTTTTTTTGGGCTGTCAGCTTAAAGTTTAATGCTATAACAAAAGAAAGAAGAATTCCTATATGAAAATGAACTTGAAGGGTCCGAATGCATTTATGGACTCATTCTAAATAACATGTACACTTGCATCAGAATCTTAAAATGCAGGGCGAGTCATGATTTGT
The DNA here is from genome assembly GCA_037974625.1 of Cucumis cinereus. NCBI lineage: Eukaryota > Viridiplantae > Streptophyta > Magnoliopsida > Cucurbitales > Cucurbitaceae > Cucumis > Cucumis cinereus. The sequence goes on along the minus strand of JBBPDJ010000004.1, from coordinate 14,375,976 downwards.
ACTGAGAAGTGCAAACTGCCGAGGTTGAGAATTCTAATGGGTCTGATTAATATCCAGATGATCTTCTGCTCAAGGAAGGGGAAGGGGATGAGTTGAGAAACTCCTGACCAAGTTCCTTGATCTTGTTTATTAGAAGCATTTGTTCAGTTTCAAGCTGTACCATGTACTCTTCTTGCAGATCCTCTAGACTTTCCAGCTCACTCATTGCTGTTGCAAGTCCTTCAAGATTGCTATCTTCAATGAAAATTTGTAACTTATTCATCATTTGTTTCATCTGCAAGTTAAAGGGATTTGAGGTCACGTCAAGAAGTTGGATTGTATTACATTGACCAAAATGAACCAAAGTTAAAAAGTACAGAGATCAAAATAAACAAATCAAAATTATAGGGACTAGAATGAACCAAAATGTCGGTAACTTTTTTTAGTATAACTGACCTGACTGGAAATCCCATGTGCTTTGTTCATAGGAAATTCGGAATCAAGACTGGTTTTTGAATCCAAACTTGGTCTCTTATCTAATTCTGGAACTCTCTTAGTGATTTGGATATGTATCTCTCCCCTTTTGACCCCCTGAAGTGGTATCCATTTATCAAACATTTGGTTTGGAGGCAGCCCTTGATATTCCACAACACAATCTCCTATGCTTGATGTGGGAAGTAGAGCATTGTGGTCTTTCACATGCAATAGCAGAGGGCTTCCATTGTCAGGAAACTCCAAAACTTGATTCCATTGGGGACTTAGAGTTTTGTACATAACCTGCAAGAAAATTGATCATTTATTTCTCAAGAAGCTGATCTAAAAAGAGACTAATTTTGACATGATTATGAAATTGAATCTTGAACGATACCTTGGTTCTTTTCTTCAACTTTCCATATTGGACCCTAACATAAGGATCACTTGTCCCTCTAAGATCAGCAGCAACAAGATCTCTTGCTTCAATTAGAACAAGTTCAATCCAACCATTTGTTGGAGCCAAGCTTGAGCCCTGAGGAAATGGGGGAATGTGGAATCAAATCATGTCAACAAGTAAACAAGAGATAGATCTATTCTAAGTTTATTGATAAAGACATGGTCTATTTCCTATCTGTTTTCAAAAAGATTTACAGGCTCATACCTTTGAACCTTCATTGTCATCCACTCTGATGGCTTCAATTTGAAGCCTTAATTCTCCAGAATTCACCTTTTCAAGAGGAATCCATACATCTCTAACTGAACCTTCTACTAATCCTTCAAGATTTACCCTTGCACTGCCAGTGTTATCGTTGCCGAAAATGTCTTCAGTAAGGCATTTTAACTTGAGATATTCACCACCGGCAATCTCATCAAATTCAAACTTCTGATTCCATGTTGGATTGAAGGTGTGAGCAGTTCTTGTGCGTTGGAGAGCCTGAAATTATACAGGACAGAATCGTCAAAAGGTAGCATAATCGATACTACCAATATTGGACATTGCTATTCAATAAATATTTGAGAAATTAAAAGGCAATGAAACTACCTTTCCATACTGCAGTTTGACATATGGATCACACTTTCCATTTTTGTCTTTCGTGGGTAAGTCTTTTCCTTCCACAACTGTGATGTTAATTTTCCTTCCAGTGCTAGAAAGAAAACTCGACACCCCATAGAGAGATTGTTGTGGACTAACATGATACTTGTTAGAACTATGTGAACCATCCGAGAACATCCATTCCTTTAAAACAAGCCTCACCCGCAGCTGCAAACAGAGGTATTGAAGCTATGAAGCACTAAAATGGGATACGAGACAAGGACACAACATGCCACAGTCACAGTTGGCATGTAATTTAGGACACAGATACGTCAAGGACACGTTTATTAAAATATACGTTTTTAAAAATATATATCATTTTTATTAAAAGAAAATTCAAAGTAAATAGGTTGATGCATTTATAAGCTTAAAAAATTAGTTTGACGTATTTCACATTCAAAATTTATTATTACTATCCTATATGTACCTTTTCAATCTAATAAACAATTATTCTATGAACGTCCAAACATATTCGTTGAATAACATATTGGACACGGAGTAACCCACGTGTCTTTCATTTTATTCTCTTCTACAAGATGGTGTGAAATTACCATTGATGGGAGGATGCTGTCATTCAAAGAGTTACACTTCTCTTGGAGTGAGTTATGATGACTTTCGAAAGTAAGATGTTTAAGTGAACACTTCTTTCATAAACTTTCTTTAAAATGATCACTAATTAATACTTCCTCTAGAATGTTTTTAAAATTCGTTAAAGAAATTTCCATCGTTCGAAAATTCATACCCGACTTCAATAAGACTTGCAAGACACGTGATGAATATAGGCGCTAGAGACAAACCACTTAAATTGTAGGTTTCATTCTCCCCCATCAACATTATATAGACTTTTGTTCTTCATTATTTTAACACACAAGCGTGTATATAGAGAGTTGCTAGGATTTTACCTCTCCACAATGGGCCCCTTCAAATGGAATATCCATTTCAACTTCTTTTCCACAAAAGTCCTGCTTGGCTATCACACTGGAGTCTGGTCCTATTGCCCAAAATGTTGTGGAATCATCTGCAGCATATTTCATCTGGTCATAGAGGAACCAAATTTGAATTAGATAATGCTAGAACTTGGTTGAAAACTCACAATATTCATTTAGCATTCTCGGCAATTTTCTCTTTAAATGAAGATATGCCACATTTTTAAGAACACTTTGTAAAAGAAGTCTAATGATCCATCTCTTATAAGAGTTCAAATAATATCTTTAAAGAAGATGCATATGATCTACAAGGATATAATCAGCAATCCATTACACCATAATATTAACCATGGTATTGGAAAACGTGATAGTGAACGTATATATTTCCTTTTCTCTTTTCATTTTCCATAAAACAACGTTTTAACTAGCTTGATTTTCAGAAACTCACACATCAACTTGAAACAAGTTTATATGCTTAGTGATTAATGAAGTTATACCTTAACCTCACAACTTGCAAGATAATCATGCTTCACATGGCTTGGATTATATTCATAAAGATGAAACCGTAGAGTTCCTGTATCTTCATGTAAAATCATATTGAATGTCGTATTCCACTGTGGGTCTGAACCTGATCTTGCATCTGTTTTTCTACTAAGCTTTTCAAGTTCAACCTCAACAAATGTCTGCATATCTTTATCAGTAAGATGCTCTCCGAATGAACCATTATTAGCATTGTAGCTTTGTTGTCTTCTGGTCGGGCTTCCTTTTAAACTACTTCTATAGAGTTTTCTGGCAGAAATGACAGTCACATATACAATACCACCAACAGCTTTTTTCCTCAGATCAACAGCTGGCAAAGAGAAACAACGCCTGCGAGGTTCGACCATTGTTCTCACCAAGGTATCTGTAAAAATTTTGACCTGCATTAGAGATGACAGGTTGTTAAAGTGACTCAAACGGACTTTGCAACCATTGTGTTGATTGCATTTATTCTATCTACTTATACCTTTTGAAAGAATTTCGCGATTTATAGAAAAAGATAAAAAAAAATTTGCAGATTGATTAAGGTGATGTCTGGCATATGATATTTACTTACGGACTACCAGTGATAGATGAAGAAATATACCAGCCAGGAGGATACGCCAGGGAGCTCTGTTGCAGGTAATGATTGGCTTCCTCCACTTCCAAAAGCAACTCCTATTCTTACATCAGGAGTCGTGACAAATGAAAATAAAACTGCCCTCCCATCCAAAATAGGCATCAAGACAAGCTGTAAAAGAAATCCAAACAATATATGAAATTTTACGACGCTGCTAACTTTTCAGTGAAAGTGTGGATTGTATATGGTTGAGTGGCAACCGAAACTCCAAAGACACCCTAGAAACATAGGAAAAACTCATAAACTGTGAACCAAGGTGAATGCAATTGTCAATATAGTACCAAAACAACTTTGGCAGTGGCACAGGTAGGACTGGTTAACGCAAAGATCATTTGTATAAAACGTAGGGAACTACTATTTGATTCAAATCAAAAGGAAGAGACTCCGGTATTCCTGAAATTTTAATTAGTGAATGAAGTTGAAACCAGATGAAAGTGATCACTCTCTCTTTAGTGAATAAATGATATTTCATGAACTAACCTTGCTACATATAATGAAAAATTACAAGAATGGACAACTGAGGAAAGAAGGAAAGAAATTAAACGTACATCGCCCTTTATATGGAGGCTGTTTATGACAATCCGTGCAGTTCCCATAAATGGCTTGCCCAATTTTGCTTGCAACAAAATGCTCATTTCATTTGTGTCCCAATCGAAACTCAAATGCATGATTCTCTGTCAAAACTCAATGAGAAAACTTCGTTCAGATTTCAAGTCTTAATTTGCTGCTTGAAGTTACAGAGTAGAATTTTTAATCACAGAAAACTACAACGGAGTCTAGGAATATAGTTACACATGAATGTGTTCCTCAAAAACGTATATAATGTGATTGTTATTATCAACATATGTAGTCGCGATGGGATAATCAACGGTCAACAAGACTCTTTTTTAAAAGTGCAGCAGTCCCGGAAGATCATTAGCATCACATTTGTAGTTAATTGGGAAAGTGCACCCCATTTATACCCATGAACATCTACAAGAGTTAGCCACAACGGCTTTTCCACTGTTGTTGGTTGCAGCTTGAACTGCCCATAAACCTTAACAATAGCAAGAAAACTGCCGAAAAACAAGAACTGAGAGGGAGGTAAAAATGGAAGCTCCTTGAAAGAATTTCAAGAAGAGTACATGTTATCTACGAAGGAGAAGAAGGAGAAGAAGAAGACCCCAACCTCATCACCACAAGTTGACCATCGAGTCCCACTGAGACCTAAGCTAGGAGGGCCTGAGCCTAGAGAAAAATCCAGCAGTTCAATTTTTTCCTACAAAAAAATTGAGCATTTTGGTTATATATATGAGTTATGTGCATGTTTATGCTTTTGCATACAAGATTTACAAGATGGAATGGCCAAAAGTAAGTGTACTCACAATAAGCCTGGACTTTCGGTCCTTCAACCGTTTCTGCACAGAGAAAATGTTAAACTAAGTTAAATGATGTCAAATTTGTGAATATAGCCAATAGCAATTAAGTTTATTCTCTGAATAAATCATAGACAGTTTTAGTAATAGAATGGGGGAAAAAATGAAGGGTGGAGCGAAGAAGGAATAACAATACAATTCCCCATAGTTTGTCTTAGATTCAGGTTTTCCCACTAATTTACTCCCAAAATTTTTAGAATTGAAAATATATTATTATAATAAAAAACAAAATTAGAACATATATTTTCCCCTTACGGATCAATTCAATGCTGACGATGGCACATAAGAGTAACTAAAGAAAGAACAGTCAGAAAATTCAGCAAATATCAATCGTTCACCAAACAGACATTAATACATCAAATCATGATAAAAGCGCAACCAAAAGAAGAACAACTGCTAAGTTGGAACCTACAAACAACTGAACAATGTGAATCATGTTATGCTCGTGAGGAAGAGAAAAAGAGTATGATACTCACATTTACTGTGGATGTAAACTTTGTGGAAAGTTTTGGATTAAAATAATTTGGCCATACTTCCATCAACAGCTTATTCAACCATGCACAGGGTTCTAAAGGTGTTTCAGGCTGTATAAATTATCAGTGAAAGAAAAAGAAAACTATTAGCCCAGCACATTCAACATTTCAAGCAATGTCTTCAAGTCAAGGAAAAAGAAAAGACATGCCGAAGTGTTTGTTATGAGTCGCCTCCATTTTGTGTTCAACTCATCAACAATTAATTGGCGTTGATAACTCCCATACTGCAGGAGAAAGATGATATTGTGGTCAGTACTGCATGCAATCCCTGCTAAATCTAATCAGTTAACTTGCAGCACATAAGAATGACGAAAACAATAAAATTCAAACTGAAACATTATAACGAGAATTAAAGACATTGAAAACTGCCAAAGCTGTAGCGAGTAGATGTAACAGTAACACAGAAAACTTCAAGAAAGTCGAGACAACCAAGTGAGCACGGTTCAAAACAGAACCACCACTCATAAAATTATATTTTTCTGCAAAAATGTGTTGAATATTTAAGGTTGCTCAAATACAATGATGTAATAATAACACAAATTTCCAGCCAGCATCTCTCCACATTACAATGCTTAAGCCAAGTGGTCAGGGATGTCAACCAAGGGCCTATCCTGACAGAAGTTCTTCAGCGACTCTATGCCCGTTTCGGAATATCAAAGGGCCAAAAGTCTTTGTCGATATTAGATATTTGTCATTTTCCGTAGTTACCAAAATAACAATATTCACTCGATAGTTTTCAATAATCAACGAATCTACTCAATACCATGTTTCTAATCATTACTGAAATGTACTGTAAATAAATAAAAACCACTAACATGTTACATTGGATAAAGAATTTGAATGTTCAGTAACTTATTTAATCAGATTGCTGCTATATTTGTAATCCTAGAATTAACTTCTTCTAGTACATTGTAACTTCTGATTATCAATTGCCACACATCTTGGGCAGCGGTGGCTGCAAAAGCCCGTCGGTGGGGGTTATCATCCAGTTCCTTTATCATCAGAGATGGATCTAAACGATCAACAGTATTTGAGTTGGACCTCAAGGTCTCAATGTTATATAACAATAAACTCCATAATCCAATCCACAAACATTATAAGAAAATGGTTGAAGAACAAAGCATTGACTCAACTAAAGGTTTCAAACAGATTTCGAACGAAATGACAAATATCAAACACCATATGTGCAGAGACGGAAAATTCAAGATTCCAGTCAAACGCATTCCAATTGAGGTAAGAACAACGTTCAAATAAGATAGAAACAAATCAGAAACAAAGAACAAGAAGAAAAAGAAAAACGAGGATTAAAAAAAAAATGGAGGGAAACTGGAATAGGAAACAAACCTGTAAAGTGGCCCACACAGCAACAGCCAAAGGAACCCAATTAGAGAGAGAGAAAACCCATCTCTCAATAGACCAAGCAATCAGAACCAAAGGTATTAGAAATGGAAGAAGAGGCTTCTCCGCCATTAAATGGTGGAAAAACTCCATAACCCCTTCGCCGTTGAAGAAACCCCTCTTTCGGCCTCTTAGGCCGCCGTCTCTAGCCATTTCAAACGAAACCCACAAAAAAAATCAAACCAAGTCTTGAGCTACGTGACTCTGCCTCTTAAGTCCGTCGTTGCAGAGGAAGAAGAAAAAGTGGAAAGATCATTTGTGAGTTTGAAAAGTCAAAATTAGAGAATTTGAGGAAAACAAAAATTGAAATTGGTAAAGAAAGTTAAAAGATCAAGTGGGTATGATAATAAAGTCATAGTAAATTCAAAATGTGAACTGAAAGAAGGTGAATCGGTGGAGGAAGCTAATAGGGAAATTTGGAATTGGGAAGACGAAGAAGACGAAGAAGACGAAGAAGAAAAGACACGTCAAATTACTTCATAACTATAATAGTGATAACGACAGATTTCTGTCTGTATATCTCTATATAGTTTGAATATTGTATATATATATTTATATAATATTAAAATTCTTGGAGCTCTCAATCGTCACTGCTTTTGCTCTTAAATCTTTAACTATTCAATCTCATTACTGTTCATGAAAAATTCAAACTTTGAGATCAGCTCGCATGATCTATGTTTTGAATCTATTATCCGTTAAAGCTTATTACTAAATATACGATAACAATAATTATTATTAATTTTTTATCCAAAAAAAGTTCTAATTAATAATTTATTTAATTGAAATTACGTCCTGCTTCAAATTTTATTATAAAATTAAATGAGATTATTTATTAACATTACTTATGGTTAATGTTTGTGAAAATGTTCAAATATGGAATTAACAAAAAAATGGACATGAGAATTGATTCAATTAATACCATTTTTAGTTTCTAAAAATTTAGGATATAAATTGGCCTCCTTCTCTTAGATATTTATGTAATGCATTAATGAACAAATGAGTAGTAATTTGTTATAGGCAGCAAACCATTTAACATGAGGAATAAATTTTATTATTATTATTATTATTATTATTGGGATTTCAATGATTAATTTATAATTATTATAATAATAATAACATTTAATGAGGAACAAATTAAGGTGGAAGAAAAGCAAAAGGCAAGTGGTTTGTTTTTTTTTTTTTTTTCTTGCTAAAAACGTGATTGACCCCTAATCAATACCATGTCATTTTTGGGGAAAACGGTGATAAATTGGATATTCTAATTTTAAAAATAAAAATAAATAAATAAAAAGAAGTTTTTTTTTAAATTTATTTTTAGAAAAATGTCAAATATTTGTTTGAGATGGGATTGGGATTATTATTTATGTAGAAAAAAAAAGAAAAAAAAACGGTTGGTGGGTTGACCCATTAGTTTGTCAATGTTGTTGGGCCCACGCGTTTTTCCGCGCGTACGGTGACCGAGTTCGTGACTCGCCGATTTGGAAACCACGACCCGGACAGATCGCCCCAACTTCAACTCAACATTTTTCATCCATAGATTTATGTCTACATTTTCATTATATCATACCAAAGCAGAAAAATTAATACAAAGTTTAATAAAAGCATGATGAATTTTGTGAAATCTTTAACACAAAGACATTCGAAAATGAGCTAAATAATTGATCCTAAACCATGAATTAAAATTCCATATTAAAATTGTGAAAAGACATAATCTTTACGTTTGTTTATATAATAAACAACATATCAAGCCACTTTTCAAAACTTATGCCTAAGTCGATTAGTTGCACTTACAAATCTACTTGAGCTCCGTATCTCAATGTGTTATCCTATGGGATCATGAGCACCCCCCCTCCCCACAAAAACAACATATCAAACGACTCTTCAAAGCTTATACCTAAACACATAATCACGTGTATGTATCGATTCTAAACAACAAACGTTACAATGAATGAATTTATGGGAATGTGACATCCAACCCAAATAAGACTAACCTAAGACACTGCAAAATGCTCCCAAAACCATCGTTTAGGGTTTAGGGCAAAGTTGAAATAATACGAACACATCCTAGATTGGTATGTGAGGGACATGATCTTTGTTACCATTTATGTATTGACAAAAGGAGGTTATTGAAATTGATGCTATGAAGATTTGGGAAAAGGGTCCAAATTTTGTAGATGGTCCCAAGCCTTGGAGAAACCATATATATTCAATTTGGTCTGCTAATTCCAGAAAAATTTCTTCAAATTTCCAAACACATTGAACCTTGTAATGCATCATCATGCACCCTTTCTCAAAGCACCACAAAATTACATTCTTTTTTTAATCCATTTTCAAACTCACTTATTTAAATACCGTATCGATACATATACAATTACATTCAAAAATAACAATATTGTTAAATTATATAAAGTTATTTTTTTTGTTAAAATAATTATCGAACTTTCAATTTTTAATAAAAAACTGTCATGATAATTACTATTGAATTGTCAATCTGATTGGTTAAGCATAAGGATTAAATTAAGTTTTTTTTTTTTCAAATCATATTTTCTATGACAGAAGTGAAAACTGCATTGGTTTAATTTTTGTTTTAATTGGTTTAATCAATTAATTATTGATTGTACATTTCATTTTCCCTTGTGGAGCTCACGAAGAGTTGACCTCTTATTTTAATTTATTATATTGAATTGTGATCCAATGCAATTTGTTTCCATAAATCATATATATATATATATATATATATATATATATATATTCCACTCAGTTTGTGCCTTGTAAATTATTATTAAAATTTTAAATATAACAAAATTACACAAAATATTTATAAAGTAGAATAAAATTTTAAATTTTATCGGTGTCTATCAATATCTATCATAGAATTTGTTGTATTATGTAAATATGTTGTCAATATTACGATGGTCTATGTCCTATTTTACTTTAGATCTTTTGTTTTAATTGTTGAATTAAAAAAACAATTATCAACAAAGTTATTATTTATATTTATTTAAGAAAAATTGTCAAACATAGTAAAATAGACAAAATATTTACACTTCATAAAAAAATAAAAATCAAATGTAATAAATTATTGTCTTTTAGTGGTTTTTTCCTAAATAGTTTTTTTTTAATATTTAAGAAAAACTCTTTTATTTAAAAAGTAGATACTATGGATAAGAAATATAAAACGAAAAATAAAAATATTATTAAAACAAAAAATAGTTAGCAGGTATTTTTCTTTTATTTCTCCTAAAACATTGTAAATATGAGTTTGTGATATGATCTATCATTTAAAAGAAAAACGGTATCCGTCACAATTATTAACTGACTATAAAAAATACTATATGTTTGTTTCTTCATTAAAAAAAATGCAACCATGTTACATGGTCTCATATTAATATACTAAATGTAATTTGCATGTAACTAGACATAGGACTAAAATATTGTAGACATAGAATAGGTCAACATTGAATGTAACATTATTTTATTTTTTGCACATGTATTAAAAAAAACATAATAATATTAAAATAAGGTTGTTTAAGTCAAATATTCAATGCTTGAGGATTTGTGTCATCTATTAAACAATGCAATGGAAAATTACATTCTAATCCTCATCAAATCTTATTGTCATCTTTACAAAACAACACAGAACAAAATGGGCTTTGACCCAATGATATTGGGCCACATGAGCTTCAAATTTAACCTGTTTGACCCATTAGCCCAATGTAAGATATGTATTTGCAAAAGGACCCACAAATATTGTTAAAATAAAAGAAAGTCATATAAAAATGAAGAATTATATTATTGACACAATAGTTTAGGACATGGATGACAACCCATTATTCCAATTGATACTCACTTAGTTTTGGATGATACACATTATTAATCATTGCCCTTATTTGGAGCCCATGGCCACGGGTCTACTCTCAAGAGCTTGATTAAGACATGGTCAAGTGCTATCTTATAGTTTTAGTGGTTGAAAATAAGAAGATTTATGTGATGACATGTTACATCTTATTTTCTTAATTTTAATGCTTTTAATTTACAATCAATGCTCTCATAACTTCTAAGCAAATAATTTCTTAATTTTGTTCAAATGTGGCATGTGGAAGAACAAATCTCAATGATTGAATGATTTTCATAACTTTATAGAAATCATTTCTTTTAAGTTGGTTTCAAAATGTTCTAGAGTAACAAAATCTCTATAATTGGACAATAGTATTTATAACATATAATTAAGTTTGTTTTTTTTTTTTTATAAATTTCGTTATGGATAATTTTAGACCTAAGAAAAAGATTAAAGAAGTCAAAATTTAAAAATAAATTCAAGAAAATTGTCTCATCTTAAACATACGCTAGGCATAAGAAAGGTAAAACTGGGAGTTGGGTAAGGTGATTGGGTCATCTAGTCCAAAATGCTTGAAAGTCGAGACCAAAGCCAATTAAATTACCCATGTTGGTCATTTGACCCAAACGGCCCGCCTTGACCAACAACTTTCACTAAGTGAATTGAATGTATAGAGCGTGATAAATTCATGTTAGAAAAGTTCATCTTCTTTCCTAAAGCTTATTCTGATCGTTAATTGAATACTATAATTTAAACATCAAAGTATATGTGACAAGCACTATAAAAGTGTATTTATTCTAATTATCTTACAATAACTTCTACTTCAAAATACAAATTTACTATTACTATCACCTATAGATAATCGGGTTGCTATTATTTTTCCAAACAATTTCCATACCAAAAAAAAAAAACTCAAAAGCAAACTCCAATTGTATATATATATTAGAGAGAGAGAGAGTAAAATTGAATTAGATTATGACAACCCACCAACCAAAATGAAGATGGAAAGAAAGAAAGAAAGATAAAAGTTGATATGTAATGTCTGATTTTAGTGTGGGATCCTTGAACTTGACCATTTTAAGCATATGGAATTATAAATTTTTGTTATATATA
>JBBPDJ010000004.1:14322241-14362653 GCA_037974625.1 Cucumis cinereus | reverse complement strand
ATGGAATTATAAATTTTTGTTATATATATATATATATATATTTTGGTTTCACCACATGGAGGTTCTCTCTTCAATTATTTTTGATACAATGGATCCATCCCTTTACACAAACAATTAAATTAAAATTATGGAAAAATAAAAAGAAATAAAATGTAAAATCATTAAAATTGATGGAATTTAATTGGAGGCATGAATCAAAAGATTTTGTATTTGGTGTCGACATGTGGGATCTCAAAGGCCTTTAGCTTTTTGTCCAAACAGGATTTCCACAACCGACTTGTCGTTCGCAATTAAATTTTGGTTCCCTCGTTTTTGGCTTTTAAGTCCCTAATTTTTCTATTCATCAATTTCTCACTCCCAAAAGGAATTTTGTCATTTTCACATTTCCCCCCACACTTTTGGTTCTTTTTGCTATTTCGTCCTTAATCCTTTGTTTTTTCCCTCTTTTACGTTATTCAAAAAGTTTGATCTTTTGATCAAAATTGTGTAACAATCGAAACTCTGACTTCAAAGTTGATATTTCTTTTATTGCATCTTTTGGCTCTCAAAAGGGGTTTTTCCCTCTAATTCTAAACAACTAAAAGTTGGATTAATTTGTTGTAGTTTGAAATTTTGTTAAATGGTTAATAAGTGAATTTCAATGTTTAATTGAGGAGGAAATGTCTTTATATAGTAGTATAAACTCGTGATATCTTGCTTTAGTATCATGTTAAATCACCAATCAACTAAAAAATTAGAGTGGATGAATTGTGACAATTTAGTACAATTCGCTTCTATAACACAAAGCTAATATCTAATTTTAATTTTGAAAAAAAAAATATCGTATCAATTTGGATTTGAAAAATTACCAAAAAATCTTGTACTAATTAACCTGCAAAATGTTCTTATTGAGACTACTATACAGCATGTTTAGTATATTATTAAAATTTTATGGTGGTAAAATTTTCATTTTTTTTTTTTTTTTTGGGTTTGAATTTTGAAGTATATAAAAATTATTAACAAATTATGAAGTTTCCAAAGTCAAAAGGGACATAAAGAAATTAATTAATAATGTTAGATAAAAAATAGTTTTCACATGAATAGCATCTTCCAAAATAGATATTCATCAACAACCATGTTGTTATATGAACACTCATAAGATCTTATTGAGGTCCAATCAAGTTGGATTATGTTTAATAATGCTTTTGGAAGATATGAGAATTGATATTTGAAGCTTTGTCAAATCTAATAAAACCCAATATTGGATTGATTCACTAATGAAAAATTACTATATATTTCTTTAGAAAAAGACTACAATTACATAATACATATATATCCATGAAATAATCTGTCACATGTATGAGAGGGGTTGATTACAAGGATTAATAAATTTATAAGTATGGCTTAAAAATTAAAGTGGGAACAAATTTTGGTCATGGAAAATGAAGAATATTAATTAACTCTAGCTAAGCTAAGGTTGTTGATCATATGGTGTTGAATGCCAATGTTGAATAAGAACCAAAGCTCAAGTCAAAGGGACCAAGTTGAGTTGCAACCATTAATCCTCCATTTCCTTCTCTCATTTCCTTCCCCTGATCAAAGTTACATTCATAATGTTTAGTCACCTTACACGTGCAAAAGTACTTTTGAAAATTTCTAACGCATGAGCAATTATAATTATAATATTACCCTCGATCTTTCATAAACGTTTTAAATCAGTGAAAAATGTTTTTTTTGGTAAATTATTATAAATATCCTTGAACTTTTCTCTTTGTTTCAAAACTATCGTTGGAGTATAAATTCTTTAGAATTTCCGACGATAATTGTGACGTAGAACTGTGTGCAATAATCTAAATCAATATAATGATTCAAAATTTTGTTCTATGTCACCTACTACACCTTTTTATATCATAATCTTCGTTCAATTTTAAATATTTTTATTTGAAGGGTATTTTTGAAACGTTGGAAAAGTTCAAAATGATGAATAAGGGTATTTTTATAATTTAATCTTTTAAAAGAATTTAGTGTATAATGTACCTTCAATTTGTCTTCAGCATCTGAGTCAGAGTTGAAGTCATGATAGGAACTTGCAGCTGTGAGTTTCATAGAAAGAAACTATATACAAAAACAGAACAAAAATCATTAAAAAAAAACATTATTTGTGTTATTTTTCAAATTCCCAAATGATTTTTTTTTTTTTCTGAACTTTACCTCAACTTGATTCTGCAAAGATTGCACATAATTGATAATCTCATCCAACATCACTGCCATTCCCATTGTCTACACGAAACAATGTAAATTATGTAATGTTTGTTGTCATTTAAGGTTACTTCAATTAATATTCATTACCTTGTAACATCCAGGAACAATGTCTTGTAAACATCTCAATCTTTCATTGATTTTGCCTCTTCTTATCTGTTTGATAATAACAATAATGTTTGTATCTCCATTAATACATTTATAAAAAAAAAATGAAAAATATGAGCTTTATGCGTTCTTCAGATCAAATTTACCCTTTCTGCTACACTATGACTGTCTGTTGCTTGACCTCTTCTTGCTCTAACATGAACCACTTCCCTCGGTTTCTCGCCGTCGTTTTTGTCGCCTTTTTTCGACCGCTTCCCTTTTCCATTGTTCTGCAGACATGAAAATGCATGAAAGTAAGAACATTTCCATGAGGGTTTTGTAATTTGAGAATTGAAAACCAAAAGGGATGAGAGTTTTTTTTTTTTTTTTTTCTTTTACATTTTTGGTGTTGATCCCATTTTCAGAAATTTGAGGGGTTGAGTTGCCAGAGCTGCTTTCATATGCATCATTATTTTCAAGCTTTCTTTTCTTGCTTCCATGGAGGTCATTTCCAAATGGGTTTTTAGGCTCAAAAACAGGTGAAGTGGGAGTTATGATCTGATTGGCTTGAGAGAAAATTCCTTGGAAATTTTCTAGGAATCTAGGAGGAGGAACAGCAGTTTGATTGTCAAAGAAACTGTTATTGAACAAAATTGGAATGTTGTCAAGAAAATTAACATTTGGGTTTTGGTTGGGATCTATATCCATCAGAGGGAAAGATGATGGTTTTAAGCTTTGAAAGTTTGGAGTGAAGTCAGCCATGGAATGTTTTAAACTTAAAACCCTTTTTTTTTCAAAGCCCAAGTTTGTGTTTTTGGATAATGAATTTTGCTCTAAAACTTGTATTTATAGTGTGGGATTTAGTCTATGATTGAGTTTCTTATTCTTAATTTTTAAGCTTTTGTTATAAAAATAAAATTAAATTAAAAAAAAAAAACAATGAAAATTAAGGGTTTGGTGTTGTTGGCCCTCTAAATTAATGGACCCCATATAATTTCAAGAGTCATATCCAATAATGATAAGCTTTTGGCTCTATACACTCTCTGAATATTCCTTTAACTTATCCACAAAACCCCTGATTTGAGAATAGGAAGTTTTCAACCTCTAATTAACAAAATGGTTTCTTTAACAATAAAAAAGAATCAAGGTGACAAGGTCGAGAAAACAACAAGATTCAGCCAAAGATAATATTCTTGGATCAAAATTAGCCTAGTCGGAGAGAGTTGACTTGATCCTCGCCTTAAGCCGAGCCTAATAAAATATCCAATGGAGCATGTGTGCTCTAACAAAAATTAATAGCCAAGAGGGTGTGAAGAAGGTGCTTGGCGAGGATGAGTCTAAGCAAAATGACCAATGGAACATGCCTCTAAAAAAGCAAATTCATTCTTGCTCTCAAACTCTTAAGCTTTTACATATTAATTCACTCTCTGATTTAGACATGATCAAAGTGGGTGTAACAATCAAGTCGCGTTACGAAGATTGGACCTTTTACTTTGTCTATAAAAACTCTAAACACTTTTGTCTCACTCGATAAAGTTGTATGTGATAATAAGCACCATATTAGTGTGTAGATAGATTCTAAATTTACTGTCGTTGTAGTGTGAAGATATCAAACTTTTTTTGTTTGTTCAAATTTCGACATCAACAATATATTCAAAACAGATTTTTAACCATCTAAAAAGTCGATCTTCCAAAACCGACTTTGAGTCTATTGTTATATAATAAATGGAGAAAATGATAGGAAAGTGTACCATTTATAAGGTGAACAATCATTTTCCAAAGGGTATAAATCACTATTTTGTAGTGCACTTTCCTTCCTAATATGCTTCGTCTTTGTGGCACATATCAAATGAATCTGCCCGACATTTATGATTACTACAACGAACCATTTTGCAAATGTTAATGCATCTTATCTCCTCATTTTACTACAATATGTTATCTTCTTACATTATCATTTTCTTCCCATAAAGTTCGAAACTTTAATTTAACATCATATAATTAATGTGATTTCATTTAATAAAGTGGGAGAAGTCTCAACATCTTCATTTAAAAATTATCGCTTCGATTCATTGTCATAACAAAGTGTTAATAGCAACTAAAGTACAAAATTCCAAACTTATCTATACGATACATAGTTCTAAAAAAGCTAGAAACAAAACTAAACCTAGACCCGAATTATTTAAATTTGAGAATGTGACCCGAATCAACTTATTATTAAGTCAAAATTTTCCGATATTAACTTGGAAATATCTAATATCTGACAGAATAAAAATCAATAGATGAATGCAATTTTCTTCTCTGTCCTAACTCTCCTTTTTTTTTCTCCTACCTCTAACTCCAAAATAATTTATAATTGGAAGAAGAAAATAAAATAAAATCATTATTGACATTGTACAACATCTTCCCAATTACAAGGCAATATTTCTCAATTATGTAATACCTATTAATTCATTTCCCAAAATATTTATACATTCATCGAGGTTGTATTTACCAAATCGTAGTGAAAATTAGTATAATCATGGTAGAATTTCATTGATGGATTAATTGTAATGAGTTTGAATCGCAAACGTAATTAGATTGTTGAATCACAAACGTAATTAGATTGCTTTTATTAGTGTTTACTTCAAGTAATGAATTTTGTCAAATCTATGATTACCGTTGCTTCTACGAGGGTCTCGCGATAACGTTAATAATAAATATGTTAAAATTGATAGTTTTTTCAGCTGTAACAGTAACGTTAATAATAAAGTCGTAGTTGTCAAGCGCTCTCCACAGCGAGTGTGTTGTTTTGTCAGGTTTTAAATGTGTAGGCAGAAAATGAATAAATACATGAAAATTTATATGCAAGGAACATTAGAGTTTGACTTTGACTCCAAAAAAACCTTGATTTGATTCTCTTAATACAATCATGGGCCCTAATTTCCTCAAGGCCCATTGTTGTTTCATTCTCAATGGGCCTTTTAGCTCACTTCTAATTTGACCTCCAATTTTATTAAAGGATATTATTCATAACCCTAATTTATTTTACAATAACAGTTATACCAAAAAAAACAATGAGCTCATACAAAATTACTCTATATTATACCATCTCATGTTCTTAGAAAATATCAAACAATATAATATGCTCTAAAATTGAGAAGGAAAAAATAAAAATAAACATCAGCTATTTTGAGGTACCACGATAACTATATACATTTGTTTAGGTATGATATAGTTTTTTTAGTACAACAACTGTGGAGAGAGGGTTCGAACCTATCATATCAGTTACCAATGAGGTAAGCTTACCTTATCTTATATATATATAGTTAGACGTTGAGATTGAGTAAGAGTTTGAAAATCGTACATTTGGTAAGAGAAGTAGGTCAGTTATAGCTATCATCGCCCACCACCAGATATGCCTACCCTTTAAGGCTAAACAGTAAAAAAATCCAAAAAAGAAACTAAATACTTAAATAAGCTGCTAAAGTAAATGGTCAAACATATTTGGAAGTCTAAGGCTAAGGCTAATGGCTAGGCTGCTACTTTAGAGGGGAAAAGGTCTACTACTCCCACACCAACGAACATTCGCGAAAACTACCTTTTAATCTCTAAATTTTGAGCGATAGTTTTTATTTGATTTTTTAAGTTTTAAAATTTTGTCGTTTTATTTTTTGTTTTAGTTTTAAATTTTACAATGTTATAATTTTAACGTCGAGATTTAAGATTTGTTTCTATCTAGCTTTTAAATTTCAAAATTTACACTTTTAAACCAATTTTAGCAATGACATGTAGTATCTGTTATTTAATTTAAAATATTTCTTAAAAAATGAAGAAATAATAGTGAAACTTTATTAATTATATTTTTTTTATTTCTTAAAAAAATCAATTTATAGACATAAACACTAAAGACGTAAAAAGTGAGTTTCTAGAGAAAAGTCATTGTTAAAGATGCAAATCATAAAACCTACGATTAAATTGAAACAAAACTCAAAATTTAAGAACTAAAATGTGTAATATTTTGAAACTCGAATAGAAATTAAATAAAAAACAAAATCCTAAAATCTAGAAAATATTATACTATCTCTATTCATTAGGTAATGTATTTAATTTGGTCAAACATATTGATTTATGAACTGCCAACCAAAAGCCAAAAGGGGCTCCAATGGGATTTTGATCCTCATTTATCATCAACCATTTAATCTTTTTTTTCAAAGACTAATAAACCATAATGTTGAAGTTAATTATCTGTTTTATTTATTTTATAATTCATGTTGGCCGCCGCTGATCAAGCTCCCAAATTTTTCTAACTTGTTAATTAATTTCTCTCTTTACTATTCTTTTTCTCCTCCATCGTCTTGTCATCATCGATGTTTTTTCTGTTTTATAATTTTATCACGAAGCGTTTTTTGTTCGATCTCGAAACAATGAGAAAAAACACAAGACAGATGTAATACAAAAACTATGATTTAGACAGATTTAAAAATACATAGATCCATCCAAGATGGCGATGAAATTTATCAGATCATAGCACGACATAATGGTATTATTGATAGTTTAGACTTTTCAATTTAACAGCGATGTAACATACAATATGTCAATTTCAACAAATCTAATTGAATGCTCCAAATCTCACATTGATGGATTGAAGAACAAAAGATAGAGAAGGGGAGAGGAATTTGAGTTTGAAATGAGGAGAATAAATAAATAAATATCCCATTTGAAAAGTGGTGTTTACACACAAAGTTGATGAAAGGGAATAAAATGAAAATATGGGATAATGTAAGGACGACATGCCAACTTTTTTCCATTCACTCATTTTTACAACTGGGAAAAGTGTTGAAAGTCAAACTTAGCTGCAATATGACTTTTCTAATAAGCCCTTCTTTTTCTTGCTTGGGGATCAAAAACGAAAAAAAGAGAACTTGCAGCCCACAAAATTAAAAAGGAAAGATTTGAAAAATGGGTAATGTGTTGTGAGATTCCAAGGAAGCTCAAAATGCCGCCACCCCACAAGCAAACATGAACTAAAACAGTTAATTTAATGAACTGAAATTACCTTTTCGTCCCTAAATTTTAGTTCAGATTTTTATTTGGTTTCAATTTAGTCCCTGAACTTTAAATGTTATTGTATTTTGTTTCAATTTATTACCCTTAAATTTTAAGATTTACACTTTTAACTTCAATTCATTTTCATTTATTATTAATGTCGTTAATGTCTTTTAATTAATTTTAAATAATTAGGAAGTGAAATTTTAAATTTAAACTCAATAACGATGAAAACTAGTGAAACTTAATTTATTATAATATTTTTAGTTTTTTTAAATTAATTATCAGACATTTAACACTAAAGACAAAAAGTGGGTTTTTATTAAAAAAAAAAATCAAAGATAAAAACGTTAAGTCTAAGACGTAATCAAAACAAAACTTAAATTTCAATAGTATAATTGTAACATTTGAATTTGAAGAGCCAAATTAAAACTAAATTCAAACTTTAATAATCAAAATGTATACGACTCGTTTGGTAACTATTTCATTTTTTAAAATTAAACATATTTTCTCTCCGTTTTATACAATAATTTGCATATTTCTTAATTACAATAATTTAATTAACCAAATTCTCGGAAAAAAAAACTTTTTATAAATGACTTCTTTTAGTCTTCAAATATTGGTTTGGTTGTTTAAACTTGATAAAAAATAAATAACAAATGAAAAAATTCGAAAGTAAAAAAGAATATCTATATACTTAATTTTAAAAAATTTAAACAAAATAGCTACCGAACGGAACAATAGCGGATACAGAATCTAATATGAACATAAAAGGGGTCATAGGTCCTTGTTTCTGTTTAAGTAAGGATATGTTGGTGAGTCAAGCACGTTTCATAGGGATAAGAAAAATAAAGAGAGAAAGAAAATGGAGTGTGTGGAAATTTGGAAGAAACTTAAAGCAGATGACAACTGAGAAAATCATAATTTTAAAATTTCATTTTCATCTTCTTGTTTTGGGGAATCAGTCCAATATGTCATACTTTTGAGTCCTTTATTGCAATTTCTCAAACTTATCAAACTTAATCGTCCTTCTTTTTCTTCTTTCTCACATGTTTGCTTTTTTGAGTTACAACTTCATTTAATCATTACTTAATGCCATTTCTCTTTCACTTTCTTAATGGATTAACATTTTTAGCTCTTTGGAAATGGATAGTCCCTAAACTTTGATAAAAATAAATAATTTCTAATAATTTAGTTCTCGTACTTTATAAATTTTGTAACAATTTAGGAGATATTTGGTGTAAGGAGTGAGTTATTATAGTTGAGTTACAATAGTTTGTATTGAGGTGTAGATTATTTTAGTTTTGGTTATAATAGTATGTGTACATTATTTTAGTTTTATAAGGAAATGATGAATGTCAAATAGTAAAAATGATAAGCAACAGTAAATATTGTAGTAAATTTAGGATTTTGAAATAGTGTTTACTGTAGATAATTAATAATTTTTAAATAGTATTAACTGTAGTCCGAGATGATTATTATAGTTTGACCTAATTATCACCCCAAACGATTCCTTAGTTCTTGAATCTTGTTATGTAACAATTCAATTCTTGTACTTTCAAATTTGTAAGAATTTAGTTCCTTCAAAATTAGTATTACAATTTATTGAATTTTTTTGTATAAATAAACCAATAAATTAATTAAGACTGAAATACTAGAAATTAATAATTTTTTTCGATTAAAAACTAAATTGTTACGAAATAAAAGACGTAGTAGCTAAATAATTTGGAGCTTAATTAGCGTTGCTAAGTATAAGACTTTTTCTCCACGAAAATTCCTTTGGGGGAGTTCCGTTCCCAAATCCCAAAGCAACTTCTTTTGAAAAGTAACGTTGTAGTTGTAGTTTTCTTTTTTCTTTTATTGTTTTTTTATTTTTATTTTCTATTTTTTATTCTCACCTTTTTAAAAAAATTTAAAAAAATGAGTGGATTCTTAATGGAGTTGGAATATCCAACTTCTAGAAAAAAGAATATAATTAACAAATAATTGTCTACATTGGTAAATATATAAATAAATATATATATATATATATATATATATATTATCATTGTGAACATGGCGTAAATGTTGATGTCACATAATATCACTTAAACAGTACTGGCCATAGTATGGTAGGGAACAAATCCTTAAACCTTAAACATATATGGAACTTGGATTAATATATATATATATATATATATATTCATAAGAATCAAATTAATATTTAAATCTACATTTTAATTCAAAAGTCTTATAATATTGTTTGCACTTAGTGCTGGTTTCCATATTTTATTTCATTAGATAAAATAAATAAATCAAAACATTTTTTTTAAAACTTAGTATATATAAATCTTCGTTGATATTTAATACAATATCGTTGTGAAACGAAAAGTTGATTCATGCATTATGCATGCATACACCTAGCTACTTTTTAATGTAATATTTATTTATAAAAATGTCAATATTAACATGGTTTGATTAATTTTAAGCATGATCTCTCGGTTGAGGGATCAACTCTAAAAAATATATATATTTTTTATAATACAGTAAAATATCATCGTCTATCTATGATTAATCGTGATAGACTACTATGTTGATCAAGTGGTCTATCACAGATAATGAATGTGATATTTTGTAATATTTGTAATGTTTTCAGAATTTTTGTTATTTTTCAACAAAATTAGCAAATGTAAAGTCAGAAATCATAATACTTAAAAAAAAAAAAACCATCCAAAACCAACATGATAGTAATCAAGATAACTTTAACGAGTAACACTCTTAGAGCTAAAACTAATGAGGTGTTTAGGACAAAGAGTTGATTATTATAGTTGATATTTTGGGTGTAAATTTACTATTATTATTTTTATAATAATATGTGTTTGAGGAGTAAAGTATTTTAGTTTAGAAATGAAATAGTAAAATCTGTAACCATTAATAAAAAATTATAAATGTAAAACAGTAAAAACTGTTGCAAATGATACACATTGTAGCAAATACGAGTTATGCACTACTGTTTACGGGAGATACTTAAAAGACTTTTAAATAATACTTATACAATAAATTATTATAATTATAGAATAGTTTGTGCCACAAACAACTTCTAAATTTGGATGTATTACAAAAATTTTATAAAATTGTAAATATAACACAATCTATTAATATTGATCTTAACTTCCTTCTATCGTTGATCGATAAATATTTTACTATATTTACAAATTATTTTACAACCTAAGATATCTATAAATTTTAAGTTCTTGGTATTTCAAACTCTTTCCTTCCTTTTAACTAATCAAATTTGGATGGGTTGGTAAGAAGCACGCCTAAGTGTGAACTATGAACAGTCCCCATCCAGTAGCTAGCTCGAAGAATATCTTTATATATATATATATATATATATAATTATTGGCACGTTTGTTTGCATCATTTATTCATTTCATACCAGGCCGATTCGGTATTGATTTTTCAATGATTGTAAATGTCTAATTCATCTCCAAAAAGCTTCAGCAGCTGCAGTGAAATTGAAGATGACAGTAACAACAATGGCAATGAACTCCGCAGAGGTCCATGGACTCTTGAAGAAGACAATCTCCTCATCCATTCCATTTCTCTTCACGGCGAAGGCCGCTGGAATCTCCTCGCCAAACGCTCCGGTACAGATTTTCCCTTTTCATTCACACACAAATTCAACAAAAACTGCAAAATTCTTGCAATTAATAAACAATTAATTTCAGGATTACGAAGAACAGGGAAGAGCTGCAGATTGAGATGGCTTAATTACCTTAAACCAGATGTCAAGAGAGGAAATTTTTCCGCTCAAGAACAACTCTTGATTCTTGATCTCCATTCTAAATGGGGCAACAGGTAATTTAATTTTCTTTTAAAATGATATTTAATATTACTCTGTTCTGCTTTAATTTGTGTTTTTTTTTTTTTTTTGGGTGGGATTAAGGTGGTCGAAAATTGCGCAGCATTTACCGGGAAGAACTGACAATGAAATTAAAAATTATTGGAGAACGAGAGTTCAAAAACAAGCGAGACATCTTAATATCGATACGAACAGTGAGGCATTTCAGCAGATTATTCGATCCTATTGGATGCCAAGATTAATTCAAAAAATCAACCAATCGCCGCCGTCAGAATTGCCGATTACTTCTCCACCGGAGATGGCATCCCAGAGTTCGTTTAGTCTTGAGGCTCAGACAATGGAGGTGGCCCAACCGCCGGCGATGACGCCTCTGCAAATCAGTGGAGATTTGATGGGAAGTTCGTGTAGTTCTTCTTCTTCACAAATAACCCAACTTTCTTGTTATCAGAATTACGAGAATTTCGCGCCGTTTGTGAAGGATTATTGTCACAACGGTGGCCATGGCGGAGGAGAGATGATGAACTGGGGGACAACGGCGGTGACTGTGGATTCCGGTTATCCAGCTTCTCATTGCCACACGGCAGAAAGTAATTGGATGGACAGCGATTTTACCGGTTATATGTCCAACGTTGATGAATTATGGCAATTTTAATTAGGAAGAAATTAAATTTAAAAAACAAAAAACAAAAATTCTGGGTTCTTAATCTTTTTTCTTTAGATAACCCAGAAAAAAGGTTCTTGATTAATTCACAATTTTCGATTCGTTTGGGGCTTCTCTCCAAATTTACAAAAAAAAAAAAAAAAAAAAAAAAAACTCCCCAAATTGTAGAATATTTAAATATTTAATATATTTGTATTAAAATAATGTTTGATAAAACATTTTGTATATTACGATCGAGTTTAGTTTTTTAATGCAAGCTAAGTGTGGTTATTTTTGCTAATTAACTTGAAATTTTCATTCCATTTATTCTGATTTTACTTTCGTACCTTTCACTTTGAATAAATTACATTTTCTAATCTTGAAATCTTACACTAATTTTTAAGATAAGTATGTTTAAAATATGAATTTTTTGCTACAACATGGTGTGTGACTGTGATTGAGAATTAGGTCAAATTGTCAAATTAGGTTATGTTAATCTTGGTATAAAATAACAAAGCATATTGGAGGATTTTGATTTAAAATACACGATCTATCATATTTTCATATTGAGAATATTAGAGATGATAATAAGATGGTGCGGAGTTGATGGCAAATAAATTAAATTTATTGGAGATACTCTAACTTCAAAAACGTTATGTCAAAAAATATCTTGAGATATTTTACTCTTTACTTTAAGGTTGATTCAAATCTTTATCCACATTCATTATATGTCGTTAAATATACTCGAAAAGTTATTAATAAACAACAACAATTTGTATTACGTTTTTTACGAAAATTTAATATTATATTATATTTTAAAAATAAAAAATGGTTTAATTTAGGGGATGAAGAAATTTAATTTAGAGATTCAATTGGTTGGTGGATGTAGTGGGAGACTTTAGAGAGGAGTCGTGGAATTAGAATTCTAACTTTGAAATGTAGCTTTCAGCATAGAATTAGAAACTTAAAGGATTCAAATTTCAAGCACACACAAAACAAACAACGTTAAATAAATGTTTTTATTTATTTATTTATTTATTTATTATTATTATTATTATTATTATTATTATTATTATTTTGTGGTTTGTGGATAGGAAAGAAAGATGATTGGGTTTTTTTGTCTTTTGAATTTTCAAACCATCTAGATAGATCCCTTTGGATTGGTGGCTAGCTGTCCCTTTTATAAAGATTTTAAATATATATTTTTTATCGTTACGATTTGAATCTAGTTTGTATTTATATCTTCGTTTTAAACTGATAAATATCAATTTAGTTTATCGTTTGGCACGAGTTGATAGGAATGAACAAACTTACAGAATGAGTAAACATTATTAAAATTTATATATTTTTCGAGCAGTTCTATTTTCTTGTATTTTTATCATTTTCATGTTTATCGAATAACTTCATATTTGCCTCTTAATCTATTTTTTATATTTATCGAGTAGTTTAATCTTTTAACTGAAATACAAAATTACTTACTCTACGACTATTGACTCCACTTAGTGGGTCAAATGATCCTTGAGTTATGAGTTTGAATTTCATTTAGTTTTTTTTTTCAAAATGTTATAATTTTACCATTAAGATTTCAGTTTTATTTTAATTTGGTCCTTGAATTTCGATATTTACACTTTTTTATGACTTTAGTGTTAATATTAATAAGATTAACATTACTTAAGTTTCATTACATCCATTACTATTCTAATTATTTCTAAATCTTACTCTGTAATAATTTCAAATTAATTAATAGACATTCACATCAAAGATAGAGAGTGAGTATTTACACTAAAAAAATTGATGTCAAAAGTTGTAGATTTTGAAATCTAGGAACCAAATTGCAACAACATTTGAATATGGTAAACAATTCATTCATTGATCTAAAATAAAGTCAATGAGTTAATTATTATAATTGTTTTAATATTTATCAATCAAATTTACCTAATATATCAATAATGTAGTTATTAAACTATTCATGTTAATCTAATCATGATATAATTAGTATAGTAATCATTTTTCTTCTCTTATTTTATATTTTCTACAATAGACATATATGTGATTAGGCATCAATAAAGTTTCTTTGACGTTTATAAATTTAATATTATTTTCTTATCTCGTCCATTTAGTCTACCAATCCGAAATTAATCACGTAGAAAAAAAAGTTTTATCATGTTTGGTTGGTGGTATTATGACTTTCCAATCCCATGGAGAAAAAAAAAATCCAATTTGATATTATATATATTTTTACTATATGGTTTATATGTTACTTATTTCGTCGTTCTTTATATTTAACTTTGGTTTTAAATTTTTTATGAAAATAATAAAAAAAAAAAACAAATTATTTACATTTCATAAAAATAAATCACTAAATAATAGAAATTAATTACACTTGATTTTTCTATAGGATGTAAATATTTTATCCATTTTACTATTTTTGACGATCTATCTATTTAAAAATCATTCACTTATGAAAAATGCGACTATTATCACTTTAATTAGTTGTACCTATGTTACAAGATTATATTCAAAATTGAAATAGTTGTTAAAAGATAATGTAATAAAGTCATGAGTCATTGGCTTTTTTAGTCCAAGTATGCACAAGTTTTATAATAATGATTAGAATGTCTCATATAATTGGGTTTTAACTTTATGTTTGCATCACAATACATAGCACCAACAACAATTCATTTTTAAAATTAATATATATATGTGACCCTTTTTGTTATTTTAATAATTTATCACGTGGATGCGTGGAGTGACTAAACTCCCTATCCCTAAAATTTGATTGACTAAGACTAAAGTACAATAGAGAGTTACGTGTGCTTCTTAGTCGATATAAACACACAATTTGATTAGCTTACGAGTGCGTTAATAATTATGAGATCAGCTATGTAATTGTTGTACCGTGAAAAGTTACGTGTATTTCTATTTTATTAGAAAAAATGTTAAATATTATAAACTTATTTGTTCAGTTTAATAGTGTATTTTATTTAATTGATTTTGAGTGACTTAAATTATGGTTTGAAGTAGCTTTGAACATAAGAAATGATACAATCTCACGATCACTCTTAAACATTGACTCTATATTTTTTAACTACACTCAGTGGGCTAAAGCGCCCTATTTACAAACGATATCAACTGAATAGATGAAAAGAAGGAAAAAGGTAATTATGATGGGTATCAGTTTTATAGATTGATCAAGTGTATAACAACTTTTAAAAAATTGAAAATATAGCCAAGTCTATGAGCGATAGACTTCTATCTGGTGGGCCAATATTTGCAATGTGATCTATCAACGATAGACTTTGATTACTGATAGACTCTGACATATTTTCTTATATTTTTTATTTTTAAAATATTGCTATATATACTGATACTTTCAATCTAATTACTATATTTGTTACTACTGAGAAAAAAGAAAAAAAAAACTAGTTGTCTACTAACATGCAAATAGGACAGCTTGAAGTTTGGGCAAGTTGGGCTTTTCTATGGGACTTTCCTTACATACCAATGACAAAAGTCCAACTGAGCCAGCCTGGAACAACTTTATATATCAAGCCCAATTATCACTTTAAACTGGGCTTGTTTGGGTAAATAAAGCCCAAGATTTGTCTCGTTTGAGCCCAATCCATAGACATTTAATCTCATCCGTCCAATAATTAAAAATAATCTCAGCCGTCGCTTTCATAGTTTTATAAACACCCCTTCTCCGCGAAACCCTAGTCCCCATCGGCTTAAAATCAGATTATCATCCACTGAGTAGCCGATCGTTGCCTTCCAGTGCCGTCGAGTATGGTTCCCTAACTGCTCCCTATTTCTCCATTTTTCCTTTGCTATTACTCTTCAGTACTCTGTTCTCATATCATTATTTAGGAATTTTTCAACTTTTGTACACTCTTCATTTTCCGAATCGTTTCTGGTTTGTGATTGTTTAGTGTAGTTAGCCTGCTAGACGAAAATTTGTTATTGATTGACTTCGGCATTGTTATTATTATTATCATTTTGTTGTTTGAATCCTTGGATTTATCTATAGACAGTGGTGTTGCAGTCTTAGGTTAAGAAATTCCTCGCAAAGACCTGAATAGGATATGTGTATTCTCCTTTCGTAATTCAATCCTTTAATTAATGGATTTCATCAGACGAGTTTGATTAGATACTATGAATTTTCTTTTTGGCAATTTTTAGCTGCTTCATAACAATGCTTTATTGGGTTTTTTCATCTTATGTTGTTTTGTTTAGCTAGATTTCTCAAGATGTATACGGCCCTGAAAAAGATCCACAAGGATAAGGATGCTGAAGCTTCCGAGTTCGAAGAGACTGTTGCACAGGTTGTTTTGCTAGAAAACATTAATCTTTTTGTTTATTAAATCGTCAAAGTTGCTTTACGTTATCCTTTGTTAGCGCTTCTGATGATTGCATGTATCTGCAGGCTCTCTTTGATTTGGAAAACACCAATTCGGAGCTGAAAAGTGACCTTAAGGATTTGTACATTAATTCAGCGCTGTAAGTGTCATGAGTTTTCGGTAAAAAAAATATAATGATAAAATGGGTATGTATGTTTCATATTATACCAATACGTGTGGCTTTTTTGGTTGCAGTCAAGTTGATGTTTCTGGCAACAGGAAGGCCGTTGTTATCTATGTTCCCTTTAGATTGAGGAAGGCTTTTCGCAAGATTCAGTTGAGGCTTGTTCGTGAGCTAGAAAAGAAGTTCAGCGGGAAGGTAATGGATGATTTGTTTTTGTTTCTGTTGTTCTCTTTTCACTTGCCAGAAACAGAATCCTCTTTACAGTGTTTTTATCATTAGTTAACTTGAGACCTTATCTTGGTGATATTTAGATAAAATGCTCTTAGGTTTAGGAGAGATGTTTTACATAACTGCTTCATTGACTTCATTTGACGTTATGCTGCAAGAAATGTTGTATCTTGTTGACGTAGTACTAACTTCTTAGTAATCATTTGGCATTTCTCCAATTAGAAAACGCTTTACCTTTTTCCCCCCTATGTTTTCTAGTTTAAGAATTGATGGTCGTGCGTACAAGTAGGTCATCTCTCAGGATTATTTTTTCTCATGCTTATTGTCTCTAATCCTTTTTTAGGATGTGGTTCTGGTTGCTAACCGAAGAATCTTGAGACCTCCAAAGAAAGGGTCAGCAGTTCAAAGGCCTCGCACCCGTACTCTTACTTCCGTGCACGAAGCAATGCTAGAAGATATTGTTTTGCCTGCAGAGATTGTGGGGAAACGAACCAGATACAGGGTTGATGGATCAAAAATCATGAAGGTAAATGCATAGTTTAAAAATAACTTTTTCCTCATTTAATTTATGTAGTTAATGAAGTTCAAACGACACCTGACATCTATATCTGGAAAATCACGTCTTTTAGTCGATTTTTCAAAGAAAGTGTAGCTATACATAGGCACCGCACAGTTGAAAATGTATTGCTCTCTATTTATTTGATTGCCCCACAAATATGGTTTCTATCTTTTTTCACTACTGTGCTGAGAGGATGTAAATTGATTCACTCGCTTGTGACCTGATACTAACTTCATGTTAAAAGGAAAGCTGAAATATGCTTGAAAAATCTTGATCTGGCCTAAGCCCTTTATTTATCCTGACTCTTGCTGCCACCTCCGAATGATCTTGCCATGCTTTGTATCGAGGAATTCATAATCTAGAGAGGCTGGTTTATGATGATCTGAGAATTATTGTCACTTGTTGTAGCTCAAATTAAAAGTTTTAAATTTTGGTTCTTCTGGTATGCAGGTTTTCTTGGACCCAAAGGAGAGGAACAACACTGAGTACAAGTTGGAGAGCTTTGCTGCAGTTTACAGGAAGCTTTCTGGTAAAGATGTTGCGTTCGAGTTCCCGATAACCGAGGCCTAATAACCTTCATGCAATGTTATACCGTTTTAGATGCATTTAGTTAAGTCATTCAAATTTTTGATGTTGAGAACGTTGAGTGATGTCTTAGATTCTGTTTTTATATGATTTTTGGTTTGCCAATGCGAATTGATTTATGAATGTGGTGGGTTTTGGCGTGGTAGCATTTGAATGCCCTTATATTCGAGTATTGTTATGTTTACCAATTTGGAGTAGCCGTGAATGTGAATGAAAAAGAAAATCAGGCGGAAATAAATTATAAACGTGATAGTTGTAGTTGGGTTAAATTTTTGTGGTAAAACTCATGGTTATCGTTTTTTTATATGTCGAGTTTAAATGAATTTCATTACAAACTTTTAGATTTTTGGATGTTTATTTTTTGCCCAAAAAATAAAAAAAGAATTGGATATATAATTTCTTAAATTTTATTCGACAGAGTTTAAAATTTGAATCTGTAAACTCGAAAAATGTTCTGTAAAATCTAACATTTTTTAATTGTACAATTATCAAACTATGATTTAATTCAACATGTATAAGGAATAGGGAGAGAATTAGACTTTGATAATAATTTCTTTTTAAAAGAGTCGAGCTGGTACTGAATGTAACAAGAACTAGTTCTTTGGTTCAAATTCTATATGGTAAAATTTTCTCACTTGTATATATCACATTATTCTTGGGGAGAATAGTGCCCTTGACCTAAACCAACCTTCAGTAGTTCAGGAAAAAATGTGCAACGTCAGTGCATTAACCCTTATTTTGTTTACAGCCACATATCTACTAGAAAGATAAAACATGAAATTTTACTGACTTATAAAAGGACCACTATTTCTGTTACCCAAGAATGAAAAGAATTGATGTGAACAAAAGCAATGGTAGCTAGCAATAATGCAAATTTCTACATACTACGCACAGCACAAGTGATCACCTGCCTTCATCGACAGAAGAAACAGATATGGAATTTCTTGAATATTCTTCCATCGTACTATTACTAGTAGAACCTTTGGTAATGCTGCTTTGTGAACTAGTATTTGTCTTGGTGAAAGCCGAAGTAGAGGTAGTTGTTCGACGTGCTGCTCGACCATGAATTCCAGGTCTTCCAGGTCGCGGCAGTGTGAATGAATCACTAGAAAGCATGAGATGAATGGTATTCATATCAGGCCTATCTGTAACACTTGCTTGACAACATAACAAACCCAACTGAATGCACATAGCTGCCTCATCTACATTGTATTTTGTTAGGCTTTGATCAACTAATTCTAAAATCCTTCCTTCTTGGTAAAGCAACCATGCCTGTCGAAGAGATATTTGTTTAGATACTTCACCTATTTTTCGAAGAAACCTCATTTGCATTTTAAAAGCATTCTACAAAATTCTCTTTTTCATTCTCAAACACATTTCAATAATGGAAGAGTTCACAATCATCGACAGTAAACTTACATATCCCAAGAGGTCGACTTGTTGTGCACCAAGTCGATCGTCATGATTTTTTCTTCCACTAACAGTCTCTAATACCAAGATGCCAAAACTGAAAATGTCACTCTTTACAGACAAGTATCCATGAATTGCATACTCAGGAGCCATATAGCCACTGCATTAAGCGAAAAATATAATTATTAAGCCCTAGAAACTTTTCAAGTAGCATAAGGATGAGTTAGCTCAATTTAGGAGTCAAGTATTGTTTGCAATGATCATTAAGTAAACTACTTACTGAGTGCCAGCAATCTTAAATGTATTCAAATGTGTATCATCTCCAGGAAAAAGTCGTGCTAGTCCAAAATCTGAGATTTTCGGATTCAATTTCTCGTCTAATAATATGTTACTAGCTTTGATATCTCTATGTATAATTCTTGCCGGAGCCTCTTCATGTAAGTAAAGAAGACCTTTCACGATACCTGTAATTATATGGAACCGTGTTGTCCAATCCAAGGATGAAGACTTCTTTTTATCTGTCCATATTGTCAATATAATTATGATTTACTGCCGTACATTTCCAAGAATAAATTCCCATTAACCCCAACCAACTGCAATAAGATACTTGTAAATTTCCAAATAACAATTAGAAAAAATTCACGAATTCCTCCGGAGTGAGGTTCTTACCAAAAATAAAGTAATCAAGACTTCTGTTTGGCAGGTATTCATATACAAGCATCTTTTCAGGTCCTTCCACACAACAGCCCAATAAAATGACCAAATTTCTGTGCTGAATTCTCAGTAGAAGTTTCACTTCATTACTAAATTGCTTCACTCCTTGTCTTGAATCGATCGATAGCTTCTTGACTGCTACTTGTTGGCCATTTGGCATCAACCCCTGTACGTGTAACAATTCTACCCACATTAGATCAGCCTCCTTACACTCTACTTCAAACACAAGTAGAGAAAGAAGAAATAGTGATTTGGAAATCGAAAAGAATCAAAGCCAGAGGACAAAAGGCCAGCTTGTAACTTAATTATTTTCCCAATAAGGCATTCATGTCATAATCCTGAGAATCGTTATACAAAACTTTTAGGACCTATTATGCACTGGTTAACTAGTCATCATCTGGGCATTCACTCGGAAATATTAATGGTTAAAGACTATCTATCTTATGCTCCTGGTTTTAAAGGATTCTCACGTACAACATAACCCAATATATATTTGTTCATTGGGTTAATAAACAGGCCCATATGATTGGTAAGTAGGATAACGTGGGGATTATTACAAATCCACGCCGGTGGTTAATCCTGAGGTTATGAAAGGAGATTCAGCAGTATACCTCCTAAAGAAAGAAAATATCAGAGCCATCAAAGTAATATCACGTCAAGTTAGAATCACATTAATATTTTAGCAACAGTGGGGTCATCAAATATTTTTTGAAGATGAGAAAGCTTGTTTCGAAGAGGGTGTGGAAAAGAGGAAACTTTTTTCTACTTAAAATGCGATATAGAACATACCCCTCTAGTTATTTTGGCTCATGAGAGAGCCGTGTAGATGAAAATTTGTAGATTTTCTTTCTTTAATATTTGTATTTATGGAAATACATGAACGATCTTCTTTGACAGGCTTTATATATATTATTTATAAAAAGAAAAAACGAAAAAGTAAACAAGGAAAAAGAGGGGGGCAATAAATTTTTATTTCATATACCAAAAAAATAAAAAATAAAAAAAGATAATCCCATAATGCAGTCATTGACTTCCATTTAATAATCTGGATATTCAAATATAGAAGAGTTACTTCTGGAGAACCTTGGCAACTTGTAGAGCTTCGCTGTAAATGATAATTACCTTTCTTTAACATAGCACGAAATCTTTTTAGCTATCCATTTCTTTAGGTACAATTTCAAGCGATTATCTTCTAAAATATATACTGAATTCACTTGAATGGATTTTTTTTATTCAATCAAGGAACAATTAAATAAGGGGTCGAAACAGGTAGCACCGAACTAGAAATCTAAAATTTTCCATAGAAACCTACGCTGTTCTTATGTATTGAAGTTTGAACCATCTTTCATTTTTAATAAAATAATGATTGGTGTAAAGAACATCTTTCTGATCCTGTTTTCAAGTAGGACGTTATAAATAACTATTTTGGGTGTCCTGTAAAAGTGTATTGTGCACTTGAAATCACTCATTACAATATAAGAAGGATTATAGAAATTAGTAAATAAAACATGTCATTAATTTCATTTTAGTTGAACTCAAACAAAAATCGTAGAAGTTTATTTTTCAAAATAATTCTGAAACCGCTCCCTAATCTTTCTAAATCACCATCTTTGCAACAAGTAAATCAACCAAATATTTCCCTTTGTAGTCTAGAAACAGAGAAAGGCCTGTCGACCTTTATGCCTCAACAGGAGCAGACACATGATCAGAGAATAAAAACATAAATATACGACAGCCGTATATAAATTAGTAAAATATAAACAGTCAACACTAGCAGAACATTGAAAAATTCGTTGAGATACGAAAAAAGTCATTTTCCAACCTTTTTTCTTTAATAAAAAAAGGACTTTAACCTTCATTATGAAGAATCTATAAAGTGGTATTTGGAGTTGAATAGTGAACCCCAAAAAATTGTGAAGTTTTGGGAGTGCTCACAGTTTAAGAGTTAATAAAGTGTAACCTATTTTTGTAAGTGTGGATCCACAAACTCTTTAACCAAACAAAGAGTGAAATCCATAATTTCACATTTTTTAACTCATACTCTTTGACTCTTTGAATCAAATACCTTCTGAGAGGTCGATTGGCTCACTTAATCTAGTTAATAAGTTCAAAGTTAATATGATTGAATTTGAGAACTTGTGTTTGGAATGAGATCAAATTACTCGATAAATGTAAAAAGTAGGAAAAGAGAAAAATATGAAAATGAAGTTATTTAATAAATATGACAGGTAGGAAAAGAGAGAAAAAAGTTAATTGATAAATGTAAAGAGTAGAAAAATATAAAAATACAAAGTTAGTCAATAAATGTTTAAACTTCAAAAGTGTTTTTCATTGTAAGTTGAGTTGTTGAATACGAAAAAAAGTTGGTGCACCAAAGACAACCAGTGCTATTATAATATTATATAAATAATCTCTATCGTGAATATATATATGTATATATATATATACATATATGTATGTATGAAATGGTCTAAGTCAACCAGTCAATGTCATGGGGACAAATGGCGACAACTGTGATACTTTCAAGTAATTTAATATTGGCAGTTGACACGGAACTGTTCGGAAACCCTAAGGAAAAAACAAGAAGAATAAGAAAAGAAAGGGAAAACTTTCAAGCCGGCAAAATTATCATCAATGGGTTTCATCGACATCAAAAATCATAATCTAAGTTATTTTACACTTAAGAAACAGTCAAATGAACAGCACAAATAGCTGAAGTTGCAATGCGGCCAATCGACACTTCGACTTCAAAAAAGCACGAGACTACTTTTGCATCAAAATCATCCAAGTAGAATCAAAGTTCAGAAGCAGTGAAAATATGTTCAATCAGAGCCGAAAAGGAGAAAAATAGAACGAAGATACACAACATTCCAACTTCCAAGAATAATGTCTAAAAATCATTAGTTCAGAACAAATGAATCGTACCTTGTAGACGGGCCCAAACCCTCCATTACCGAGCTTATTCGCCTCGGAAAAGAAATTAGTTGCAATTTGCAGAGTATTTAGTTCGAAGAAGATGTCAGTGGATACATCTTCATCATCCGCTTCGTCGGCACCGGCAGAATTAGCTGCTTTAAGTTTTTTCTGCAAGCAGACGCAGAGAGAAGACAAAAGCCCCATCGACAGCATTCAAACAACGCCGCCAGCAAGAACGTCGGTGATTGCGCCGATAAGCTCGTCGTGATGGCAATAGAAGAACCGATCGGTCAAGCTGACCCCAGAACAAGAGAGCCAATAAGAAGATGGTACGGATTTGAACTTTCTTCGAGCAACCGGAAAACAGAGTTTTAAATTTAATGGCGGCCTTAAATAGGAATACCCCAAAAGTCCCGCTTAAACTATTATTTATATATATATATATATATATATATATATATATATATATATATATTTTTAAAAGGAAAAATCGCCAATTCAACCCGAACCGAGTCAATCTCATATAAGTAATTTTTTGCATTTAGTTCTTTATTTCTTTTGCACATCACACGTTATTCACTTTATTTTCATGCAATTTATGAGCTATCTATTTACATGTTCTTCATCTCTCTACTCCATAAAAACAAGATTAAAAATTGTTTTCTAAAAAATATATATATATATATATATATATATATATATTTTTGTGTGGATATCTAAACTTTTTTCTTTGTTCTCTCTTTCTTTTGTTAACATCAAATTACCAATGTTCCTTGTTTTTTTCCCCATTTTTTCTTGTTAGTTGGTCAATTTTTAGTTTTCTCTTTTCCTCTTTATTGATCACACCATTTGATAATCGTTTTAATATTCATTTTCTCTTAATCTCTTAATGTTCTCATTTGATGTTAGTTATAGCCAAACGTAATAAAAACCGATATTCTTTAATGGAAATATAATTTTTGTTCTCCTTTGTTGGAAGAAAAGTGCTAGCTTTCATTGAAGATGCTTGATGGCAACAAAAAAAAAAAAACTTCAATAACAAATGAATAAGGCAATGAAAGACAAATCGTCGAGATATGAGACCCCTCTCGAAGTAAAACTATGTCTTGCTATGTTGTGGATCACATTACTAGTTATCGGGGAATGGATTGCAACATTTGTTTAAGTTTAAACTTCTAAGTAAATATTACAATCTTTATCATGTAATTTGATGAACTTTAACTTGTTATGTGAAATTTGATGGTTTCTTTTGCTAGGTGTTAGAGTTTGGTAACTTTAAAAGTACATTGAGATTGAATTATTATCCTATTTATCAACCAGTGATGAAAAATTGTGTAATCGTAATGAAACTTTATTGATAGATCAATTGTAATGGATCTTACTCACAATAATAACTGTTTTTTTTACCACAATTACCTAAATATTTTGCAAGTGTAATATTTCTTCTTACATCTATGTTTACCTTTTAGGGTCATTTGGTAATTATAACGGTAATTGTGACATTTTCACGATGCTACTATTGATTTCATAATTTCTTATTTATAAGTAATTTTGAATCTCAATCAAACTAAACATTATTTGCTACTCAATAATAGCACGATTTGATTAAAAACTTGAAAATGGGTCTCATATCTTTTTACGATTATGAAACACCAATAAACATCAAACAAAATTAAATATAGCCCACTCTTCGTTTTACTCGTTGCGATCTATATTTTATTAATACGAAATTAAAATTAAAATTATGTTAATTGAATTCACTCAAATCCATTTTGTTTTCTATAAATTGTAAAGGTTTTGTTTTTACGGTCCTTGCCCATGGGTCCTTCTAATTTGTGAAAGTCATAAAAAGGGCGGGGACAGGTAAAAAGCATCTACCAAACGCGGGCAGGAAGTGTTAATCAAGAAGTCATTTTCCCACAACTTACCAAAAAGCGTGTCATTCTTCCAAAAGAATTTCGACACGTTTGTCCAATGCAGGGTTAATTCTCATAAAAGTGTGGGACCCAACTGCTTTTGAGCGATGACATTTTTTATTCTTGTTTATGCACAATCGTAAAATTGAATCTCTAATATTTAGGTCGAAATGACATATTTTATATCAAATAAACAATGTCCATATTGATCAAATATAATATAAATTGGCTAAAATCTCAGTAGTCTCTTGCTAAATAGGGATTCAACATGAATTATACGTTTTAGTGCGAAACTATTTTAAATTATATGACAACGAAATCAACATAAAAACAGTTGAAAGAAAGATAAATCCCTTAAATCAACTTCTACCAGCCCATTAAGTTTTCCTTAATTCAAACATTAATAATATTGTCTGTCTACCTGTAATTAGCTAAGTTGTATGTGGTCGTATTGCAACTTCTTTAAGTAATAAAAGAAGTATGATACAAGTTGTATGCGATGATAAGTTCAAAATTTTCAATTATTTTATTCTTAAAATGGTTTATTTTCTCAAAAGTTGAAAAACAAAGAAAATCATGTTTTCCACACAAGTTATCAACTTACATCAAGGCTCCAAAGACTAATGCACCAAAATTCGAGTTTGTTCAAAAGTATATACACAAGTTTGCTTTGTCGTACATTAAAAATGTTTTTGTTAATGTCAAATTACAGTTGAATAAGACTTTTTAACACTATGAATTGGTTGTTTGAATGAAAGTCGGAGTTAGTTATCTAAATCAGATAGGTGGTCGAGAGAGGTGATCGTCAAAGTTAACCGAGGTGGGTGGCGACCAAACAATATCAAATTGGTTTATAAACAACCACTCGATCATTCTAAAAATTAATGGGGAGTATTTTTGAAAATATTTGTTTATTTTCAAATGAAAAACAAACTAAATTAAAGAAAAAAAAAAGAAAAAAAAAACAAATAAA
Organism: Cucumis cinereus; assembly: GCA_037974625.1. Classification (NCBI taxonomy): domain Eukaryota; kingdom Viridiplantae; phylum Streptophyta; class Magnoliopsida; order Cucurbitales; family Cucurbitaceae; genus Cucumis; species Cucumis cinereus. Next base: position 14,336,997 of record JBBPDJ010000004.1, on the reverse strand, counting down.
TACATTTCCCAAACTAGAGGCAAACGATTTCACTTTTCAAATTCCCAAAATTACCCTCACAAGAAAACTAAAATGACCTTCTTGCCCTCTACAACGTATTGCGTTTTTCTATTCTACCCTGCCAAGCCTGACGGCCGAATCCACCATTGAAGAACCCACAAGTCTTTGCTGTGAAGCTTACTGGTCGGAGTAATGATCTAGGTTTTCAGATCAAGGAAAATGGTTATCTCAATTTCGAAAGGAAAGCGAAGGTAACAAACAAGAGTTCTCCTCAAAGGGTAACAGAATGAGACCTTCTTCGGACAGAATCAACATCGCCGCCAGTACCCGGCGGGTCAATGTTGACAATCGATTTCCTCTTCGTTATTACTATCGAGTCGCCGATAATGTTTTGAAACAGGTGATCTCGCCTCTTGAATTTCGCTTTCTATTTTGCTCACCAATGTAAAATTGAGATTGTTTTGACGAGCGTTTAAAATTGGAGGGTTTTTACAATTCTTTTCCATTTCTAAATATTAGTCTATTTTGGGAATTCGATCTTGTAGTTTGTTCTTGGGGACTGCAGCTGCATTTAGTCCAGAAATGGAACGAGGCTGTTTGAAATCTTTTTGTAAAATATTTCTCAATGGATTAAAGAAGTGCCTTGGGGGCAGTCAATAGACTGCTCGTTGATACATATAACAATATTCTCTGGAGTCATAAAACAATGATTCATGTACCAATTTTATGATTATGTTGGACGAGTTGCTAAGCAGCTTGAAGTTAGGTGTGCAAAGTTTGTAACTTTTGATTTGAGAAAAAGCCGATTTGGGATAAGTTAAAAATGGGAATTTAGCAAAGTGGAGGTGGTTTGTTTTTGAACTTTATGTCGTTACTGAATCGAGTATGTAATTCCCTCGCATGTTTAACTTCACGTTCTTGTTCTCTTGTTCAATTAATATTTAATTCACCGCCTAACACTATTGTTACATTTCAGGCTGACATCTTTCGAGCAGAGAAGAACATAATTGATCTTTATGTCATGTTAATGAGATTTTCAAGGTAAAAATCTAAAACTAATGTCCCCGAGTTCTCAAACAACTTTGATGTTTAATTGACATTTTGGTCTTCTGTATCGTATTTGGTGTTATAATTATTATCTTTAAATTTGCAAAATTATCATAATTGATTTAGGCACTATGTTACAGTTTGTTTGTAACCAGCTACTAAGTTCTTGTGTAATCCGCTATAAGTTTGCAAGTACCTGATCTACTTTTCTGTTCAAGAAATGAAAGTTGGTTTCTCTCCACTATTTGTCCTTTTCTTGTTTGCTTGCCAGTTTGTACTTTGTAAGCCACTTATGGAAAGTTAAGGAAGCAGGCTTTCTTTAACTTCCTTTCCAATTAGATTATTGTTGGTCTTTCATTCAGTATCAAGAAATAACCCTACATACATTTGGTTTTTCATGCATCAGTTTGGTCACTGAGACAATACCTCATCATTTGGAGTATGGGACAACTCTGAATTTCCAAAAAAATCATTTTAGAAAGGTAAATGCTGCCTTTGGTTGTATTGCGAGCACTGCATTTATGTTGTCCATTACATCAACTTAGTTTGTTTATGCAGAAGCTATTAGATGCTTTGAGCGAGCTTGAAGAGTTGAAGCCAGCAGTTCAAAGAAAGGTGGATGAAATAAATGGGAAACAAAAATATCAAGTTAACGGGCGGGGTAATCAGCATCAAAATGGTTCATTGGAATGGCATTCTGGTGGAAAGCCATATCTTACTAATAATGGCACGACTAAGGTATAATCGTCTTAGAGTTTGACGATTGTTCTTTATGATAACATAGCGAAATAATTCTGTCATTTATGCTCCATTAGAAAATAAATGATTTTTTGTTTGTAATTGCCATATTCTCTGACAGGCTGGTAGATCATCTGCTCGAGAAATTGCTCGTCAAGGTTCAGGGCCTCAACAATTTTCATATTCCAGGTCCATGGATGACAAGTTCTGCAGTTTGTGCATGTCTAGATGTTAATTTCTTATCTAATGCTTCTATTTATGACAGAGTTTTTACAGCACAATACCCTTTTAGCTCTCACTTGTTGTACATTGCCCTTTTGTTATTTTAGCTTAAAGGACTTGATAGCCCTATGGGGAAACTTTTTCTAATTTCCTTGGGATTGGGATTGCCTTTTTCTGTAATTTCTTCACATCAATGAAATTGTCTCTAATCCAAAAAAATTTCTAATTCTTTAACTGGATATCAAATAAGCTTACAATAGATAGCACCCTTTTTTAATGCTGCAAGTATTGCAGAAATGTTAATGTGTTTTTTGAATGCTACACTAAGTTCATTATTCGAATCTTGTTAAAGAACATGGTTGATATTGATGCGATGTGAATCTTTATTGTCCTCATTCCATATGTTTGTATCGTTGTAGATCTATTCATATTCCACTCCCAAAGGAGGAAACCTTATCCCGTCATTCTATTTTGGGTCCCAATGGGCTTCATGGCCAGTGGCAACCACCTACCATTGATAAAGGGGTATTTTCATGCTGAACCTTTTTTCTAGGTTTCCCCAGAAGTATACTGATAGATCTTATCAATGTAGGTCCAATATCCACGTATTTTGGATGTGTCTCCCGTTGACATTCCAAGGTTTGTCTTTAGTTACCTTAAACTACATTGAATCTTTACTATGTGCTCAACTCATCGCCCAGTAGGCTGTAGGACTATATATACAATCAAGTTCTTACAGTTTCCAGTCCTGCCTCCATGCTTCTGATTTCCAAAAACTTTATTGTCATGATATTTTTGTTTCATACAGAAAGGACTTTACATTTGCCTTTATTTTATTTTTGTATATAACATCTTTTTCCTCCATGTTCCATATAAACAGCCTACAACAATCAATAGACAAACTTACAAAAGAAAAAGATCTTGGAAACTTGGAAATAAAAGGATCTGATATAGAATCAATCTGCACCCAGAATAATGGTCAAGAGAATAATGCCACGGAAACAGATTGCTTGATCTCGTTTGAAAAAGTTGAGATGCCTGCCCCTATTGAAATTGTGCGACAGCCTTCTCCTCCACCTGTACTTGCTGAAGTACAGGATCTGATACCTGCAATGTCACCTCAAGTTTCGGAGGTAGAATGTGCAAGAGACACTTCATTGTCAGATGGTTTTGTTCATCCTGAACCTTCTATGCAATTGCACATTGTGAGTTACTGATCCTTGTTTTTGGTTCATTTTATATGCCTTATGTTTTTCAGTTCTTTCTGGAGTAGTTGACGAATTATGAAAAAGAGAACCCATGTCATTCATATGTGTGATGTTTTAAACTATGTATATATGAGATACATTATTTTTTATGCTTAATGTTTGGAATATTTAGGGGCTATTTTGTCTGGATGGAGGTATTGGATTGGTGTTTCATCCTTACCATTTTTTTTTTCTTTTGTTTTTCTTTTTTTGCAGTCAACCACGATGATGGAGAGTTTCATGAGGCTAGCCAAGTCAAATACTGCCAAGAATTTAGAAACCTGTGGTGTTCTTGCCGGTTCACTTGTATGTTTTGCTGTTTCTATCACCTGCACCATTTACAGTTTTTAGCATTACTAGCTTTTTATTTGCAACTCTAGATCATCGTTCAACAAATTATCCTCTTCTTTGCAGAAAAACAGAAAATTTTATATCACTGCACTAATTGTACCAAAGCAGGAATCAACACCAAATACTGTATGTCTATGCAGTTTTATTCATTTGACTCGACACTGTTTCATTTACAGTTTTTTCATCTAATGAGCATAAACTGTTTAAACTATTAACCATCTAACCCTAAATCATCAGTGTCAGGCGACGAATGAAGAAGAGATATTTGACGTGCAGGATAAGCGTTCTCTATTCCCACTTGGGTGGATTCATGTAAAAATTCTGGTTTCTTACTGTAGTTGATTGTCTTATTATTCTACTTGGGATTGTTTTATTAGCATGTTCTTTTATGTCTCATTTTGTAGTACTTTTTCTCATCTCATCGATGATTGGAATTCATTTTCAAGTTCAAGTCTTTAGATTTATTTCCTTTCAAGCATGATACATGTTAAAAGTAGACTGTAAACCATGATAACAAATGTGGTAAATACATCATTTCTATCCATCTTACCGGCTTCTAGTTTTAAAATACAAAGGCCTTGAGTTCCATTATCAATATGCGATAGATAAGAGTAGCTTGTTGTAGATATTTATTGTTAGTCCATTATGTTAGTTTTGAAGTTGTGAGTATTCATTAAAAACATGTCAACTGTACTAGTTTTATCAAGGAGAATAGTTGTGACTGAGGACCGGTTGACATTTCTTAAAAGAATTGTTATTGTTGTTGTTGTTATATTTATGTTATCTTTGATAGAAATAAGTAATGATGATAATTATATTAGACAACGGAAGATAAGGTAACCTCCCACCTAGCGAGGGGTCACAAGAAGCACTTGTTCAATAAAAAAAAAATTACAATAAGAAAAATTCTTCAACGTTTGATCATTGGAGTGTTATGTTATTAAAACAAAATTTGGCATGAGTTTCTTATAAAAATAATGTTAATAAAAAAAATTATTTAACTCTGCAAGAAAATTATCTCGACCCCTTGAAATTCTTGCTCGAATAAAACCTCCAAAAAAGGCCATGATAACATTACTCTACTTCATATAGACTGCTTTCTCTGATTGACCACATAATGAAGAAATAGCTACAATCTCAACCTGATGACAAAGAGACCATAAGATATTAAACAGTTCAGAAATGCAACCAAAGCCTCCTAGGAAATAGAACAGAAAATCGAAAGATGATTTGGTTTTTCTTTACCTTGTTTGCTCAAGGTTCCTCCTTTTGATATAGAACCTTTGTAGACTTTCTTCTCGTATTCTGTTGTTGATGCTATTGCCACCAAGCATAGGGAATATTATTGTTTGCTTTGGGTGTTCACGTTTCCAATTTGTTTTACACAATGAGTGAGGTCAGGTCCAACGTTGTAGGGTTGTGGAAGAAAGATTGTCAAGGTAAGTTGTTGGAGTTTTTCAACTTTCTGGACATCTAACCGGTTAAGTGGGAGGGAGAGAAGAATTCAATCCTCAAAACCTAGAAAGTACATTCTGAATTCCATCAGTGCTAAATGCTTCCCATTCTATTGTCTGCAAGAAGGAACACTGAGTCTGGATATTATAGGCACTAGGGACACTAGCATATTCAATCATCTTAAAGAAATCTAGTGGAATCTCCATTCTGACCTTAAAGAATGATCTCTGCTTGATTTTCTATGGAAGTTTGAGATAGAAAACCAAGATTCCTTTTGATCTGGATCATCCCCCGCTTGAAAGTTGATGATGCCCAATGCAAAAGGGGCAGAAAGCTGGCGAATTTTCAACTGACTGTTTTTACATGGATGACTGTTTCTGACATGTATATTGATTTTCAATGCTAAGGTCATTAATCTGTTTTCAATGCTAAGGTCATTAATCTGTTTTCAATGCCTCGATATTTGATCATATATGCTGTGCGTGAATTATGAATTTATGATACGTATTTATATCTTATTTCATTGTTCCTGTTGTGTTCCGTCAGACACATCCTTCACAGTCATGCTTCATGTCGTCGGTTGATGTTCACACACATTACTCATATCAGGTATCTCATTTCTTTTTCAAGATGAACTTGTTGGATATTTGATAAGCTGTACTTCCCTGTCGCATGGATTATCCGTATAATAGTTTGTAAGAGTGGGCCTCCGTTTTGTGTAACCCTTTGATCCTATGGCGTTTACTCATATTCCTTTTGTCTGACATCATTTTCTCCAACATATGGTCTTTGTTTCTTAAAAAAGAAAAGGAAAAAGATAAAAATAAAAAAAAGGTCAGAAAATTTTTAAAGTAAAAGGCCCCTCAGTTGATTGATATCAAGCTCCACAGTTGATTGAAAAAAGCCCCACAATTAATTGTTCGTGGGACTAGGATAATTTCTGGAAGATTCATTTGCCATTTGGCAGCCTTTTTTCTTTTTTTGGTATGTAAAAATCCTTATCTTAATTAATTCTTCTTTTCATAAGAATATAAGAGATGAAGGCAGATAGAAAAGTTACGTTATTTCTCTTTCCCTTTTACTTCTACTTTTCGTTTCTATATCCTTGGTGATTTGTGGGATGGGTTTGCTTAGATATGGATATTACCAATTGCGATTATTCCGAGCTTACTTCTATTGGCAAAAGTAAAACTTTATATCTTTAAGAAATGGCAATGAAATGCGCTTCTTTGATTATGTATGTGTACAAACGTACTTTTCCATGATTTTGAAATGAATTTAATACCCATTTACTTTTAAAATCTATGTAAACAATCTCCTTCCCTCTGGCGAGGGGAAAAAGGGAAGAGGGGCAGGTTGGGATACTCCAAGTTAAATCAAACGGTGAGAGGGAGGAGGGATGGGATCATTGAATCTCCCTCTCATTTCTTATATGTGTGTGAGACAGGAGAAAACTTGGCGTGGATTGGACAAAAGAAAAAAAAAATTGCATATGCGAAGTCACTGGAAACTTAACGAGTGAGAGTGAGGACACTTATAGATTCTCGCAAACTCTTGGATATTTCGGTGCAATTATTACTAAATCATCTGAAATTATACATTTTTTAATGCTGTTGCTTTGGAAGCTAATGTATATTCTCCATCTTCAGGTTATGTTGCCTGAAGCTGTTGCAATTGTGATGGCTCCCAAGGACAGTGCAAGGTATGATCTTAAATCAAAATCTTTGCCTAGATTGCCTAGATTGGTTGGATTTCATTAATCTTTCCATTGGAACAGTCTTTAACATCATCTATCTAAGAATCTCCTCGCTGACATGAACAGAACCCATGGCATTTTCCGGTTGACAACCCCGGGTGGCATGTCAATAATTCGGCAATGCCAACAACGTGGCTTTCACTCACACGGTCAGCCTCCTGATGGTGGACCCATTTACAAAACCTGTACAGATATATACATGGACCCCAATTTGAAATTTGATGTTATTGATCTTCGATGATCACAACCATTGAATTTCAGACTGTTATTTTTGTGACATTCAAACGCTCCTAATTGTTCGTACAGATCGTAAAGTTCTATCAATAGAGGCAAGCTTCTTAACATTGTTCTTACGTACATTTTACCTTCAGAAGTAACGACGTTCAATCATCTTTTAGCTTGAGCTTTTGTGCACCAAGTAATTTCTTACTAAAAGTAAAGAGATCTCATTGAAACAAACACATCGAAACGAGCGTTTCTTGTACAGACATGCTTGCATTATATAAGCGAGGAATTCTATATCTTACAAAATGGCTTGAGGATCCTATATTGAGGAAATTACTCATGTTAATTGATTGCAAATGATAGAATGGATGTTTCGGTTCATTTTGATCCGTGAATATTAAGTTTTTTCCTGTTTTTGTCTTCTTTTTTAAAATACTTGCTTTCCGATGACAGGCAAAAATTTTCCATATTTGAAGCATGAAATTCTTGTACAATCTTTTGAAAGATCAATGAAACGGTAAATAGTTTTGAGTATTGATATCACTAAAATTTTAATGGAGAATGAAAGAGTAGAGATGGATAGATATCGATATTTTAAAAAAGAAGTAAAAAGGATATAATACGACAATTTATGATTGAACAATTTAATGAGATGTATAAAGATAAATGCATTCAAGATACACCTAACTACTTTTCTTGTACAACTCTTTTCTTCCACGTTAAAATAGACATGACATGTCAGAATTGGTACTCTACCAACATGGTTTGTATGATTCAATAATGAAATCAAGACATTGATAGAGAACTTCCTTGAGAGGGGTCTCCTATTGTAAGTCTAACCGCCAAAACAACACACTTCCAACACATCAGTTAAGGTTCGATCACAATCACAGAGTACTTTGATGCTTCATCACAAAATTTGTTTCTGTTCTTCATGTTCATGTCCACTGCATTGTTTTCCAAACCCATCTCTTATTCTCTACAACTTGACAGCACAAGATAGAGGATATTGGTGCTGGCTGATGGGTTACAATGTTGCAGCTAAGGACTTTTTTGTCGTTTATGTCTTCCTCTTCTTTGCCCCTCTTGGTCCCCCTCAACCAAGATTGCTCAAATGGCAAGTTGCTAGGATTAGACCCTACTTCCCATCCTTCTCCAACTCACACAAGTCAGATTGTTTGTTACCTTAAAACCAATTTCCATGCCTGCATTTGTATAACCTGAGAAGTATGAAAACTTTAGTTTGACTCGTGTCGGACACTTGAACACTGTGACACTTGTTCGACACGTATCAGCACTTGAACACTGCGACACTTGTTCGACACGTATCAAACACTTGTTAGTGTATATTATATTAGAAGTGTATATTTTGATAAACATGTCCTTGCCATGTCGAGTCCTAGATTTTTAAAAAATGTCATATCGTATCCGTATCTCATATCCATATTAAATAACAAAAAACCGTTGTTTTTTGTTTATCTATGGGTAGCCAATATTGGAGAGCTTTTTGACATGGAAATGAAAAGATTTGTATGCTTTAGGAAAAAGGAAACAGAAAAGAAATCCAAATGGAAAAAAGGGGAAAAAGTGAAAGTTGGCTTGACTTAAAGCATTCTCCATTTTTATCATGTTCTCTTGCTCTAACAGTAAAAGAAATAATAAAAAAAAAAAAAAGCCAAAAATCCAACCTTTGAAATGTGTATACAACTGGAAATTCAATAGATCTTGTTAAGATCATTGACATTACTGCTTGTTCAAACAATGCCCAATATCAACAAAGTATTACAATTTTGAATAAATCATTTGGGACAGCTTCCTTCTGAGCAAATTACAACTAAAGCACCTAAAAGTCAACCTAAAAGAGATTGGCATTTAAGAAAGTAAGAAAAAAAAAAAAGAAAAACTAGAGATCAGTCATTTTCAGTTTAAACTAAGATGTAACAAGAAAATAATTTCTCTCATTTGATTAGTGATCTTTACACCCTTTACTAGTTGGGCTGTCTTTTCCCGACACATCTATAATGTTACAATTACTCTCACCCCTTCAACATGAGTCAATCGATAATTTATCATGGTATTAGAGCAAACGGTTCAGAAGATTCTATGTTCAAACTCTTTGAAATGTTGTTTTCTTTACTTTCACCCATCAGTTTAAACTTTTGAGGTCAATGGATGATTTAACCGTTATAATATGAAATATTGAGATGATTTTACGGTATCCTAAAGTAAGATTCAAATAAGTTACTCGTCCGAGAAGGAAAATATAAGAGCCTTATAAAGTAAAATAATGCATCAAATTAGTTATATTTAGAGGCACTTCTCATCAATCAAACACAGTACAAAACCTAGGAAATGTAGCAGCAGCAAGTTTAAGTACCAAATCCCACAACTGCTCTTCTCTTCTGTTCTTCCTTTAATTATTAGCTTATGAAGTTTCTTCCTTAAAGTTCACATTTTTGATCTAAGAAGGAAACGTTCAACTCTTTGAAAAGGCCACATTCTAAAAGTTGGTGGAAAGAGGTGGTTTGTTACATCTAAAAATAGTAGTTTGCTGCACTAAATAGGACCAATAATCCACTAGTCTTACAAGTAATCTTAATTTATTAATCTATGACCAATCTAATAATTTTGTATTAGACATATAGATGCATTATGGTTTTCTTTTTCTTTTTGCTCCATTATCAGAGAAATTAGCTTGGAGTTGTTGGCAAGTTTTACTTTACTGATTCAACACTGTAATTTCTTCCAACCTTTGATAATGGAAACAATAATAATAATGTTGAAACAAACCCACCTAATGTGTACAAATTCAGGCAAATGAAAAGATTCAATTAATTACAAAATTGTTAAAATCACTTCTTTCTTACTCTTCAAAGTTGTATCTTTTTCTTTCTGCATTTTCTCACTTGGGTGTTTCTTTTTTTCTTCTTTTTCTGCTTTTTGATGCCATAACTTGAAGCTAATTCATTACCCTTTCTCTATCTCTAGGTTTGATTTGAAGTTTTGGGGTTCCATTTTTTCATCTACTTTTGTCAGTTTGAACCTTCAAAGCTGTACAAAACAACAAAATTTCCCTAATATTCTTGACTAATTTGAGCAATATTTGTCTCACTTTTGAGTTCCCTCTTTTCACTGACAAATAGCAGATTCCATCTCCATTTACTATGAGGAATTATTAGAACATTGAAGCCCCTAATTCTTGGGTTTTTTGGAATGGAACTCCATTTTTATCTCCCCTTGAAACATGTGAAAGACAGATCTTTCTTTGTTTTTGTTCCTTTTCTTGTCTTCTTTAATCCTTGAAACTAATTTCCCATTATTTTATTTACCCCCTTCTCTTTTTCTTGATTTTCTAAAACTAGTCCTCACCTGTTTTTCCTTTTTCTCACCCTCCTTGGGACCTCATTTTTTCCTCCTCTTCCAAAAGTTTCAAACTTGGAAGCTGGGGTGGTCGAGAGCTAACACCATGTGCTCGGAAATATCCTCGCCGAGAATATCGTTCTCGCATAATCTTATCTGCGAAAGTAGCTCACCGATCGATCAGTACGTCGAGTACAGGCGGCGAGACGTAACGTTGTTGGATTCAATAGACTTTGAGTTCAACATCAGCATTGAAAATGAATCTTCTTGTGCAGATGAGATTTTTAGCAATGGAATCATTCTTCCTATCAAAATTCAATCTCACAAACAATCTCATCCTTCACTTCCTCCTCTTCCTCCTTCCATAGAACATTCAAAGAAAATCACATTGGTGAATTCATCATCATCATCATCATCATCATCATCATCTTCTTCTTCTTCTTCTTCTTCTTCAGATCATCAGTTAGAACAGAGAATTTCAGAGTCCAAATCTTTTTGGGGATCCAAAAGAAGTATGAGTCTCAACAACTTTGAAACTAAAACACTATCACTTTGCCCAATTCCACTTTTATCAAGAAGCAATTCCACTGGGTCTGTTTCAAATTCAAAGTCCAAAAAGTTTAAAGATTCTCATAAGCAAACTTCTCAGAAACAGAACTCATCATCAATGAGAAAGTCCTCGCCGTCGCCGTCACCGTCGCCATTAAATCAATATCCAACAATTCTAAAGCCTCAAATGTGCAAGAATCCAGGTGGAGTGTATGGAAATTATCATTATATTAGTCCTGTGTTGAATGTTCCTCCAAAGTTTTTTGGTTTTGGTTCACTTCTTGGATGTGGGAAAGAAAAAAAAAGTAAGAAATAATTTTTGTTCATCATTTTGTTTGTATTTTTCTTTTGTTCAGTTTAAAATCAGCAGCTGCCATTGCTGATGTGTAATGGCTATGTTACAAGGTTCTTGAACATTTTTTAAACTGATTTCTATGGTGATTTTTGTGGAAAATATATTATTAAAGGGACAAAAAGTTTAATGTAATTTAGATTTAGTTCTTGTTTAATTATACTTTATACCCTCAATCTTTATTTTATTGTTTAATTAAAAAGAATTCCGGCATATGGTATTCAGTGATTATTTGACAATTCATTTAATCTCGTACTTTAATGTTTGTGTCAAATGTTGTCTAATATTTTAAAATTTGATGTTTATGTATTATATTAAAGTATAAACTTTATTAATCAGTATGGTCTTTATTATTATTATTATTGGATGTCCGAAATTTGGAATTGTGTTTATCAATTTAATGCTACAAAATTATAAAAATATAATAATATTTTTCATAAGATCAATATTTCCAGCAATATAAGTATTTCCAACGTTACATTGATGTAAACATTATTCAATATTTAAGATTTTGCGTTTTAAAAAGAAATTGAATACAAATATATATATCTTTTAAAAAATTAAAATGGATTTCAAAGAAATATTATATTTGGTTTAATGGATTTCAAAGAAATATTAATTTGGTTTAAATGGATTTCAAAGAAATATTAATTTGGTTTAAATGGATTTCAAAATAATAATAATAATAATAAAAATTGGGTTTATAGGGTGGGACGAAGAAGATGAAATTGTTTTTGCAGTAAATCGTTCTCCTTTGCATTTGGTTTTGCTTAGCTTCTTCTTTCCATGGCCGGCCAAAGCTATGATCCCTTCGATTCACTCGCAAAACTCTGTGTCATTTCCGACTCCCAAAAGGAGATTTTACGTCAATGCTCTTTTGCCGGCGCCCCTAAATCCGTCAATGTCTCTGGTTTTCCGGCTTCCCAATTCATTCACCTTTACCCTGCTCGTGTTTCCACGGCTTTTCCTCTGGAAAGTTTGGAACAAAGAGAACAACTCATTGCTCCATATGCCTACCAGCCTCCACCGGAACTGTTCGGCGGACTCCGGCCCGTGGCTGTAGATGAACCTTCTGTTCAAGATGCCGCGGCGGCGTTTGAAGGTGGATGTGTGAGCAATGTTCCTACGGGAGTCGATTTGGGGAAAAATGATGACCTAGGGTTTCTCGAAGTTCAATCGACACATCAGACTAATGAACTTGATATTATCGGTGTTCGTAAAAGCAAGGTTTCGGATTCTGGTATTGATGGAGAAGCTGAATCGTCATCGAAGAGGTTGAAACTGTCGAATGAAGCTTTGGGCAAAGACTCTTCTGTACCTCTTGTCGATCTCGAATCCGGCAGAGAATCGATACTGACTGAGAAATCGGTGTCAGTCGGTGAAGGATCCGGAAAAATGGATAATGGAAAGGTCTCCAATGGGGAAGAAACTCACTGTAACAAGAACAAGAAAGATGATGATGCAAGTTCGTCTGGTGAATCTGGGGGGTCCGATTACATTCTTCTAAAAATCTTGAAGTTTCTGTCACAAAAAGAAAAAAGTAAGGAAGACCAGAACTTAGAAAATATGACCGTTCATGACGTGGCGATGAGTAATGGAATGGGATTTCCTCCGCCGTGTTGGTGGCCGGAGGAGTATTGCAGCAGGTGCGAGAAGAAAAATTGAAGGTAAAATTATTAATATATATATTAGAAGTTGAAAGAAGAAGAATTTATTTTGGAAACGAACATTTCTAAGATGAAGAAATCAAAATGTATAGTTCGTTCTTGAAATGGTTGAATGTTTTGTAGGATCAAATCAAATCAATGTGCTTTTGAGATGATCTGAATAGTGGATTTAGGGTTTGTATTTTGTGAAGACTGACTGACTGACTGACTGATTTTGAATGTAAAGGATTTGGATTCTTCTTCATTTTCATTGGTTTTCTCATGGGTTTCTGTTCTTCTTCATCCTCATGCTTTATATTACTGCATTGTGTTGATTGTTTAAACAGGAAATGCCTTTTGATTGTTCTTTAGGGTTTAATGGTTTGTAATTTGTTGAACTCAATATGAATCACACATCACTGATTCATCTATTTGGTGTATTTTGTTGCATCTTCTACAAACTTCATTTCATTTGTAACAAAACAAACATATCCCACACCTCCATTTAAACTCTCATTTGAACATTTGTCAACTACAACCTCAATTTGGAGAGAGTTGAATAGACAGTGTGATGAAATATTGGGGAGTGAGTTTCTTAAATTTTGATACCCAATTAGGTTAACTAAGAACCAATATTTTGATTTCATCTCAAATCCAATGATTCTAATGCCAAGCTAAGGGATTGATTCACCACCGAATCTTTTTGCATGCCAACAAGAAACTTATTGTCTTCCAAAGATCTAAAGGATCTAATTTCCTGTCCCACTTTTTCGAGGCTAAGATTGATTTCATAATAACATATTATCATTTTTTTTCTTTACGGGTTTGCCCGTTTGATTGGTATTGATTTTAGTTAAAAAGCTATTTATCGGTTGGGCTTTTTCCTCCACCTCTCTACCGTCTCTAATAAACTTTAGAATATCACACAAATGAAGAAACAAAGACCTTCCTCATGGAACTTTTGGCCTTTTCTCAAACTTTTCGAGTTTTTACCTTTCCAAGAACCATCAATATTGCCTAATACAATATTGGTGGTTCTTGTTGTCAATCTTGAATTTTTATTACAAAATGTAATCTTCTACTAATGGTGTAGATTTAGAAGAATAATGATCTTCATTGATTAATAAAGTATACAAGAAGCCATATTTATAGCTTACGAGAATCTTAACAAACATACAATGTTGATTAACAGAGCAAATCGAACTAAGTATTAGAGTAATTAGTTATCTCTTGATATACAATAATATAAAATAGGTGATGTGCGAGAATGAGAAGAGAAACATTATTTTTCCTTTAAAGAATCGTCTGCTTTTTTCCTTCTAAAAGTCCTGCGTACATGGCTTTCAATTTTTTACAGGTAGGGTTGCACTTACTGTTATCTTAAAATTGTCAAGAGGGATTAAATTGTTACAATTTAGAAAGTTCGAGGACCAAAAATGATATTTAACATTCAAAAATAACAAAAATATGCTTTAAATAATATTTATCGTAAACACATTTCAACAAATCAGAGTGGCGCAGCGGAAGCGTGGTGGGCCCATAACCCACAGGTCCCAGGATCGAAACCTGGCTCTGATAAATAATTCAAGAGTGGCTTCCGTATTCATTCTTTTTTCTTCGAAATTCGTTTCAAAGTAACACACAAGCCCATTCCACTATTAGAGCGAAGCCCACAACACCAATTCGTTGTCTTTATTCGATTCAAAACCCAAATCCAGATCATTGTCTCTTGCCCATTCCACTATTAGAGCGAAGCCCACAACACCAATTCGTTGTCTTTATTCGATTCAAAACCCAAATCCAGATCA
>JBBPDJ010000004.1:14288151-14315114 GCA_037974625.1 Cucumis cinereus | reverse complement strand
CAAACAAGGTATATATATATATATATATATATATATATATATATATATATATATATATATCTAATAAAATATCTTAATTTTCTAATCGATGCGGATGTGATTGTACGTATGATTATTGATTGCAGAAAGATTCATAGTATAATAGTCAGATCCTTAATTCAACATCCTTGTATCTTAAAAAGAATAATTCAAATTTATTTTAATAATTAGATCATATTAATACTTTATTATTATTGATGACATAAATACTAATTAACATTTTATTATTTGGAGTACGTGCAACTTAGTTGGCCTCAACACACATATATTCCAAACTATATAAATATAAAGATTCATGAAATAACATAACCTATTATTCTTGTTGTTGTGTAGGTTAAACTTTAAATAATAATAATAAAAAAAATCAGAAAATATAAAGTAAGATAAATATATGCTAATGTAGATTATGGTTCAAATAAAGTTCAAATGTTAAGTTAATCATCGATTGAATCTAATCCTAATTTAAATTTTCAACTTATTTTTCATTGGCATTGAAGTCTCTTTTTAAAATTATAAATTTATCGTTACTGCCGTGTGAAAGTTAAGTACATTTTGACGTCAACGATTATAATATCATTGTCCAATTACAGAACGACATATGAATATTATTGTCTTTCTTAAACACTTTCATTAATATTGGTGAAGCAATATTATGGTGTCAATATCCAACCTAGATAGTGGCTGCCACCTTCTTTTTTCTTCCACCATTATATTACATTAAAAAGTGGAGTTATAACGAACTAATAAATCCACACTAATTAATCAATCCCAAAAAAAAAAAAGATGATTTTATTTTGATCTTAATTCTAGTTTTATTTCATTAATTCCCACAGCCACGTTGAATCAAAATCACAACGGCAGCCGCACATGGCGGAGCCGACGGCGAAGGTTCTTCATGGCGTTCAGTTTCATCAACTCAGTAGCCTTATATCTCACTTTCTTGTGTTCGGATTAGGATTGGTAATTGGGATTACTTTTAATATCTCGATCAGCGGTTTAATATCTTCCACTTTTGAGCTCAGCCAGTGGCCGGTTACTCAGCAGCAACCGCCGCCGGTGGTGGTGGGGATGACGGAGTTTAGGAGCTCAAAAAGTGTGGGGCAAGAGATGAGTGAGGGGGAGTTGTTGGTTCACCGGATGAGGCGGTTACCGGTGAAGGGAAGAGGGAAGGTGGCGTTCATGTTTTTAACGAGAGGGGATTTGCCGTTGAGGGCATTATGGGAAAGATTTTTCAATGGAAATGAAGGATTATACTCCATTTATGTTCATTCTCATCCTTCTTTCAATGGAACTTTCCCAATAAATTCTGTCTTTTATGGACGGACCATACCTAGTAAGGTTAGTAAAACCCTTTCCCTACTTTTTCTTTTTTCTTTTGTTTATTCAATTCTTAATTTACGTCGAGCTTCCACCGACCGCGATACATCCTTCTCTTTAATAACAAACTAAGAAGTCATACTTAAAAAAGATCGAAAATATTTTTCATGTGAAAATTTATGATTTGAAAACTTCACAAAGATAGATGCAACGACTAATTATTTTTTTTTTAATCTTTTAATATTTTGAAAATTTGTAAATGTTTATTTGTAAGGTTTTTGGATTAAAATGTTGATGGGTGGATGAAGATATAAAAGTCTCAATTTTACAGAAACATCCATAAAATATCGAAATGTTAAATAGATATTTTGAAAAACTTTGAATAAATAAATCAATATTATGCTTTTTATAAACGTTTTAAAAAGTTTATTATTTACATTATATTCACATATTGTGGTTTTCTTTATGAATTTTTTTTATATAATGTAAATATTGATTCATCTTTCATGTCGATGTTGTTGAATCAATGAAAATGTGAAAATATTCAAATATCACCAAAAAAAAAAGCAAAGAGCAACATAATTTTGAAGAGCATTGTTTTTTAAATTATTTACATAATTGAAAATTTGTTTTAAATGACAAAACTACTAAAATTACATATAAATATAACAAAATTTTATCGTTTGTTCGTGATAGACAATGATAGACAATAACAAACACATATTAGTGATAGATAATAATAGTTTATCAAATATTTATTTGCATTTATCAGTTATATTTTACTATTTTTGTTAATATTTTGCTTCACTTGGTAAAACAACCATAAATAATTTCGAGAAAAAATGAGTGTTTTTAAGAAGCACCATGAAAAAGTCAGTTGTATAATAGCAACTTAAAAAAATTCTTAAAGGGTAAAAATTATATTAGTAAGTGTATATATATATATATATTATTAAAAAAATCATAATAATTTGAGAATCCTACTTTTTTTTTTTTTTTTTTTTTTAAGATGAGTGATTTTTAACAACATTTTAATATAAATTTTGAAAGAACAAATAGAATTAAAATTGGTTCTTAATCTTTTTTTTATTCTAAAAATAAAACAGATAAACAAGTAGTAATCAAAGCACTAAACATTTAATAAGAATGATAATATGAATCTGAATCAAGTAGATTTGACAAATGAGATAGAACGAGGACTAAAATAAAAACAAAAGATTAGAGGCCTCATAGATTATTATTTATAAAATAAATGTTCTCATGAAAAATATAAACAATTTCATGTTTTAAACTTATAACTTAATTTGGGTATAACTCAGTTGATTAATGTCACATAAATTAAGATCCAATCCTCACCTCTGCATATCATTAATTATTGTATTTAAATAAAGAAATTGCCATACAATAATACAATCAATTCTTAAAATTTTGTTAGGCAAAATGAGAATAAAACTTCAAAAACCCTAAACTGTTTATGTAATTATTTCTGATATATGCCAACTTTGATGTGAATATTTATTATATATATGGAATCAAAGTGAGTATAAGTATATCCAAACCTCCAATGACCCTATAGCAATATGTTAGTTAATATTATTGTTTGTCAAACTATGTTATTTTGACAAAAGTAACGTATATTATGATGTTTTTTAAGGTAATTTAGTTACGACAAAAGCAATTGATTGATATGTATTATTTTATATCAACAATTCAAGTGTTTTTTTATACAAAATCAATACGAATCATCGCATTATTTTAAGTCAACGCAATAGAATTTTACATGTTAATTTCTTTCGAAGAACTTCGAGTATGTTTTGAAATATTATGAAGGTAGAATGTTAAATTTGACAGGTAGTTGAATGGGGGCAGCCAAGCATGATTCAAGCCGAGCGACGGCTCTTAGCCAACGCTCTTCTCGACTTCTCTAACCAACGATTCCTCCTTCTTTCCGAGTCTTGCATTCCCGTCTTCAATTTCACCACCGTCTACACTTATCTAATGGACTCGGCTCATATATTCGTGGAGTCCTACGACTTACCTGGCCGTTTGGGCCGAAAACGCTACAGGCCGAAAATGCAGCCCACAATCATTGAGGCCCAGTGGAGGAAAGGGTCCCAGTGGTTCGAACTGGACCGACGGACGGCAATGGAGGTGGTGGCGGACCAGAAGTACTTCCCACTCTTCCAAAAGCACTGCCACCCGAGTTGCGTTTCGGATGAGCATTATTTGGCGACGATGATGAATATAGAGTTTGGGGAAAGGAATTCGAACCGGACGCTGACTTGGACCGATTGGTCGAAGCATGGGCCACATCCGGCCGGGTTCGAGAGCGAGAATGTGACGGTTGGGCTTTTGGAAAGTATACGTGACGGCAGCACGTGCGAATATAATGGAGAAAGAACTAGAATTTGCTATTTGTTTGCGAGAAAGTTTAGGGTAAGTGCTTTGAATCGGCTGCTGGAAATTGCTTCTCAAATCATGTTCATCCATTGAATTCACTTCCTTGTTGACTTGTAATGTAAATCAATTTTCAGTTTAGGCCAATCATACTCTCAAACAAATACCATCCATTCTAATTATCATCCATTCTAATGATCGATGATTAGATTTCTAAATTATAATAATTTAGACTCAAAGAAACAAATAATCTCCATTTTTTTTGTTCCTTTTAATGAATGATTATTTTTTAATAACGTAGATAGACGATTGTAAATAATTCTTTTGTGACAAAAAGAATTATTATCTTTCATTTCATCAATAACTCTTTAGAATCAACTATTTTAACATTTAAGATTTGAATTATGTTTGATAATTATTTAGATTTCGTTGGGTGATGGTATCGTTTTTTTTTAATTTAAAATTGTTTGGTTTTTACCAAAATTTCATATTATTGGTTAGAACGTTTGAATTTTTAATCAAATTCTAAAAAAACTATGTTAAAAAATTGTAAGAACAAATTAATGATATCGATTAAAAACTAAATAAACAAAACTTTTAGATCTTGTTTGATAACTATTTCAATTTTTTTTTTCTGTTTTTTATATTATGTTTTTAAATTATTGTTCATTCAAAACATAAACCTTGTATGTTTTGTAACTAAGTTTGTTTTTTATTTTTTGTTTTTTTAGTTTATTTTTTTGAATAGTTCTTTTTTTCATTTTAAATTTTTCTTCGTAATTTTAAACACAAGTTTATTGTTTAAAAAACAAAAATGTGAATTAGTTGTCAAACACACTTGCTTTTTAAAAATTAAATTTCAAAAACAAAATATAGAAAACAAATGAGTTACCAAATAAGCTCTTAACCTTTTGGGTATTTTTTTTTCAACTTCCAATTTTCACAAATTTTGACTTGTGAACCTTCAACAACAATTGTCATAATAATTGTTTTTTTTTCTTTTTCAAAACTCGCTTTAGTGTTTTTATTTTTATATTTTTGAAACAAATTATTTAGAATTTGTTTGATAATCCATTTGTTTTTTAAAATTAATTTTTGAAAAACATATGTGTTCGGTAACTGATTCATGTTTTTGTTCTTTAAACAAGAAACTTGTTTCTAAAATTACGAAGAAAAATTGAAAATGAAAAAAAACTTTAAAAAAATATATTTTGATTTTTAAAATTTAAAAAAAAAAAACAAAATCAGTTACCAAACATAATTATCAAATTGGACCTTTGGGGGAAGACCAAGTCTTAGAGATTGTGAATGAATTTACATTTTTTTTGTTTGAAAAATAAATAAGGAAAATCAATGGAAATAACTACAATGGCATTTTACCTTAAAAGAAATCATTCTAGTTTGACCAAAATTCAAATAATTGATTTCTGAAAATGATGATAAATTTATGGGAAGTGCTTTTGGATGGGCTGCTGGGAAATTGCTTCTCATGCTATGTTCATCCATTGACTTGACTTTTCATTGACTTGTAATGTATTAATCAATCTCAAGCACATCACATCCCATCACATCCCATCACATCTCAAGTCCATACCATTAAGTATACATAGTATTAATTATCATTTCAAAAACGAATACATGGAAGTTTTTGTGTGTGTTTTAAGGGCAAAAGACTAATTAAAATATTTATTTATCCTTTTTTTCATGTGAAAACAAAAATAGATTTGTTGAGGATTAAAAAAATATATATATAAAAGAAGACTACCCACATAATTTTATTATTATTATTATTATTATTATTATTATTATTATTATTATTATTATTGTAGTAGTAGTATTAAGAAAATGAACAAGACAACTAATATGAAAGTGTTTTTGAAAACAAATAGGTAATTTTGATTCTTAGAAACTAAGGTAGAACATTCTTCTCCATCTTTTTTTTATTTTGACCATTTCAATCTGCCATATGTACTCTTAGATGGGATAATTCATTATTGTTTTATTCAAAATTTAACATTGAATTAGGACTATTTCTAAACTAATTAATTAACTAAATTTAAGATATATATATATATATATTCAAACTATTTTAACTAAAATTACACAAGTGTACTAAGAAGAAAAGAATATAGTTTCAATTGAGCCAATTTCAAAAAATAAATATGAAAGTGATGATTTTAATCTACAACATCTAACCAAGAAAGTATTATTGCATGAGACTAATATGACAAATCCTAATTGGTAATTTGTGACTTTAACAATATCATACGGTTAAGAATTTGAACATTTGACTAATAGAAAACTCATGCTACTGGGTCAGATGTATTAGACCGAATCCGTGCTAAAACAAGAGAAGTCATTCCTAAAGGTTGAAAGGAGCACTCTTTTAATAACAATGTTATTGTATATTTCAAATAAAATTTTAGCAACTTATATTGCGACCTAGTACTTAACTAATTGATTCTAAAATACTAATTAATCTAAATTAACAACTAATCAAATATTAATTTAAATACATTAATTGTCTAATAGTTCTAATGGAATTCATCAAACTTGTATAATATCTTAATCAATCAAGATCGGATGTATCTATCTAAAAAATTAAGATACTTCGTAGAGTCATTAAATATATAATATAAAAAAATACGTTTTACAATTACATTCTCATATGATAGTTTTCAACCATGATGTGAGAGTCTTTCTCCCACCAATTTGGAGAAAGTATTGAGATGTTTTTTAATCCTTCAAAGATTAAAATTCAAATCTTAAATCGAAAATTAAACGTTTATTTATTCAAAATTCATAAGATGAAATACAAAGCTTCAAAATATATGATTTTAAATAGTTGATATATATGTGGAGTTAGCGTACGTATAGAAGAAATAAAAGGAATAATGAGTCGTATATATATATTAAACATAATTAGACATTATCTCATAAGAATTTACTTAAGTTTTGCTCGTAGTTATCCTCGTATGAAAACGACAAGATCAAGAGACATTTAAGTCTAGAAATCACCATATAATAAAGAATTAATCTAATTATCTTTTTAATTAAAATTATTACTCTCTAAATGATAAGAAATTAGGTGAATTTCTTCCCATAAAAGAAACACACATGTCCGTCATGGAACAATAACTTCTGCCACAAACAAGAAACTTCTTAGAAGTTTCTCAAATTTAAATCTTGTACATAACTCAAAGTAGTTCTAACATTTTTAGAAAGTGATTCTGTATATAAAAGTTTAAAAAGATGATTTCTTGCAAAGTTGGTTTGTAAATATAAATTTTATAACTTTTACAACTCAACAAATCATCCATCACACGTAACTAAATATCTATAAACATCTTCAAATCAATATTTAAATATCCATGAATTTGACATTAAAATATAATTATATCTTAAAAAGTTGATCCAATATATATAGTTGTTACTCGTGTCAAACCAAATTGATACCATAGGTTAAGAAGAAATTAATCCAAATGGACCAAAATTAGGTCCAACGGCTCATTGACAACCCCATCAAAATCTTGGTCCCTTTTGTACATTCTTTGACCATATAGCTACTAAGCTTTCCATGGAAAATTAAAATTATAAAGAGAGGGATTATATTGCCAAGTCAACAAAAATTGCAACAATTTTCCAAAAATTAAATGATCCTTTGATTATGCAAAGGTTTGAAAGGTTGAACATTGTTTGAGTTCTCCATTTTATAAAAATATAGATAAAATGTGGACGAAGAATCGGTAGTTTTTAAAATGTTACAAAAACCAAAAATTCAATTCTTCTTTTAATTTTTAGTAATATACAATTGATAGACTTCTATATCAGTGTTTATTGTCTATCAATGATATTGATAGACACGGAAAGAAATGTATCAATGTCGTCTATCATGGATAAATTCTAAAATTTTGCTATATTTTATAAATATTTGAAAACAACTCATTAAAAATATATACTTTTTAAACCAGTTAACACACTTATTATTTATCTTGTATTTATATTAAAGTATTTTGTTTCTTATTTTTCATTTATATTTTATCTTTTATGTCGATATTTAATCTATAAAAATTTAAAAAAATCGATAAAAATGTTAGACACATTGACAGAAATTTAATATTGTCAAGTTAATCAACCAAATCATATTTTAGAGATTATATCAAACCATTTTCCAAAATTGATAGAGTTAAGCCTGTTTGGAAATTATTGCTTTTTAGTTGCTATTCATCTTTTAATTAAATTTGTGTTTGTTTCCTTTCCATTTTCATTTATTCTAAAATATTTAAAAGTTTTTAGTTAAATTATATTATAAAAAAACAAAGTTATAATTTTTTTTTTTTTTTAGTTTGTAAATTTTGAGTTCTTTTAAAGAAAAAAATATTAAAAAGTGGATAACAATGTAATTATCAAACGGAGGAAAAGATGAAATAAAAACTTTTATCTCCAAACTCAAAAGATTCTATCAAATTTTATATTAATTAGGGCTTATGTAGCAAATATCTCCCCTTTTCTGTTTGCTTCTACTTCTTTTTCCTGTTCTACTCGGATACCCTTTTAATTTATATTAATTAGGGCTTATGTGGCAAACTCAAAACATATCTACGTATATTTGAAAATGATTTTCAAATGGTTTTAAAAGGCTAAAATGACCCAAGAATAGGATACGTAGGTGCACCGAGATATTTTAACCAAATTGGTAAAAAATATAATTAGAGAATGACTTGGCAAGTACGTTTTTTTAGTGTTATTTAATTGTTAGTCGTTTTAACTTTAATTAAAACACTACAAAAAAAAATTCACTTCTAGTGATACAAAAAAAAAAAAAAAAAAAAGAGAGCACCACTAAAAGTTAAGTAATGACACTAAGGAGTCGTTTGTTTTTTGAAAATGTAGGTAATCGAAATATTTGATGTTTGAAATTATAGGTATACAGAATTATAGATGTTTGACATTTTTAGATTATTATGTTTGTTTTGTATTAATTTATTTTGATTACTGTATTTATTTTGTATGGTTTCTACTCAAGAATATCTTAAATTTATATAATGTTCTAAAAATGCTCTTACGACTGTTTATTAATTTATAATTAATTTGATATATTTTAAAATTGTATAATATATTTGTTTTTTTTTTTATCAATTTGAATTTTTTAAAATTAATACACAATTTATATTATTTTTAACTTATACCTTATTTTTCTCAACAAAATAATATATCATAATTTAAATTCTTTTATAAAATAAATATTAAGTTAAATTTAAATTTAAATTTGAATATCTTGTTAGCAATAATAAGAATTTCGATAAAAAAAATCCATATATATATATGGTTCACTATTTATGTTAATTACATAACGCAAATGAAGATCAATATATATAATAAAAAAAAAAGACAAATGTATAAAATAAAAATGTAGAAAATTTAGAAATTTATATTTCATGAAGACCTCTAAAACTCTCAAGATATCCTTTCTCGAATATTCTTGGAAATTTTCAGATGTCACAATTTTACCGTTGGTTTTCATGATTTCTATCTAAACATTTCAAAATTTTGACAAACAAATTTTTAAAAAATAATAAAAAGGCATTTTAAAGTGTTTATTAAAAATATTAAAAGCAATTCTTCTTACCATCTTAAAATCAGTAAAAAAAAAATATAATAAAATAAAATAAAATAGTTATTATGTCACAAGAGAATAGTTGGGTTGCGTGTAAAATACTTCGATAGAAAGAATAAAAGATATAGAACATTAGGTGTCATTATCTTAAAAGCATAGGATACCGTTTGTCACCATCAGCAAAACTCATAGAAATTTCTCAAACTTTGGTAAATTAGGTTTAAAATTTAAAATTGAATATTCAAACATAGACATAGTTTGATCTGTTTAGCTGTGGATTTGAAAAATGTAATAGTGTATCTAATGTTCATAATTTTAAAAACAAAATTTAAAAGTAAAGAAAACGACAATTTATTGTTTTAAAAAATAGACTATTTCGAATGTTGATTTTTTAGAAATCGTTCTAAAAAATATGTATACCAAACACGTTATAATTATTTTATTTATATTTTTTATTTTTAAAAATATAAAAACGAAAATAATACATATACCAATTTAGACTTTAAAATTTAATTCCTATAATTATAAATTACAAAAAAAAAAAGAAAAAAAAAGGAAAGTCAGGATTAAAATGGTATGGGTTTATAAAAATTTAGTTTTATTAGTGTATTAAGATTAATGAGAAATGTGTGTAAAGTTGAAAGCGACAGTAGCGGTGGACTCAACATTTAATATTATAAATTAGTTTAAGTACTGACACATTTATATATTTTTATTATTTTCTTGAAACTAAGTACTGACACATTCATTTTTTGATTACGTGTCACAATGTGTGGGTCCCATGTCTTCCACGTTTCCAACGCTCTAAGCTGTTCGAAGGCCGACAAGATCTCAAAGGACGCAAGGAGGAAATGCATTTTCTTTTGTCTTTTTTTTTTCTTAGTTGCAACTGGAATAGTGAAAACTATATTTATTTATTTAATTAATTACGTATAATTTAATTAGTTTACTAATGTAGATCTAAATCAAAGATTAATTGCTACAATAGTCTAGTGGCTTGAGTGTGAATGTGTATATATTATTCTTATTTTTTCGTGAATATATTAACACCCAATTCACAATATCAAGTTCATTCCATGATCGTTGACATTTACTTATCTTATAGTATATAAATAGAGTTGGGTGTCTCTTATATTCGAACGACTATAAAGATAACATCCATTTTGTAATTTGTTTGTGAGGACTCGTTCTCAGTAAAACTGGAGATTTTCTTTCTGAACGAAGCGAGGATCCAACTAAGTGGATAATTTTTGTCATTCCCATTTGCATGAGTTGCTGACTCAATATGCTCACTATTTTGAAGACTTGACCAAATAGGAGTTGAAAATGTAATTTCAAAAAATAATAAATCCACTCCTTCTCGTGTAGAAAAAGTAGTAATTCGTGTTGATTTCAAACACTTGAACAATGTGGTCCCACCCCTTTCGCTCGCTGCCTTTAAATAAATTTGATTTATGATTCGACCATAAATAAATTGTTTATTAAAAAGTTAATGGTATTTAAGGAGATAGATGTAGGGTGTGTTTGAGAGTGATAGTTTAAGTAGTGATTTTAGAGAAAAAGATTTAAGTATAATTGATTTTGTAAAATTGATTTCTAAACAATCAAATTTATGTTTGGTAACAAATTCTTAAAAGTGATTTTCATATGTTTAAAAATTTCCTTATTAAAAGAACAATATTTTGGGTGTTTCAAAAATTATATTAAATTAGGTGGTGATTCCCGATTAATCATTTTTCAGAATCACTAGGGAGCCAATACTTCAAAAATCAATTTTGAGCGATTTCTTATCTTTCTAGAATTACATTTTTTTAAGTTGCCAAACACTATATTTTTGTACATTTTTTTAAGTTGCCAAACACTATAGTGCATTAGTGTGCAACTATATGTTTACAATGATTTGCTCTATAGTTAATGAATGAAGATTAATTACTTAAAGAATTTAAAGAATTAATCTTGTATCGTTAAAGTTTATAATTTATTGGGCCATAAGGTCCACTTTTTTAACTAACAACAGACCAACAAAGATCAAAAGTATCGAAAAGAATTTGAAAGGTTCAAATTTATGTATTAAATGAAGAAAACTATATTTCTACAATTAATCTACGTGTTGATGTATTTTTTTATAACAAAATTACATTCATATTAAAACTATACAATATATGAGAATTGATATATTTGAATATCATTCAAATAATTAATCACTTTAATATCAATGTTTTGGATGTTAGTTTCATGGTAAGCATCAACAATTTTGTTGTCTATAGTAGTCAACACATGAGAACGGTTCGAGTAGTCGTCTAACTTAATATTAGTCCAAATATGTTCAACTACAAAGTTATTATGATGGAATCCGATGTATTAGTGTCGGTGTGATCATACTCAATACTTAAGGTAATTTTTAATACTATTACTTACTTTGTTCAGACACAAAAAAATATCTTTATAAATAGTTTTTGAATGTTGTGATCCCATGGTGGCTATTTCTAAAAGCATATTGATGTATTAAACAATAAAATAGATATTGTAATACATGTAAAAAAAAAAAATTCATGCTACTGTAGTACTAGAAATATACTCCTATCAAACCTTTATTTATTGAGTTCGTGGTGCTATTTGTACTCTCCATCCACACATGGCCGTATATCAACCTAAATTTTGAAATTCTCATAAGCCTCGTTCTTTCCACCAACGAAGGTGAAATAAAAGTTTAAAGTATTGGTACTTCCGATAGATTTATTTAGATTTCAATTTTACAAAAATGTTAAAGAACTAACAATAAAACGTTGATGTCAATTACTATTTTTCTAAAAAAAATTATTAAAACAAATAATTTTAGATAAATATTTAATTTAGTAAATAAGCATATCAAATCCTCGTATCTCGGACATCATCTATTTTTGTATATTTTTTTTACAATTCACATAAAAATATTTCATAAAAAAAAGAAAAAAAGTGTAATTTATCGTTTAACAAGTTATGATCGAACAATTTAGTGATATACAGAACGATGAATGACGTTCTAAATGCAATTTTAAGTATTTTTATATAAAAAAGACAAATAATATAAAATCACGTGTGTATGGAGATTTAATAGGAAAGAACCAACAACTAGAGGGGGGCAGGGCCGGAATCCCGCCGTCATTATAGGAAATTTTGGGAGCTTTATGCAAATAAAAGGTCAAGGGTCTCAAAAGTGAAAACTGGAAAAGGGTTAGTTAGCAAATATTTCTATATATTTTTTTTTGTCATGTAAAAAATTGATTATTTAATTTTTTTTTCTTTTTAATTTGTATTAAGAAAATCAGCCGGAAACTAATATGAAAGCCCTAGCGTTTTTCGAAGATAAAATGAAGGGTTTTGCTTCATAGAACCTCTCTCTTTCTCGATGAATATATTTGTGTCGTGGACTTCTCAGTGAATTTAGATCTGACAAAATAGACAAAGATAAATACGAGATAAAATGAATTTATCGAATCGATTCTAATCCTAACACATTAGGATCAAGAAAGAATCATCTCATCTTCATCTTAATCGAAAAAGAGAAACTCATAAAAGATTTAGCAGAGTTGGTTTGTAATTTTGTTCATAATTACCATTTTCATGTTTGAACACTTAGAGAACAAAGAAGAAGAAACACTTTTTTATTAAGTCTAGAAATCACCGTTGAATTTGATCTAAATCTCAATTTTAAATTATTATATATTTTTCTGTAGGAAATGATTATGGGTAAATTAATTATATAACTACTGCATTTTAAATTATTTTAATTTAATTGCAATAAATGAAAATCTGTGTAAGTATCATTTTGATTTGTTCCAATGAAAGAAATGAATGGCCTATGAAGTAATTATATATATAAGTTTTTGCAGCAACAAAGAAACTTCTAAGAAATTTCTCAAAGTTAATTTTAGGGTTACACAAAACTCAAAGTAAGCAAGTTGTTGAACAAATAAAAAATATACTTACTTTTTATTTTTGGGTGAGTAGTTATTTTCTCACTAACCACACTATTAAAACTTTGAAATTTTATTATAATTTTCTAATTTTATTATTAGAAATATGGATCGACCATTCACACGTTGATGTCCAGATTTCTGGAAATGTGAAAATATCGTTGGAAATTTAGACATACACTATATAAAAATTTAATACCATGTTAGTAAGCTTTTTTTTTTTTTCCAGTTATCATAATAAAACCATTTTAGTAGGTTAACAATCTGTTGCAAAAGTGTGTGGAGCTCCGTGGTATTAACGTAGTTTCCGTATCAAGTGGTTTCAAAGGTTCTAGTAACATTTATATATGTTCGTAGGGTGTATTTGTTTTAATTTTCCAAGTTTTTAGTTTTAAGAAAAAAAAAACTAATTTTGAAAAAAGTTTGAAAGTGTTCGATAATTTATCAAAATAACTTTTTAAAAATCAATTTAGGAAATAAGTTAGTTTAAAATAAACGATTAAAATAAAGAACAATAAATCTTAATTGTTTAGTGATTAATCTCCTCCTAATTTCTATCCTTCTAAAAATTACAAGATCCATTTTGAGAGTCCATCTATCTCACTCTCGCTACTTGGGCGAGGGCACGATTGACCAACTATGGCAACCGCCAGCTCCAGCCACTATCCTCCGTTGACTCCGACCGCTGTTGCCGGCCAACTCCAACCTCTACCACCGCCTGTGGCCACTACCACTGTTGGGTTGAAACTCCAATCATCTACCATCTCTAACCAAAAACGTAATGGATAAAACGAAATAATTAAAACATATCCCCCAAACCAAAAGACTCTATCTAATTTATTTTATATTAATCAGGGCTGATGTGGCAAATGTCTCCCCCATTTCTGATATCCGCTTCCATTGCGCTAGCTGCAGAGTGTGTTAGAGAACACTGACACTCAACACACATGAACCCTACACAATCTTTTTTCTCAACTATTAAGATGCTACCATGGACGTCTGACCACTATGCGTTAAGAATGTGGAGTCAAAATGTATGTTTTTGTCAGCAGGACAACGTGGAGACAGTTGTTGGACATGCAACATTTGGCACAACCACATAAGAAAGACACTGTTATTATCATTATCTTTACTACATATTGTTGTTGTTGACTTGACAATTTCAGTTAGTTGTTTACAAATTACGTCTGTGACAATTTCAATTAAAATGGAACATTGGTATTGTAAATTCAATGAATCCTTAGGTCCGGCATGAGGACAGAGGGAGAGAAGCTAAGTATTTAATCTTTTTGAATATCAGTGTGAACCACCCAGCATTTTTACTTTAAAGAAAGACCCCAACAATGGATAACAATATGAAACACAGGTTCCAAAGTAGTTGGAAGAGTTTTAAATAATATAATTTATTATGTTGGAAAATGGATAAAAGGCTATCGACTAAGAGACATTGTCTTTCGAAATCTACCAAAATGTAAATCCAAGAATTGTTAAGTACATTACCCACTTTTTCTATTTTAACCACGTTGGTGTATCATACGTGTATTAGTAGTGTACTAAGTGTATCGTGTGTATAAGATGTATTTATATTCGTATTTTTTATATATATATGTATTTTTCATACATTGATCTTTTTTTTACAAAAATAATAAATTTGAACCATGAGCATAATGTATAAAACTTATTTCGTTAAATCTGTAGAACGCCGTAATTTTATATTTGTGCTCTAGCATTTCTTAAAAACTATGAATGCCTAACTAATATATATATATATATATATATATATATATATATATATTAAAAATGTTTACTTCATGTATCCTATAATATTTTACGTTTACAAAATATAATAAAATTTAATGTATTCGATCGGTGTTTATTAGTATATTGATTAGATTTTAAACTTTTACTATATTTTTTAATATATTCAGCAATTTTTCCATTTGAAATAATTTTCTTACATCAAATTTATTTTCTAAATTTTTGTCTTAAAATATTCTACCATTTTAAAAATAGGAAAGTAAAATCTAGCAAACAATCACAAATGTTAAAAACAATGTTGCAACACTTTGTAGAATAACTTATATACAGATACATAAAACAAAATATAGTTGCAAAAAAAAAAAAAAAATTGATAACTCAATTCGATGTAATACCGCCTACGTTTGGAGAAGTGTGTTCAAGAAAGATGATAAATCCACTAATGTAAAGCTTTTGGAAATTACAACGTTGTACTTATATGAAAAGACAAGGCAATAACAGTTAAACACATAATCTCGACTTCTTGAATTGATGCTTAGGCTCCTTTAAGTATGAGTACATTAGTAGATGAACACTTAGCTAGGTTCCCTCTTAAATGTGAAACTCGTTCCACTCTATGAACTTAGGTTCTCTCTAAGTTAGAGAATCTTTCTCAACTTCGACGCTGACTCAATCAGTATTCTTTAGATGAGAGTTGACGTGATATGAACACACAACCTTCATGGAGAAGACCAGACACACTTGTGATTATAGAGATTCAGAAGACAACGTCAACAATGACCTTCATTCACAAAAATCACCAACCCCAACAATCACAAAAACAATTTTTTAAAATTGGAATACAGTTTCTGAATCTGTCATTAAACACATATCTGAAAAGCATAAAATATAATGCCATCCAAAATTCATGTTTGAAGGAGCGTTTGGGCCCGATATGTAATATAAAACTCATTTGATTTTGTTCCAACAGTTTTTAATCTAACCTTTTTTCACATTGTTTTCAATTTCACGATCTTGTTTTCATATCATCTTCGATTACTCACGTTTTTCAATATTAATTTGATTACATTTCAGCTCTCTAACTAGCCACCTAGTGTTCAAAATTTTCATCGCTAGATCGATTGTAGTATCAACCACATTGTGTGTCCCCAACCGTAAATTAAAATAATAATAATAAAAAAAGTATTGAACTCTTGTTTCTTGTAGAATAAAGATATTGAAGACTAAATTAAATATATATAAATATAAACAGTTCATATTGTAGACTCAACTCAGTGGAATTAGTGAATCACAATTAAAATATAATAATAACAAATTAAATAATGATTTCCTCAAAAAGAAAATAAATAAATAAAATAATGAAAGCTGTGAAAATGTGATTCTTGATCTCACAATAAAATAATATATTTGTTAAGAGAAAGTGTACAATTGGGTGGCTTTTTTAAAAGAAACATCCACTCCCCCTTGTGAATATCCAGAAACTTCTTACACATTTCTCAATTTTCATTAAACCATCCTTTTTGCTATGTGAAATGTCATGTCATCTTGTGAGTATAGTCTTCTTCTTCCATTTTCATCTGAGCTTTTAATCGATTGTTTATACACATTTTCATATATATCGTCTAACTTTTTTTGAACCGTCATCCGACTTTTATTAAAAGAAAAACAACATTTGATTAAGTTTTGAAAAAACGATCCTCCAATCGTTCAGCAAAATCTAAGAAATTATTTGTTATGATGTTTACTATTTTTTAATACTACAAATACCTTCTATTATAACTTAAATTAAAATAATGTAAGACAGATCAAAAAGAAAACATGACAAAATAAAATTAGTGGAATATATATGGAGTATCAAAATATAATATTCAAACATTGTAATTTACAAATTATAAAAAAATAATAATTCCAAATGACATTATTATAAAAATAAAAATAAATAAAAAAACAAAGAAGTAAGAATATAAAGAAAGACCAAAAAATAAGAAAAGTGTCCTCTTTTTAAAGTCTTCACATTTAATATACCATCTCAGCATTTTCTCAGAAAATTCTAAGAAAATACTCAGCAATTTAACACAATTTTCAATTGTTTATCATCAACCTCCCAAACCCCTCTTATCTTATTCTATAACACTTTGCTGGCATACCTATAAATTGTGTTAACCCTAATCAATTTTGACCAATGCAATTGTTCTTCCTCAACACCTCCAAAGCTTTCTCATATTACTGAGGATCTCAAAAAAATGGCAGCAAAAAGACCCTTCACCGCAACTGATTCATGTACAGATCAGCGAATTGAGAATAA
The DNA here is from genome assembly GCA_037974625.1 of Cucumis cinereus. Taxonomy (NCBI): domain Eukaryota; kingdom Viridiplantae; phylum Streptophyta; class Magnoliopsida; order Cucurbitales; family Cucurbitaceae; genus Cucumis; species Cucumis cinereus. The sequence continues at coordinate 14,297,725 of JBBPDJ010000004.1, read as the reverse complement.
ACGCCCACGCCAAACGTTTGCGTCGTATGTTTTTTTTTTTTTTTTTTTTTCTTTTTTGTCTCTCAAAGATTCATGAATGCTGCTCCACAAACATCCAGTTTCTTTGTTCTATAGATGATTGATTTTATTCGTATTCTAATTTCCTTAGGATAATCAGCGAAGTTGTAATGGTGAATTCGTTAAGACATCTCTCAAAAACACTGGAACCTTTACTCAGACGAGTGGTATGTAATTTAATTGGTTTGTGTTTGGGTTTGTTAATTAACTTAGGGGTTTTCTTTAATTCATTACAAATTTTTTAATCAAACAGGTGAATGAAGAAGTCGACCGATGTTTGATTCGTTATTCAAGATCATTAACCAGAGCATCTTCGTTGAAGATACAAGCCCTAGAACCATCTAGTTTTCAGTTATATTTTGTAAATAACCTTCCCTCTACTATCTTTACTGGAAGTAAAATTACCGATGTAGAAAGTCAGCCGCTGCGAATCGCAGTCGAGGTAGGCGGTGATGATCCGTCGTTGCTGCCGATTTCAGCGTTGTTGAAAATTGAAATAGTTGTGCTCGACGGCGAATTTGCGTCGGGAGATAAGGAGGATTGGACGGCTGAAGAATTCAATGCAAGCATTGTTAAGGAAAGATCAGGAAAGAGGCCACTGCTTCACGGCGAAATGAATGTAGTTCTCCGGCACTGTGCGGCGACGATTGGGGATCTCGAATTCACCGATAACTCAAGTTGGATAAGGAGCAGAAAATTTCGGTTAGGAGCCCGAATCGTTTCCGGTTCGGACCGAGATAAATTACCCCGCATTAGGGAAGCCATAACCGAACCGTTTGTAGTCAAAGATCATCGCGGTGAATGTAAGCATTTGCATTTTTTCCCCCTAAAACTTAAATATTACATTTCCTAATTTTCCAAACATTAATTAAATAAAAAAATTTTGAAAATATTTTAAGGGAATTTATTATTGATTTGTTTAATTGAAGTGTACAAGAAGCATTATCCACCAATGTTGAACGATGAAGTATGGCGATTGGAAAAGATAGGAAAAGAAGGAGTGTTTCACAAGAAATTAAGCAATCACAACATCAAGACAGTTCAAGAATTTTTGAAGCTTTACACCATTGATCCACAGAAGCTAAGAACGGTATTTATTCCTCTCATCTTTATCCCTTTTCTTAATATTAATTTCTTCTCAAATTTAATGGGAAGTAGTTATGTGGGTGCAGTTTTTAGGGGTAGGAATGTCTGAAAAGATGTGGGAGGCAACTGTAAAACATGCCAAAACTTGTGAATTAGGAAGCAAGCTTTACATGTTCCGTGGACCCAATTTCTTGCTGTTCTTGAACCCAATTTGTGAAGTTGTTCGAGCCATGATTGGAGAACAAATATACTCGTCTCGAGACCTCCACAATATTCCCCAGGATTATTTGAAGAATTTGAGGAGACAAGCTTTTCATAACTGGCCTTCCCTACAAGACTTTGAAGGAAATTTAAGAGAATCCTTGTTATTGACACAAGGTAAATTTTTAATTTTATTGATTTTGGTAATTAATTAATTAATTAATTAAATTTATATTATTAAAGGCAAATAATTGATTTAATTTTGTTTTGTTTTGTTTTGAATTTATTGATAGGCAATGAAGGAAGTGATTTTATATTTGGAAAATCTTTGCTTCAAAGTAGCTACGAGTTTCTAAGTGGACAATTTGGATGCCAAGATTGGGATTCCAATTCGGATAATCAGTATAATATTTCTTCAAGAATCGAAGCCAATTTTCATTGTAATTACGGATAGGATAGTTTGTTCTTAATTGTGATTTTCTTTGCAACAAAATCACAATTAATTAGCTGCTTCTGTATTACCAGCTTCCACCAAATTTCCACCATCGCCACCACCACTGCTATTCTATGGTCAATAAATTTTGGTTTGTTTTTAAATTTGTTTTCATTTTCTAGTTTCTTTGTTTTGTACTATTGGACATTGAATGAATGCCAAATTGAGTCTTTTTTTCATTCTCTAAAGTCAACCAAGAATCGAACCATTGACTTTTCAAATCGAAATCGAAATTTATAATTATTAAATTAAAAATATGAATAGATGGTATGTATGAAATGGGCCTTTTTTTTTTTCTTACTTTATCCATCTCTTTCATGCAGCGGATATGTACGACTTGACTAACAACCACCTTAAACTGTTGGAGAAATTCAAATTTGAGACAATCTCTCTCTATTCCACAATAATACGACAAAAAGACTTACTTTTCTATTTATACCATTAAAAAAATAAAATAAATAATGGATTTTAAAATTAATTAACTCTAAAATATGTACTTACTTCACTAAATTAATAAATTAAATAAAAATTGGACCAACAAAATCTACCTGAAAACTTTTTATTATATTACCTTTTTTGCCACGTATGCTTTACAGATATAACTTCTCTATCTATCTCCCAATTTTCTTGCTCTATTTATAAATTTTTCAATTACATTTTAAAGTTAGGATGGATGATTCATTCTTCCACATCTACAATTGCTAAACTCACATATAAATAAACTAAAAGTTATATTCCTAAACCCATTATTTATACAAAAATTGTTTAAACGAAGAAAACGATTGAAAATACTTACAAATAATAGCAAAATTTTGCTTCGTGATAGACCGAAATATCGCTTATTTATAATTTTAACAAAAAGTTAAATATACTCTAGAAAATTTTCTAATTTTGTCGTTTGTAAATATATTTTTTTCATACTACCTTAAATCGTTCTTTTTTTCTCATGAACAAAGTATTGGAAATGGTGTTTGATCATAAAATAAAATAATATATAATATTTAATGACGTGTTAAATATTAGATATTATTACAAAAAGAAAAAAGAAAAAAACACATCTCCTAAGTCATGAAACATATCTACTTTGTCAACTTTGATTTTTCCTCAATTTTTTGGTCAGGGCTTCAACACAATAATGAAGGAGAAGATGCAGATATTATATGTTCTAATCGCCTCAGCTATATGGAACAGGAGGAGGAATGCAATGGTTTTAGGACAGAAGCATCTAGTTCTAAATTGAATGGTACGTGCTTTAGTCGGTAGTTTCTTATTTGCTTATAAATACTCTGGTAATGTTGTATTGAGACACTTGGATTATCTATGCATTATTTCTCTATTGGTATCGTCTTTTTTCTCTTCGTTTGTTATCTTTCGTTACATGGTCTCAAAACGTTCACGTTTTCTGTTTTGCGTTTGGTGATTTCAAATACTTGGTGAAGAATGAACAATGGAAACAATATTTGTGTAGACAAACTTTCTTCGAGGGAAAGATTTGTGGGATCTTGATTTTTTATGTTGATTCAATTCCAAAAGAAACTCCGAAGAATGCTGAAAGGGCCGCATGAAGGAAGTGGAAGGTGCAGTATGACAGAACTTACCTTGAGCAGTGTTTGTGATGAGAATTCTACAAACACACTTAAAAAGCTTGCAGTATTAAAAGAACGTACTTGCTGGAGCAACTCAAGGAAGCTTTTTTGTTTCAGATTATTTATGTTATTGAACGTAAAATAGCACATCTTACTAATTCAAAGTGCTTGTCTTGGTGGCTACATGCAAACAACGACCTTCCAACGGAGCTTTAGGCAACAACTATTTAATCAGCTTGTCATGTAACAAATAGATTATCGATATGGGTAGGGTCAAATCTATCTGTTTTTGAGTTACTAATCAACGAAAGGATGTACATGCATGGCATGGATCCAAATACAAGAAAAGCTTTTGTTTATCGAGATATATTGTTTCACGAAGTTTAAAGAAAGTTGTAGTTAATTCGTCGCCTTTCTTTATTGTTAACACAGTTAAAGAAAAGAGAGATAAACGTTAATCCTCGAGAAAATTTAGAGGTAGATGAAGATACAGAGACAGTTGTTAGTAGGTTCTTTTAAGATAATGTAAACTCTAACTCATTCTACTTGTAATAAAATACATTATTAATTTGGAGAAAAAATGTAAAGAAAATCTGATAGGGACACTGCCAGAACGAATCCTCTCCATTTACTTGGGTTCACGACTGCAAATATCTGTTCCATTGATGTATATATTATGTTTCTTCACCACCACACCCATAAAACGCGTCATAATTAAATATCTTCCTTCATATGAGTGGTTGAAGTTGAAGAAGAATCAGTTTTTGGTGTTAGCTCTGATTTTGAGTATCAACTTCATCATGGAAATTAGATCAATAAAAACTAGATGGAATGACCTCAATCTTTTTTTTTTTTTTTTGAAATTATTAAAACTCAATTACTTATGGAAAAAAGGAAAAACAAATCAGCTCAAATTTCAAATAATAATAAAAAAAAAAGATAAAAAGAAATGAATTAAATATTTTATTTTGAAGTAACCATAATGTAGCATTGATGTGGTAATGATGTACCAAAATGTGAAAATATGAAAGGAATATGTGAGTTAGTCAATCCAAATTTAATATTATGTTCACAATTATTTAAGCACATGTTTTAATTCATGCTTAACAAAATTAGAAGGAGCAGCTGACGTCTGGATGTCGTCCTATGCTGACGTCACGAAGATGACAAATACTGATGTCAGCAGGCTATCTCATCCAACCTTTGTCTTTTCTTTGTCACTGCTTCCATCTCCTCTGTTTTTTACGTTCTATATACACATTTTATGTTTGTTGGTTTAATGTCCCCAAAGTATTTTCTTCTCGGAATCTGAAAATGACTGATTCAATATACTCTGTTTCTGGATGTTGGTGTATACGAAAAAAACAGTTGGGTTTTGAATTTTAGTTCTTATTTCTTAATGGTATGCTCTAATGGGAATTGGCCATACCCATCTCCGTGTCTCTCTGTTTCTTGCAATTCATCATAACATCACTCATAATGATGATTTACTTTGATTCTAAATATGATTAAGATATTTATAGCTTTTTCTTCTACTTTTAGACAGGATATGGCGTTCGAGTTAGCAGCGTTGAAGGTGAACACAAAAGAAGGTGCAGGTTGATAGGAGAATGTTTGGAATTGAATGCTTACAAAGGAAGATCGGCAACTGGTGAGGAAGAAGGCCGTAGTGTTGCTGCAACTGATGAGGAAGAACACAATTCTTTAACATAAATCATCAAAGGGTGGAACAATGATAATAAAGTAGGACCTGGATGTACTTAATGGGCTCGTACTTGGCTGACTTGAGTAAAGACTTGGATTTTTATTTATCAAAATTTGTAAATAACCTTTTGTAGCTGCTATATTGAGATTATTATTCATATTCGTATCTGTATTGTGATTAATAAATTATAAGACAAAGTTTAACATATTGATGTATACAGCAGAATCTGGGGATTGTCTCTATCTTCTGTCTTCTCTTGAATTCCAACAACTTTTAAGTTCTATTCTCTATATTTTTCAAAATTTGTAGAGCCTCCAACATTGAGGGCCTTGTATCCCTCACACTTTGAAGGCACTGAAATGCCAACTCTGCTACTCTGCATATCATGTCTCTGATCCTTTCATTTGTTTTAAATCCAAGACATGGGTCTACCAACTCGTCTAATTCGTCATTCTGGATCTTGTTTATTGCCATCGTCGATAGGTTAATCTCATGCCTGTGCCTTGTGATATCAACTGCTGGCTTTGAAGATATCAGCTCAACCAACACGACTCCAAAGCTAAACACATCGCTTTTATTCGTCAGTTGATAACATTCGTAATACTCTGGATCAACATATCCTGGAGTTCCTAGTGGAGCAGTTGAAACATGTGTCACTTGCGTCGGAAAAAGACGAGACAGTCCAAAATCGGCTACTTTAACATCAAAGTTATTGTCAACGAGAATGTTGGTGGTTTTAACATCGCGGTGGATGGTTTCCGAAGCATGGAGAAAAGCGAGAGCACTTGCTGTCTCTATGGCAATCTTCAACCTTGTAAGCCATGGAAGCTCACCCGGTCTTGCTTGGATGCCGTGAAGATGATCGGCAACTGTACCATTTGGTACAAATTCATAAACCAACAAGAGTTCACGGCGATGTCGAGAGGCGCATCCATAAAGAGTGACTAGATGTGGGTGGCGCAAACGAGTAAGGATCTCAACTTCATTCATGAAATGCTCAACTTTTCTATAGCTATTTTGGAACAATCGTTTGACTGCAACCTCACGTCCATCTCGGAGTTTGCCTGTTGGGGATCAAAGAAAATACAAATGAATATTATTCTCTGCATCTATCTTTTTGCAGTTTACTCCAACCACACAGTAGAGAAAACTAAAAAGTATTTACCGTAGTAAACGGTGCCGAAGCCACCATCTCCAAGTTTGTTGGCGAGGCTAAATTTGTCTGTAGCTCGTACAAGTTCTTGATAAGAGAAGAGAGGAACAGCCATGGAATTTTCTCCATGCTGATCAAGTGCCTTCATTAGACGATCACGAGAATTGTTTTGATGGAGAATGGAGGAAGAAGCATGAGGAGGATACTTATTTTTGTTCAAACGATTCCTAATGAAAAAGATTAGACTCATAATCACTATGCCTCCTAAACCAGAGCCAACACCTGTAATGCCATTCAGTTTATGCTAATTAATCAAATCATGTTTCTAACACATGAGAAATCTAATGAACATATGTAATGTGAAATCAAGGTCTAGATTTTAGTACCTATCACAATCTTCTTCCAAGTATCATTTGATCCTTCGGTCAGGACATGCAAATTGTTAGACAAGACCAAATAAGGTTTTGGATACATTTTTAATTTAGTCATATGATTTGGTTTACATAGTTCTTAGTTCTAAATACAATCAACAAACACAATCAAGAGGTAGAAGAAGGGGAATGAGACGTACTAATAATAGTAGGAGCAGGAGGAGGAGGAAGAGGAAGAAGAGAAGCTTTACAGTCGGAAGAACTAGCAATTCCATTTGAACAAATGCAGTAATATGGGTACGTGTTGTTCCCTTCACATTTGCCTCCATTTTCATTGCATTCATTACAGGCTTCCTTGTACCAATTCTCATATTCCACATCGAAACCCCATTTCACAGCCTTCTCCACCAAACTTTTCCTCTCTTTTATACCTTCTTTCAACCCCTCTCTCGTGACCATCACCTCTATGTTCCTTCCGCATTCCCCCATTTGTAGACTCCAACTCATCGCCGACGGCTCGAATGCATAATTCGGTCTCCGAAGCTTTTCCCATTTCCCACCGCACCAAAATTTGTAAGTATCCGGAATTTGAATTTCGTTATCCATCGTGCAATTGTACCATACCGAAATGTTCTGATTGTTGGAAGAATACACAAACCGATGCCCATTCATAGCCGCCACTTGGATTTCCTTTTCTGGGCAATAATTCTCGAACAGGTCTGATCTTGCTATCCTCATTCTATTATTCGATTGGTTGATTTTCAGAACGTTGTATTCCAGAGAGTGTATGTAAATTGTGGTGGTTTGGTTGTTCTTGCAGTTCAGTTTGAATTCTTGCTGCCCGCATACTCTCTCCTTCTTATTCCCCCAAAAAGGATACCTGATGTTTACTAATTCACCGCAATTATAAATCTCATCGCAATCTTTGCTGAAACATGGGGAAAGGTGAAACGCGATGATGAAGAAGAAGAAGAAGAAGAAGAAGATACTATTTCTGGGTTTTAGGTAGATTTTCATTTTCTTGAGTTTCTGAACAGTTAAAGGATCTGAATAGAGATAATTATTGGGTTACAAGCTTCTTGTCTATTAACTCACAGAGAAGTGTCATCTTCAAAGAAATGTCAGAGCAACCAATTGATTGCTTTGGCTTCAAAAGAATTGATCAATGGAGTGAGATTTTTGTAAGAAAACGTGTCTTATTTATGAATAACAGAGATGGGGTACACTATCTCCCATGGCCGTCAAACACTCCATCTAAGTAAGTTGCATATACATGATTTTCTTCATCAAAGTTTCTTCGGTACTTGCGTAGTTGCCATCAAATCAAACAAGCTTGAATTAGTCAATTGTTGAGTCGGGAAAAAAGATTGTGATTTATGAGAGTCCTTGTTCAGGAGACCTCCGGAGACTTGGAACTTTCAAACCTTCAACTTCCGTAAGGGACGGGTTGATTATTGAGATGTCAAATCCCTTTCACGAGGGGTTTAGGGTTTAGTTTCTTGTTAAAATCCAATTTGATGGTTTGACTGCCACTTCTTTTTGTCAGTTAAACTCGTTTTGGTTATAACTTCTTCGTGACAATTCAATTGTGTTGAATTCATAATTTGACCCTACACAATAACTCATCAAAACACTAGAATTAGAACGGTTAATAGACCGATTAATTAATTATTTAAAATTAATTAACTTGAGATTAAGAGTCTGAAAAGCCAACCATCTCTTTTTTTTTTATGATGACAAACTATTCAAGAAAAATAAAATTAAAAGTGACGTGTAATGTAAAATATGATTTTGATGCACACATATAATTTCTGGCAATTTCAAGGAGAGATGTTTAGCATGCTTTCATTTTTCTTATTACATTTTTCCCTTTTGGAATCAACCAAAAAACATGAAAGTTCTTAAGAACATGAATATATAATTTTACAATTATTCTCTTATCAACATGTCTTCTAAAAGTATATAAACAAACAATGTTGTAAATTCAAAAGACATCATAAAGAATTGACTAAACTCAAGCTAATTCTATTTAAGACCAATTTCACACATTTCGCTCCCTTTTGAAATCAATAGAACACTCTTCTTAATAAGGGACAAAAAGACATTTTGCACATATTCAACTTGAGGATAGAAATATCAAGCAAAATTTTTTAAATTATATTTTAGTCTAAAGATAATACTCCCTAGGAGGATAAACAATATGCATAAGAGGGGCCTACATCAATAAACCAATATGTGGGAACCAATTTCATTCAAACATGAATTCATATACAAAAGTATACAACTCCCCTAAAATCAAGCATTCTCCTTCTAATAAGAAATCAATTTAAAACTAAGGAGATCAAATCATTCAAGTAAATTCAAACAATTAAAATGTCAAAATATCAAATATTATAGAATGTATGATTGTTGAAAAAAAAACATGATACCAAATAAGAGCAAATCAATATTATCGAATTTAATGTCACCCAAAGAGGAAGAAGGTTGGGGATGCACAAAGGTTGGAGGTACCAATTGTTGCTGTGATGCTTCTCTGCGAGAATGTCAAACTATCATCAGGAATTCCGTTTGATGAAGAGGAAGAAAGTTGGGGATGCTCAATGGTTGGAGGTCCAAACAAGTTGGGTTTTGGTGGAATCTGTAAGCCATCAACACTGCCTTCCAACATCGCAACAACATCGGTCATCGACGGCCTGTCGTCGGGCAATGTTTGAATACAATGTAGTCCCACGATTATCATTTTTCTTGTCATCACTTTTTCTTCTTCCGTGTTTCCCCACCAACAACCTCCATCTATTTCACTTTGTGTAAGATTGTTATATATCCAATCAGGAAAGTACTCTTCTGATACAGTCTCAGTACCTATTCTTCAGGTTTACAGCAGGCGTAACAAACAGAGAGGGAAGTAGGGAAGTAGTTAGG
>JBBPDJ010000004.1:14167572-14286410 GCA_037974625.1 Cucumis cinereus | reverse complement strand
GGCTTTGAACCGAGCGCAGCAGCGGATGATTCGAAATGCTAATGCTCGCCGACGGGAGGTTCAGTTTGCTGTTCGTGATTGGGTATACCTTAAAATTCGCCCTTACCGACAACTATCCTTGGCACGGCATGGGCATCCGAAATTGTCTCCTCGATATGTAGGGCCCTTCCAGATTACCGAGCGGATCGGACCCGTTGCCTATCGACTGGCTTTACCCGAAACTGCGAAAATACATCCAGTCTTTCATGTCTCTGTTCTTCGGAAAGCTGTGGGAGTTAATCTGCCTGTCATACCGCTACCGCCAACATTAGACGAAAACTTCTTTGTCGGTGGAGCACCTTCAGCTGTTTTGGGATTACGACAAGCAGATGTCGCCAGTGGGAATCGAGAGGTATTAATCCAATGGGAGGGCGGATCATCGGAAGATGCCACTTGGGAGCAAGCCGACGTAATTGAAACACTGTTTCCAGATTTCCACCTTGAGGACAAGGTGGCTCTTTGGGGGGTGGGTAATGATACAGTCTCAGTACCTATTCTTCAGGTTTACAGCAGGCGTAACAAACAGAGAGGGAAGTAGGGAAGTAGTTAGGTACCTATTTTTAGAATGTTTTGGGTTTCTTTGGTTAGGGCGTTAGCTAAATTTGTTATTTTCTTTCTTTTAAATAAACGAGGCCTATGGGAGGGAGGGTATCTTATTGGGTAAGAACAATTGGGAATTCTCTTTGAGAATTAAGGGAGATTGGGAAGCTCTCTAAGCCTTCCCCACCATTAATTAATAAAGTTAGTAGTTCTGTTCGTATCATCTTCACTGCTTTGCCCCACTCCATCATTTGGATTCTTTCTTGCTCCCACCATTTCAAGAACCAACATTCCATAGCTATATACATCAGACTTGTGAGATACCTTACCTAAGTTCCTGAATATTACTTCAGGTGCAATAAATCCTACCGTCCCTTTCACGCCCGTCATCGTTACATGACTTTCTCTAGTCTTGCATTGCTTGGCAAGCCCAAAGTCTGAGATCTTGGGACAAAAATCACTATCCAAAAGTATATTGTGTGGTTTAATGTCAAAATGCAAAATTCTTGTTATGCAACCACGATGCAAGTACTCTAAGCCTCGAGCCACACCGATAATGATGCTATAAAGTCTATTCCAGTCCAACTCAACGTTGTTTCTCTGTGGCCCTTTGTGGGATATATACTTATCTAATGACCCTCTAGGCATGTATTCATAGATCAAAGCTCTTTTCATCCTCTCGTAGCAGAAACCTAAGAGTGAGGCTATGTTTACATGTGAAGTTCTGGTGATGCTAACAACTTCATTGATAAAATCTTGGCCATTTTCTCTGGACTCATGCAAAAGTTTCACAGCCACGTCACGTCCGTCAGGTAGCTTTCCTCTGTAGACAGTGCTAAATCCTCCTTGGCCAAGTTTGTTCTTGAACGAGTCTGTGATTTTCTTCAACTTCGAGTAACTATATCGCTTGGGCGTTTGTGTGGAATTTATCCTTATACTTTCCTCAATTCTGTCTTTGTTTGATATGTTTTTTGTCATGTAGTAGATGGCCATGATGATTATAGAGATTATCGGAACGCTAATTGCCGAAAGAGCACCTGAAAAATGGGTTTGATGGTCAAGTTAGCTCACTTTTCAACCATAAGAATAATAGTGTTTGAAATGTGAAATCAAGTTCTAGTTTTTACCTATGATGGGCTTTACCCATGTTCTTATTTTTCCTGCCATGGGAAGAAATTGGCAAGAAAATAGTTAGATCACAAGATTGTTTTATTAAAAAAATGAGAAAACTACTCAAACTCAGAATATTATATTATAGGCAGAATAATGCAAGAACAGTTTATAAGCCAAGGCGTAGAATATTATCCCACTACCACTTGTCTTACAGTTGCTACAATTTTTAGGTATTCCAATTTAAATTGAATCCCATCTGAAGATGCTAGAATAACTCTTCCTCAACAACCCAGAAAAATCACCATCCACATCACTAGTTTTTATATGCCTCCTACACCAAAGGATTGACAAGAATTGGAAGAAAACTTCTTAATGTATCATAGGACAGACTTCAATAAGTGATCCATGGCTGGTTGATAGACTTACAGACATTAGTATAGATTGATTGGCAGGCATTGAAATTTTCATCTTGTTAGGCTTAAACTTGTGTTATATTGTATAAAACAATATTTGATGATGCATCCATTTCTTTTACCAAATATCACCACTTCCACAAATGCAGTAAAACTCTTGAGTACGCAATAGAGAAGAAATTAAACATACCAAGAGTAGGCGGCGGAGGTCCGCAAACATAAGGTTTGGCTTTCTGCTGACGGTACTCACTACAAGGTCGCTATCTAGGAAAGTTGACCAAAAATAAAAACAAAAAGGAAAATTGGATATGATCAATTCAGAACAAGTAGTCAACAACAACAACGGCTATCAAGGATGTATCTCTCACTTTCGATGTTTATTTTACAATCTCTAATAGTTGAACAGACTGTTATCCACCGTTGCCGTGTGATCAACATCGATGTTTATGGGATTGTTTGATTCGACGGACCATTTCTGGTTCTTAAGAATTTCCCAGTGAACATATATGTTGTGATTTTAATATATTTGGTCTGGTAAGTCAGATATGGAAGTCACTCTCACTGATGAGTGAAGACCCCACTCCACGTAAGTCAAGAGTTCATCATTAATTATACCTGCAGTTGCTTTCCTGCTTGAATTAGTCAATCGTTTGCTTCAAGGAAAAAAGATATTCAAATCTGAAAGTCTTGGATCTGTGGAGATTGCTTGTTGTTGTGTTTCTGTATGGTGGAGGTACGAAGATAAGGTTTTGGCGTTCGAAGACAGAAGAGAATGGATCCAACACCAAAAATATTGAGAGTGAAGAGGGGAAAAGCAAGAAAAGAATTCGGAAAAACAATAGAAGTTTTGAAATTTTTGTTTTGAAAAAGCCCGCCAAATTTCAAATCAACAAAAAAACTTTAGTTCATCCATGCATAAACTCATTTCCTATTCTACAGAACTAAATACTTTTAGAAAGTTACCATCTTTGCAGGTTTCCCGATGAGGTCCATCAGCACAAAAGCGAACAAACTGGTTCTTTTCGAACCCACATCCGCCACCCAATTTAAACTGAATCCTAGCTTCAACACATCAGTAGAACTCTTCTTCTCAACCCTGGAAAGTCCTTTTCCTCAACATTACTGAAGTGCACAGGCACGTCAACCGAGTGTTGACAAGAATGGTAGGAGGAGTTTCTGGATGCCAAAGATCCATCATTCATAACAACAAAAGAATGGAGTTTGCTTGTGCTAGAACAAGCAATTGGGTATCTATAATCGGGAGGAATGGAAGTACAGTTGTAGAAAAAGAATAAACCATTAGGATCTGAACTGTAATTGAAGGGGGGCTGAAATTATGAAGAGGAGTTGGGCAGTTCACATTGTAAACCAAAGCATTTGTCAAACGAAAAGTGTGGTTTTTGTAGGAAATTTCTCTGATAACATAATCATCTTCTGAAATTCTGAATAATAAAATGTGATACTCACTTGCTATGAAACACTAGATTGCAAGGGCAAACTTGGCACTAGGAGTAGAGTTGAATTAAAAAGTATCAACTCCATTACTTATAAACTCCTAGCCCCAAAGCTAAAATGCTCTCTAAATTGAACAACTCTCCAAACTAAACAATTCGACTTCTTGTCCTAGATTCTTCCTAAATGAGTAGTAAAATACACTAGTAAATTTGCAAATCTAGCAATCTTTCTTTAGAAATGTTTTGATTTGATTATTCTGACAACAATTATTGAAAGAGTATGATCTTGCTGCAGGTTATTCTATGATTGAAACATCTTGCAGTTTGGAACACTTCTGCCTTTCATTTTCCCATAAGGAGTTGGAGATGTAAAAGTACCAAATATCCTACAGCTACCGCAGGTTGTAAATTATTCATCAAGCCAGTAGTTTGAACAAAATTTCAAGTCAAAATTTTCTCGATTAAATACTTCTCTTGATTGTCATAAAATCATATACAAGTTTGAATTACTCAATTAATTACTCAAAGGGATAAAAGATATGAGATCTTAGAGTCTTCATTCAAGGGGTTACTATGACTGTTGTTGTGTTGCTTCTCTGCTAGAGTGTATCAAACTGATACCAACATTAGGGGTTTTGTTGGATGAAGAGGAAAAAGAAGCTTGGAGCTGCTCAATGGTTGGAGGTCCGTACATGTTGGGTTTTGGTGGAATCTGTAAGACATTAACACTGCCTTCCAACATCACAACCACATCGGTCATCGATGGCCTGTCGTCAGGCAACGTCTGTATACAATGCAGCCCCACAATTATCATTTTTCTTGCCATTTCTTCTTCCTCCTCTGTGTTTCCCCACCCTCCATCTATTTCACTTTGTGTAAGATCCTTATATATCCAATCAGGAAAGTACTCTTCACTCTTTTGCTCCACTCCTTCATTGGGATTCTTTCTCACTCCCACCATTTCAAGAATCAACATTCCATAGCTATACACGTCAGACTTGTGAGAAACCTTGCCAGAATTCCTGAATATTACTTCGGGTGCAATAAATCCTACCGTCCCTTTCACGCCTGTCATTGACACGTGACTTTCTTTTGCCTCACATTGTTTGGCAAGCCCAAAATCTGAAATCTTGGGCCAAAAATCACTATCCAAAAGAATGTTGTGTGGTTTGATGTCAAAATGCAAAATCCTTGTGTTGCAACCACGATGCAAGTACTCTAAGCCTCGTGCCACTCCAATGACGATGTTATAGAGTGTGTTCCAATCCAACTTCATATCATTTTCTTGCAGCCTGTTGTGGGATATGTACTTATCTAATGACCCTTTAAGCATATATTCATAAATCAAAGCCCTTTTGTTCTGCTCATAACAGAAACCTAAGAGTGTGACAATGTTTATGTGTGAAGTTTTGGCTATGCTAACAACTTCATTGATAAAATCTTGGCCATTTTCTTGACTGGATTCATTCAAAAGTTTCACAGCCACATCACATCCATTTGGTAGCTTTCCTTTGTAGACAGTGCTAAATCCTCCTTGGCCAAGCTTGTTGTTGAAGGAGTTGTTATTTTCTTTAACTTAGAGTAACTATATCGCTTAGGTGTCTCTGTGGAATATCTCCTAATAATTTTCTCAATTTTGTCTTTGTTTGAGATTCTTTTTCTCTTCCAGTAGATGAAGATGATAATGGAGATTATTAAAATGAAGCCTCCTGAAGAAGTTCCTCCTGAGCTAATGGGAATTGAATTCATATAATCAGTAAATGAAAGCAAAATGCAGAGATTTGGAAGAAAAAAGAAGAAGACTAGAGCTCATCTTTAAACGTACTATTTTAGTCCTAAATTTTTAAGAAAATTTAAATGTGTTGTTATATGTAATTATATGACACTTTTCTAGTTATTAGCTACGGTTATAATTGTCTGCTAATCATAATAGTATGTGTCTAGACGTAGATTTTACTATTTCAGTTTGAATAGAAAATAGTAATATTTGTAACCTGGTAAACAGTAGAACAAAAAAATATTTGAAATAGTAATATAGTTGTTAATAATAAGTTATGATAGTTGAAATGCTAAAGTATAACATTTGGAGCCCCAAACGTGGAACGAGTTATATATTCCACTTCAACTTCAAGTTGGTGGATTAAACACTCTCTTGTGAACTACAAATGTAGGTTTTGAAAAATCAAGAGTACCTATCACATATATATAAAAGTAATTTTTCCTTCCCGAACAAGGCACGTACTTTTCAAAAAAGAAACAAAGACCTAGGTTTTACCTATAATGGCCGACTTCCTTCTATTATTTTTATATGGTCCTCTTGTCATGGTTAACAATTGTCGGGCAAAATCGTTAGATAAGATAAGATAAAACAAGATTTAATCGAAACGAGAAATCGAGAGAAAAGAGAGTAGAAGGTGAAAAGAAAGGATTAGGTTTTACCTGTAGTAGCATCTATCCACGTAACATTTAGATATGGTGCTGTTGTGATTGGTGGAAATAAAATTAATAGATAACAACATACTTTATAGAATCAATGAGAAACAGAACACTTCAAATAGATAGATGATTTTGGGAGCGTATGGAGATGAAGAGCTTAGTCAAAGTTTAGATTGACACTAACACCATACAAATAAAACATTACACTTTTGTCATCAAAATTGTTAGATTTTTGTTCGTGAAATCTCACCCTAAATGGATCACGAGGAATTGCAATCTAAAATCTCACTTACGAATGAACAAGATTTCGCCATTAAATATATCTACAGTTGTTTTCCAATTGTTTACTTGAAGGACTAAGAGATACTCGAATCTGGAAGTCTTGGACTAAAAGATGTTGGACAAAAGAGAATGGATCCTGATCAAAATTTGAGCCCCTTACTTTAGGATTTTAGAACCAAATCACAAAAATATTTGGTTAAAGTACCAAATTGAAGCCAGCTTAGAGTTTAAGCAACGAACTGGAATGCGCATACCCTCGGAAGGTGTAATACAGATGATGCAGTACCAGAAAGCCATTGGAACTTTGGAAGGCGACCTCGGTACTACGACACCTGCGTGTTATTTAGCTGATAAATGAAGAGGTCCAGTTACAGTTTCTTTTTCCTCGTGAAGATGGATTATGGAACTGGAAAAACGTTTTGGTTGTTAGAAGTGAGGCTTATGATTGAAAGAATATGTGAAATCTCTGTTATTTCATTCATTATAATCTTTATTACTATAGTGTAACTTTGGACACAATCAACATATTTTTTTCCTTTATATTTTTCTTATCCTACTTTTTTCATGAGCAGTCGAATGAGGGAGGAAGTGGATGGAGAATGACAACGCGAGCTTTACATTCAATCTCAAATATGTACATCTGATTCACCTAAAAAGGGTTAAGACAGCTGATAATAATGGGTGAAAGAACAAAAAGGATTAGGCAGTGCTATTAAAGTTTTAACATCTATTTTACCATGAACCCACAATGAACAAACTTAGCTACTGCCATTTGGTGTCGAAGATTTGCTCATCCAAGGCACGACAACAGAATCTGGAGACTCTGGAACTAAAACATTTTTCAGCAGCACATCGTCTTCATGTGAAATGTCTATGTCTTCTTCTTTTCCTTTGCCACTACTTCGACTCTCTATGTTCTTTAGAATTTCCAGAGCTTCCAACATCGATGGTCTTGTGTCCTTCACACTTTGTAAGCATCGAAATGCCAACTCCGCAACTGCACATATCATATCTCTCACTGTTTCATCTGTTTCAAATCCAAGAGATGCGTCTACAAAGTCGTGTAATTCGTCGTTTCGAATCTTGTTGATTGCCATTGTCCACAAGTTAATCTCATGCCTGTGCCTAGTGATATCAACTGCAGGCTTTGAAGATATCAGCTCAACCAATACTACTCCAAAGCTAAAGACATCGCTTTTATTTGTAAGTTGATAACATTCGTGATACTCTGGATCAACGTAGCCAGGAGTTCCTTGTGGAGCAGTTGAAATATGGGTGGCTTGTGTAGGAAAAAGGCGAGATAGTCCGAAATCGGCGACTTTAACGTTGTAGTTGTTGTCAAGAAGAATGTTGGTAGTTTTAACATCTCGATGGATAGTCTCAGAAGCATGAAGAAAAGCCAGAGCACTTGCTGTGTCTATGGCAATCTTCAACCTTGTATGCCAAGGAAGCTCACCAGGTTTTGCTCGGTTGCCATGAAGATGATCGGCGACAGTACCATTTGGAATGAATTCATAAACCAGCAAGAGTTCACGGGAACGTCGAGAGGTGCATCCATAAAGGGTGACTAGATGTGGGTGGCGCAAACGAGTAAGGATCTCAACTTCATTCATGAAATGCTCAACTTGTCGGTAGTTATTTTCAAACAATCGTTTCACTGCAACCTCACGTCCATCTGGAAGTTTGCCTGTGAAGAGATCAAATATTGAATTCAAAACTTCATACTCGAGTATGGTGATGTTATCAAAAACTGTGATCTTTACCATAGTAGACAGTGCCAAAGCCACCATCTCCAAGCTCTTTGGCGGGATTAAATCTGTCTGTGGCTTTTTCAAGCTCTTCATAAGAGAACAAAGGTAGCCCCATGTCATTTTCTCCTTTCTCAAGTTCCTTCGTTGGAGGTTCACTGGAACTGTTTCGTAGGAGAAAGGAGGAGGGAGTATAAGAACGAGCAAGCTTTTTTTTGTGCAAACAAAACCAGATGAAAGAGGCTACACCCATTAACAGAACACCTCCAATTCCAGAGCAAACACCTGGCATATCATTCCATTTACTATTTAATTAAGTTACCACACTTTTCAACCATAAGACAATGTCTATAATGTGAAATCAAGTTCTAGTTTTTACCTATGACGGCCTTCACCCATGTTCTATCTTTTCCTGCCATGGGAAGCAATTGCGAAGCAACTCGTTAGACAAGATTGTTTTATCAAAAGAATGGAAAAAACAGTCAAACTCAGAAGAAATAGAATAGTATAGGCAGATTAATGCAAAATCAGTTTATAAGCAAGACCAAGAATTAAGGTTTAACCATTCGGGCCATTCCTATTTTACAGAACTAAGATTTCTAAAAAGTTACCCTCTTTGCAGGTTTCGAGATGAGGTCCACCAGGACAAAAGCAAACAAACTGGTTCTTTTCGACCCCACATCGGCCACCACTTGTCTCACAGTTGCTACAATTTTGGGCACTCCAATTTAAACTGAATCCCATCTTCAAGAGATCAGTATAGTTCTTCCTCAACAACCCAGTAAAATCATCATCCTTGTTGTTAAAGTCCACAGGCACCTCAACAGAGGATTGACAAGAATTGGAAGAGAAGTTCATAAACTCCAAATATCCTTCATGGAAAGCACCAAAAGAATGGAGTTTGCTTGTGCTAGAACAGTCAATTGGGTAGCTATAATTGGGAGGAAGAGAAGTACAATTGTAAAAGAAGAAGAACCCAATATGATGTGAACTATAACTGAATGGGGTTCGGTGGAGGCTGAAATTATGTAGAGGAGTTAGGCAGTTGACATCATAAACCGCAGCATTTGTCAAAAGAAAAGAATGGTTTTTGTAGGAAATATCTCTGATAATATAATCATCATTTGAAATTCTGACAATTGGGTTTTCATCTTTGCAGGCAATACTGAAGCTTGGTAATCCACAGAAGGGGCTGTGCGAATGAGCTATCCAGAAAGGGTAGCTTATAATTGGACCATTCCCACAGGATTTTGGAGCACAAGCTTCAAACTTTTGGTCTAAGGACAGCGTTTGGCGAGTAAAGATGATGAAGAAGATGATAAGAAGAAAAGGGGTTTTCATGAAATCCATAAAAGGAAGATACCAGAAGCAGAAGAAAGGTGGGGAAATGGAGAGAGGTTTCGAAGGGGAATTTCCACTGTTTTTGGTGAGTTAAACCAACCCTGTTTGAATTTCTTGTTTTAAGTTCTTGAATCACAGGGTGTTGTTTTGGTTTTGTGAATGATGTTGGGAAAAAGGAAGAGAAAAAGACAAATCATGGTTGAAGCAAAAGCAAAGTTTAGAAGTCAATTAGAAGACTTGAAGGTGGGCCTCGATCATAAGTCATTTAGTGTCATAAGAATTGAGATTATAATGGTTGAAACAAGCAAGTTCTCTCTTAAACATGGGGGTTCACTTTCTTCACCTCCCACAAAATCAAACAGAAACTTTGTGAGCCTTATTTTTTTTGCAAAGCTGCCAAAAAATGTCAACTTGGGCGGCAAAAACGCAACTAATAGTGTTTTGGTTTAGTATTGAAATCAAAGCTGGTTTGGTTTGGTATACGAAATAATGACGTCATAAAAGAGGTGAAAAGGGTAGAACAGTAAATAGCTTCGAATGGGAAACATTTGACTTACACTACCCTAAACAAACGGAGGAATGTGGACTTTTTTTCCCTTCCTTTTTGCATTGTTCACCAAGTTAACTAAACCGACACGTAATTTAAAATAAATAAATAAATAAAAGTTATTTATATTTAAAGTAAACCTAAATATGGATTGCTTATGAGGTTTTATCAAAATATAAGTTATTTACTTATTACGATTGCATGTATTTTTGTTTTTTTAAGAAAATGACTATTTATTATGGTATTATTTAGAAAATTTTCAAGAAAAAAAATATAATTTCAATCTTTATACCTATAGAAAAATTAATGTAAATAACAAAACTGTTTAAAATATTTATAAAATACAGTAAATTTCAATGACAAACACTAATAAACTTCTATTAGATAGACTTCTACAATGTCTATTATTTTGTTATATTTTTGTAAAAATGTCACATGTGTGTGAGTTTGAAATTTTGATACATTTTATAAATATTTTGTGTTCACTCTCGTTTTGAGTTTTATCTCTCTCGTTTCAGTTTGTGTACCAAAATGAGAGTGAGCGGCAAAGAGAGGAGAGTAAGATCATGACAGAGGAGGGTGTTAAGTTTTTTATAAAATATTAAAAAATGTAGTCGTCCCACATCGAAAAAAGTTAAAAAATTGATGGTTTATACCCTTGGTTTCAAGTTGTCTCAATTAGAAACATTTTGAGCTTAGGTGTGAAAACTGGTTAAATTTTTTTATATTATCTAGTTTGAGAGTGGGATAAAAAATGTGATTAGTATAAAAGTTTTGAGAGAGTGCTCCTATAGTTGAATTTGAGCGAAAATTGTTCTCTGTGATTGTAATAATTTTTCACATTGTGAAATTTTTTTCTTTCTTGGTTTTTCATTTGGTTTGGAGTTTTCACCTTGATTCTTAAGGAGAGAGAAAACTGAAGTGAGGAGAGTAAGACACCAATTCTTGTGTGTGTGAATGGCTAAAAAACATCATTTTCAACAAGCGGGGCAAATTCATTTTTTCCCTCCAAATTGGGTTTTTCGTTCAAATTCTCCACGGTTTTTCGTTGGTCTCAAAACCAACAAATCAATTACGATCCCTAATTGATACCATTGTTTTTCTAAGTACACGTGGAGGTGAAAATTTTAACTGTGAAATTTAGATGGATGATATATATCTTAACAACTAAGCTAAATTTAAATTTCACTAAAGCCTTATTCTATTTTATTCATTTCCATCCATATCACAATCTTCATCTTCTCATCATTCTCGAAAAATCTAACCTAATGGAGGTGAGATTGAATGTCTCACATCGACTTTATATCTAAACATGCAATTTTTTATCTTGTTTTTTCCTTAGAGAAATGCTCTTTCTCATTCTTTTAATAGTGAAGATAAATAAGATTTTTTTTCTGTTTTACTTAAGCGAATGAGAATCAAACCTTCAATCGAGAGAAAAGTCATAAATTTTTATTTTTATTTTTTTGTCGTTTTCACTCCAAACCCATTTGAGTTTCATCATTGTTATTAATTTTAATATACAAAGTTTATAACGAATTTATTCTAAACGTTGTCGGATAATTTATACTTGATTTGACATTCAAACTAAACAAATATTAAAAAAAAATAATCAAATAAAAAGAAGAAGTCAAAATCGAAGGATATTAAACTACAATTTTCCATTCTCGTGGGTATAAGTTAACATTATTCATAGTGTATTATCAATTTATTTATCGTGTATTAGACTATTGACTTTCTACGGTCAAACCGGAGATCCATTTTTCCCCTTCCCAAGACACAAATAGCTGTTGACACGTTCCAACGAGCGTAGCCTTAACTTTAAGGCCACGTGGACCCACAAGCCTCAATCTCATTGGTCAACGTAGATCATCACGACTTTGTCTTGTCAGTATGTTGACTTTTAGTTTAAACACTATTGGCTATTATGTTTAATTTATATATTCTTTTACCCGTTAAGGTTTATTTTTTATTTAAGAATTTTGCAAATTGTTTAATATTATTTAATAAGTAGTTAAATATCTAAGTGGTTTGGTAATCAATATCACCTTTTAATTTTT
The DNA here is from genome assembly GCA_037974625.1 of Cucumis cinereus. Lineage (NCBI taxonomy): Eukaryota > Viridiplantae > Streptophyta > Magnoliopsida > Cucurbitales > Cucurbitaceae > Cucumis > Cucumis cinereus. Next base: position 14,274,437 of record JBBPDJ010000004.1, on the reverse strand, counting down.
ATGATATTTATTTTAGAAGTCGAAAATTGAATTTTTCTATTAGGATTTTATTTCAAAATTACAGTCTCCGTTTAATAACTGTTTTGATTTTTAGTTATTTTAAAATTAAATTTATAAACATTATTTATACTCTCTAAATTTCTTAAGCTGAAATTTGAAAACTAAATCTATGTTTGGTAAGTATTTTATTTTTTTATTTTTAAAGATTAAACTTAAAAATATATCTTTTTATCTCTAAATCTCTAGGTTTGATATCTAATTTTTACCCATAAAATACTAATTTTTGCACAGCATAACATTGTTTGGGCCGGTTGGAGTACGATGCAATAGAGAAGAAATTAAACATACCCGGAGGACTAGTCGGCGGAGGTGTGCAAACATAAGGATGTACTTCTCCATTTTCACACATGCACAGAAATTCTTCCGTCGCGTTTACGCCACACTTGCCGCCGTATTGCTTACATCCCTCGCAAGCTATGGTGTTAAAATCCCCATATTCAACTTCAAACCCTTCTTTCATTCCCCTTTCCACCACCATCGTTCTGTTCTTTTCCCCTTCTCTCAATACCTTCATCGTAATCGTCACTTCAATTTTAAAATTACAACCCTTGATATATGAACTCCAATTCATCGCCTCCTTGCTCTCAAAAGCATAATTCGCTCTCCCACTTCTCTCCCCTTCCGATCCACACTCAAATGTGAAATTCCGCGGGATAACCTCTAGCGACGGACAATTATACCACACAGACAAATTCAGATCATTGGAAGAATAATTGAACAGACTAAAATCCAACGTTGCCGCTTCGATTTGATTGTTGGGGCAATAATCATCGAACAGCTCTGATCTTGCGATCGTCATTCTATGATCCGATTGACTGATGTTCACAACAATATATTCCCGAGAATTGATGTGAATGGTAGTGGTTTCGTTGTTTTCGCACGTGAGGCCGAATTCTTGGCGACCGCAAAAGTGTTGGCGCTCATTCCCCCAAAATGGATAGGAGATGTTAACCAAATCACCGCAGTTGTAATACACACCGCAAGCTTTGAATTCATCGTGGGCTACATCAGCGAAACAGAGATGAAGATGAAACAAAAGGATTGTGAAGAAGAGAAGAAGGACGGATGATTTCATTTCCCAGAAGAAAGATCATAAACAAGAACATGAAGAGATGATTGGATGGAGGGTTTTGAATTTAGGAGGAACTGGAATGGTCTCCTTATGCTGACGCTAGTTTACATTATACTAAAAAGCGTCGTGTTTTTCCAGGAAAGTGGAGAATGGAAATTTGGAAATATCCAATTTTGTGTAATGTGAAATTGATTTGAGTTGAAAGTTGACTCGAACATTTATATATATTTTAGGGTGAGGAACTGAAATTAAATCTACCCCAGAAGCCACCGCTGCTTGCCTTTTTTTCTTCTTAATCAATCAATTGGATCAATTTGCTTTTTATAAAAATCAAACTTAAAATTAATCATAATAATAATAATAATAATGGACATAATCTTATTTTCCAACTACGACTTGACCATCATCGACTTCCAAAGTGTTAATGTTAATAGAAATGTTATGAAAATTAATGCTAATATAGAGTGTTATCAACGTTCAATTTACTTTTACCAATGGGGCGTGTCCCATACTTCACAAAAAAGAAAAAAAATTATTTTAGTCATTTAAAGTTTAAAATATTGTTTTCTCCAAAAAAAAAAAACTTTTTAGCTTGTTAATTATAAACTTATGTAATTAATTTTATATATTATACTTTTAGCAAATATTAAAATAATATTAATATTTGTTTTTATTCCACTTAGTTGGTGAAATTTATCGAAAATGGAACAAAGGATATATAAATTGGAGCTTTTCAAACTAAAAATGAAATTAATGAAACTAAAGTAATTTTATTTTTCCTTTTTATTTTCTACAAATAATTTGAAAAGAAGATCCATTGGGCGTTGGATGTTTGCTCAAAAGCATTTCCAAAGCACTTTAATAAAATTGGTTTATAAAACACGCTTTGAAGTTTGAACTAAGACAATCACTAACCAAATCAGTCATAAGTGCTTTTTTTAGGTAAGAAAACTTTTCCAGTCTGCTTAATTTTGAATTAAACTTGTGTGGAATTATTAGTGATTCTTCTATCGTTGAAAAGAAGTTTGACTTGAGAGCATTAGCCTCAACCTCAAGCATTCAAAATATCTTTATTCTAATAAAAAATTATTCAATGAAACAAAATTATAAATAAAATTAAATAAATAAAAAAAAAACTCATTTTCATACTTAGCTTACTGCTTTCTAGAATGAAATGGAGATAATGGGACTAAAATTCTCAAAGAAAAAATGCTACCGGAGATCTAAAATCCAACAAAGAATGTCAAAACACACTATGCTATGTGTCACATGATTTCCATCTTCGTCGTAGAAAGAGAACAAAATGAACAAGACATTCAAGTAACTAATTGGCTCTTCGATCTCGTCCATGGCATTTCTCTAATCGATAAAATTGTTACAGATGGTTGATCAAATCCACCATTTCGTTTGCATCATATTAGAAGATGATGAAAAGGAAGGGTGCTTAATTGAGAAAAGTTAGGCTCTTGATCCCTGGATTCCAAAATCTTAATGGGCCATTTGTGAAGAATTTTCTTGAAACTAGTGTAGCTAAGAGATCTTTAAGAGTCACGTTCTATCCACCCCTTAACCAATACTGATATAATAAGATAATGTATTGTTGGTGCAAGTGCTGTAAGATGCGTTGAAACATGTACTGGAAGCAACAATTAGACGTCTGGATGTTTGGACACTAAGATGAGAAAACGTCTGGATAAAAGACGCCTAGACAGTGGATTGAACGCCTACCTGCAAAACAAAAACTTGTTAGACAAAACGCTAAGTCGCAGATCACGCTCTGTTTAAGACGTTTTCACGGATTTGGTCGGAGTACAAACAATTTCTTGATTGTCACGTCGTCTTCTAGATAAAACAGCAAAAAACACTCAATCAAAGCTGCACTAAAACGAATTAGAATTTGGATGAGCTTGTAAGAGAAAGTAATTTCAGATGAATTTGGTCTCGAACTGATCGAATGACTTTGCTCTCTCTTCAATGCGTTACGTTTAATGATGCCTCAAAATCTCAATGTCTCGCTTCTCAATTTTATTAATAAAATAATTAAAACAAATAGTTAATAAAAATCATATTATTGTTTCGTACCTCACCACAATCGAGCGACGGCGCGTGTGTGTGGAGATATCAACAAATCTACATTTATCTATTTTTTCACCCTATCTAAAACATGGATACCCCTTTGAAAATTTTGTATGCACTACTTTTTACGGGAGTATATACTTCTTTAAATATCGAATTAACAAAATGGAAAATTAACAATGATTCATAAATAAGTTATTCAAAACAAAATGAAAGTTAATAATTCTATTAACTCTAATATTTTCTCTAATTTTTAAAAAGTATTGAACTCGAAGCAAAAACGAATAGATATGAATTAATAGGGGGGTTCAAAGAGAAATAGTGTAAAGTTATGGGACGTTTTAGCAAGATAACTTTCATTAATTTTGTCTTTTGTAAAACTATATATTAAACAAATAAAAAAGTAATATTGAAAATACAAACGGTTACATCTTGAAACCGGGTCCCACTCGACTCGACCAATGTAAAAGATCGACAAGCTGTAACAACAATAATAATTATTTAAAAAAAAAACAATTTAGCAAGAAGAAAAAAAAAATAAAGAAAAAGAAAAACTAGCCGTTGCGAGCACTGGATTCAAATTAATTGGTCGTACGCACAGAAAACACAAACGCCTTTTCATTTCGGAGAGACAAACAATACTCTCTCTTTCTCTGTTTCTCTCAAATTCCTATCCAAAAACCCTAATAAGGCAACTTCATAGCTCTCTCTTCTGTCCCTGCGAATTTTACGCCCTAAGAGTTGGATCTGAACTCTGAGTGTGTTGGCCATCTAAGTTCCGACGCTACCACTCTGCTCGAATTTAATGTGAGAACTACTTTGATTTTGTTTCTGTAGAATGCTTGTTGTATTTCTGCTATTTCTTCCATTTTAAGCTTATTGAGTGAGTTCATGAGGCGGAAGTTTCCATTTCCACTCAAATCGAACTTCAAACAATGTGTCACTGAGTTTTTAGGGTTTTTGAACATGCCATCTGATGTATAAATTTTAAGATCGAAATCATCCACGATACTCCAACTAGGTTTAGTCATGGTTTAGCTCAATATCTGGAGGCCTAGATTAGAAATGTTACTAATTTGGGTCTTCTTTAATTTTTACATTGTTAGCGTGACTGCAATGGAATTGACGTTTGATTTTCTGCAACTCTGTTTATTTGACCGAGAAATGAGTTTGGTTATTGTTAATTCGTTTATTTAAGCTACTTCCAGAAGTATATCTAGATCTTTAATCACTTCCCTACCATTTCAGTATTTTGGTTCGACTGTGAGGGAGAAATAGGCATATATAAAGTATCACGATGACTATCAAAACTCCTGCAACTCCAGCTTCGAAAATAGAGAGGACGCCAGCATCAACACCTGGAGGATCTCGATCAAAGGAAGAGAAGATCGTTGTTACTGTGCGGTTAAGGCCTCTGAGTAAAAAGGAGCAGCAAGCGAAGGATCAAATGGCATGGGAGTGCATTGATGATAATACGATTGTGTACAAACCTCAGCCTCAGGAACGTCAAATTCAACCGGCCTCCTTCACATTTGATAAAGTTTTCAGTCCCGCTTCTTTGACTGAAGCAGTATATGAGGAAGGAGTAAAGAATGTTGCCTTATCTGCTCTAATGGGCATCAATGGTATTTTTAAGAATTATCCATTCATCTTTTTCACACCCAACTTAGGTGATTATACATTCAAATGACTGTATATTGTTTTATGTTGCAGCCACCATATTCGCTTACGGGCAAACTAGTAGTGGAAAGACATTTACAATGAGGGGGATAACTGAGAAAGCTGTTAATGATATCTACAAACATATTAGTAATGTAAGTTTTGACTGTTTTGAACGAAATTATTTTCTGCTGGTACTTTGGTACCTTCAATAATCATCAGCTATCTTTGGTTATTTTACAGACACCCGAGAGAGATTTTACGATAAGAATTTCAGGACTGGAAATATACAATGAGAATGTTAGGGATCTATTGAATACAGAATCAGGTCGGAATCTAAAGCTTCTTGATGACCCAGAGGTACTATTCATAATAACATGTACAAGGGTTAAAGGAAATATGTTCCACTGATTAATTTCTGTTTACAATCTACTGAATCGTGATTCCCTTTATGCAGAAAGGTACAATGGTTGAGAAATTAGTAGAGGAAACGGCAAATAACGATCAACATTTAAGACATTTGATTAGCATCTGTGAGGGTAAGAACTGTTATGTCCTCACTTAAATTTGCCGAATCTCCTCCATAATACACTGCTTTAACATTAGCTCAATTTTATTTTGTAGCTCAAAGACAAGTTGGTGAAACTGCCTTGAATGACTACAGCTCTCGGTCACACCAAATAATAAGGCTGGTTAGTTTTATGGAAATTATTCACCTTTGATGGTCTTATCTCAAAGGTTTACTTTTTCAGCTTTTGGATTGTACAATAAATTATTTTTATTGTATGTGCAGACAATTCAAAGTACCCTACGAGAAAATTCAGATTGCGTTAGGTCTTTTGTTGCAAGCTTGGTAGGAAAATTTCTTTTGCACTCTTTTTATCTACAATCTTGTACTTTTGGAATAACTTTTTCTTGGACTTGCTAATTTCAACATCATGCAGAATTTTGTTGATCTAGCTGGAAGTGAGAGAGCTTCACAAACACATGCTGATGGTGCTAGGCTAAGAGAAGGCTGTCATATTAACCTTAGTTTGATGACGCTCACAACTGTGATCAGAAAGCTAAGGTCAGAATCTGTTTCGTGAAAAAAATTTACATTCGTTGTAACTGATATATATATTTTTTTGGTACTGTATTTGTTCTTTTTTTAAAACTTTTTGCAGCAGTGTTCTTCTATATTGCATAAAGTTTTGTTTATTGTTGCAGTCTTGGAAAGAGAAGTGGTCATATACCTTATAGAGACTCAAAACTCACCCGCATATTGCAACATTCGCTTGGTGGAAATGCACGAACCGCCATTATATGCACATTGAGTCCAGCACTGACTCATGTTGAACAATCACGGAATACTTTGTACTTTGCCACCCGGGCAAAGGAAGTGACTAATAACGCCCAAGTTAATATGGTAATAACGACATTTGTCCTCACCACAGTTTTAATACATGCAAAAGGATTTCCGTTAAGTTTTTGTTTGAAAATTTTAAACAGGTGGTATCGGACAAACAATTGGTCAAACATTTACAGAAGGAAGTTGCCAGGCTAGAAGCAGAACTGCGCACTCCTGATCCAAAACGGGAGAAAGATCTAAAAATCCAACAGGTAACTTTACAATTCAATTTGACAAAATCTCTCTACATAAAGTTGAGTGAATCATCCAGAACTTAGCGTTTGATTAAAATCCAGATGGAAATGGAGATTGAAGAATTAAAACGAGAAAGAGACCTTGCTCAATCCCAGGTTGATGAGCTCCGCAGAAAACTTGAGGAGGACCAGCAGGTCTCTCTCCCTGTCCCTCCTCTCTTCTTGTACTCACTGACAATAAATTTCGCATTAACAATATATCACGTGCCTTGAGATCAGGAAATAACATCCAATTTTATTTTCAGGGTTTTAACCCAATTGAATCTGCCCGTCCTCCAGTGAAGAAGTGTTTGTCCTTTACTGGTGCATTGTCTCAGAGACTCGACAGCAAGGACCTTGGCCGTGGTATGATATTAAGGCAGTCAATGATGAGACAATCATCTACTGCTCCTTTCACGCTCATGCATGAAATTCGTAAGCTGGAACATCTCCAGGAGCAGCTTGGGGAGGAAGCTAATAGAGCCCTCGAAGTATTGCAAAAGGAGGTGGCTTGTCACAGGCTGGGGAACCAAGATGCAGCAGAAACCATTGCCAAACTACAAGCTGAAATAAGAGAAATGAGATCAGTCCGTCCAGAACCCAAAGAGGTTGAGGTTGGGAGCGTTATTGCTACTAACCAGAGTGTAGGTGCTAATCTTAAGGAAGAGATAACACGGCTTCATTCTCAAGGTAGCACCATTGCCAATTTAGAGGAGCAGCTTGAAAATGTTCAGAAGTCTATTGACAAGTTGGTAATGTCTCTACCAAGTAATTATCAGCAGTTCATGAGCAGTGAATCAGCCCCCAAACAAAAGAGTTGCACAAAAAAGAAGAAATTGCTTCCTTTGGCCTCAAGTAATGTTACCAATCGGCAAAACTTTTTAAGATCGCCATGCTCACCTTCAACAACTTCCCAGCAAGTACTGGAGTCCGATATTGAAAATAGAGCTCCTGAGAATGATGATGTCATCTCATCTGAGATTTTGCATGAGTCTGAGAAAGAGACTCCAACAAAGAGTGAAGAAGGTGGAGATGTCTCATCAAAGGAGAGCACTCCTTGTTATCGAAGATCAAGTTCTGTAAACATGAAGAAAATGCAAAAGATGTTCCAAAATGCAGCAGAAGAAAACGTAAGAAGCATAAGAGCATACGTGACAGAATTGAAAGAACGTGTGGCTAAACTGCAGTATCAAAAACAGCTACTTGTTTGTCAGGTGTGCACAATTGTTGTTGAATTTCATCCATTAAAGTTTTGTGGCCATTCCTAATCATCACCAAGACCTCATTTTTTCCCCATGGTGTATGTAGGTCCTTGAACTGGAAGCAAATGAAGCAGCTGGCAACAAATTAGATTGTGATGAAAACACATTTGACCAGGATGACGATCAAGTTCCGTGGCATGTAACTTTCAGGGAGCAAAGGCAGCAGATTATTGAGTTATGGGATGCTTGCTATGTTTCCATTATTCACAGGTCTCAGTTCTACTTGTTATTCAAGGGGGACGAGGCTGATCAGATTTACCTGGAAGTAGAGATGAGGCGATTAACATGGTTGCACGATCACCTAGCGGAATTTGGCAATGCTAGTCCGGCTCACGTTGGAGATGAGCCAACAATCTCTCGCTCGTCAAGGTTTCTTTTCTCTCCTTTCACCCTCTTACTTTTGATTAATTGGAATGATTACCCTAATCTTCCCCCCTCCATCTTGTTCTTTTTTATTATGTAGCATGAGGGCATTGAGACGTGAAAGAGAATTTCTTGCAAAGAGATTAACTACACGTTTGACAGCAGAAGAAAGAGATGCGTTGTACATTAAATGGGAAGTACCGCTTGAAGGGAAACAAAGGAAAATCCAATTTGTAAACAAGCTCTGGACAAATACTCACGACCCCAAGCATATTCAGGACAGTGCAGAGATAGTGGCAAAGCTTGTTGGGTTTCGTGAAGGAGGCAACATGTCCAGGGAGATGTTTGAACTCAATTTTGTTGTTCCTTCCGACAAAAGACCATGGATCATGGGATGGAACCCAATTTCAAACCTTCTTAATTTGTAAGAAAATAGATTTTTTTGTAAGTACCTTACCTTCTGATTCCTTTTGTATATCATGTATTGTGTCTGATTGGACACAACAAAGATTGATCTTTTCGTATCATTATTTTCAATCTGAATAAAAGAATTTAATTCATTTCCCCTTTCTTGATTAGATTAGTCCTGATCTGCACCGACACTTGTGTGATTCCAAATATAACCCTGCTCTATTAATTATGAGTTCTGGATGCCTATTTTTATTTTGACTTTCCTGATTACGTATTTCTTCATGCCATAGTTCATGACAGTTTTTTTTTTTTTGGTGGGGTGTGTGTGTGTGTGTGTGTGTGTGTGTGTGGGGGGGGGGGGGGGGGGGGGGGAGAGGGAAAAAGAAAAAAAAAAAACCCCCCCCCCCCCCCCCCCCCCCCCCCCAAACAGAGAAAGAGAGAGAGAGAAAATTGGTCCAAATCAGAATTTCTATTACAAAACAATCATCTGCAGAGTAGTACCAAGAGCTAAGACGAAAATGGAGGATGCATAAGAGCAGGACTCAACATACTCCCCATTTTAATTTCTAACTCTCTGATCTCACTACAAACACTGTAACACACACATCCACAAAGACAAACTGAAGTCAAACACCCACACACATAGATTATATCTTTTAGCTAGTAATCAAGCGCGTTATAATGGACCCAGAACAGTAGGAAACTAGAGGTCTTAAAACGTCCCGTTGATGTGGAAAAGCCTTGAGGAAGGGGGACCAAATCCTAGCACTTGGGAAATGGAGTTCCACAAGTGTTAGCAACTTTCCTGGCATTAGGAGAGGCCACAAACTTCTTTAGAGTGGGATTCTGCATGTACTTGCAGAGGCAGGGTTTCTGTTCCTTAATCTTAGAGCAGCATAGCTTAGAGGGTGGAACTGAAGATGTTATTGCACTAACGCAGGAACTTAGTTGCACTGGACTGCATGTCACTGCCATTGAGATCTCCACCATCATAAACATCACTATGATACTTAGTGCAATCTGTGAAGCCTTCATTTTCTTTCTTAATTAAGATAGTTTAACTTTAGGGGTGTGTGTGTGAAAGAGAGAGAGAGAATAGAGAGATGTGGAATGTTGGGTGAAAATGGCTTAAGTTGCTTCTCAATTTATAGCCAGGAGATGGTTTTGAAAAATAAAAGAAAATGATAGAGAGAGTAAAGAGAGATCATCATCATCAAGGGTCATGTTCACATTTCTGTTTTTGTAGGTAATCAAAGAAAATGGGACAGTAGCAGAGGAAGAGAAAATGTCCTGAAATGTTGGCTACTTTGAAAATCTCAGTACCAAAAGGACAAATAGTGGACTTCAGAGATCTGTGGTTCTACCAATTGGGCTTCTTAATCATTGCACCAAATTTCAAAGGTGCACCAGTTCCCTCCTCTCACTTTTCTCCACATTGTACGGCAATCATCTCTACTGGTTACTCAATTATAATTATAAGTTTAATATATTACACATACATTGATTTACATGGAAAGACAGCTACAACAATGTGCTAAAACATCATTCATATGTTATGTTTTTTTTTCTCCTTATAAAAATGAGACCCCAAACGAATGTCGTTGAAAAAAGCAAGAAGCTTTACATTGCTTATAAGATAGATGGATTACGTCTCCCATTGTCAATTGATTTTAAGTAAAAACGTCATGTTATCTAATAGAGTAAATACTGAATAAAATAGTTTCAAAGAAACAAAAAGGACCTATTTTCCATTATTAGGCATGAATATAGGATCTATATTCAGTCATAGATTCAAACGATGGTGGTTGTCTACTTAAGAATTAACATCTTACAAGTTTTATTGACACTCAACTGTTATAAGTTCAAACGAATTGTCTTAGTCGATATGCATGTAGAGTAACCAACACACATGAATATATTCTTTTTCCATTTCAATCATTGCCTGGGATGAAATGAAATTATGCAGAGCCCACTTGTTGTAATGGGTGACTGTGGTTCCTTTCGGTGAGGTTGATGGGAATATAATTGAAACATCTCCATCCATAGGAATAGTTCTTTCTCATTGAGCAGCCACATGGAATATCATCATTGAATACACCTCCTTTTTCCTAATTCACCTTAATAACTATTACTCACCACTTTCTTTCACTAAAGACCTCTGTTTTGTTTTTTGTTTTTCTTCCTTTTATTTATTTATTATTATTATTTTTGTCTAAGAAATCCTATTGACCATCAAAATTACTTCGAAGTTACTAAAGAATCTTGATGGACTTGAAGGTCATATTTATCACTTTACTAAGAGAATTGCAAGTAGAGAAATCTGAATTTTTAATTACTTCCTCACTTTTTCTGTATAACGTTTTCTTAAACCATCAATTGACTCAAAAGTTTAAATTGGTGGGTAAAATATAGTTATATATCATCTAACAACTACAACACATTACAAGTAAAGAAAAATGATTCGAAACAATGACTCGAGAGATGCCACTAGTGTCAAACCAATTAAACATTGTTCAATCTTTGTATTTGAATGGTCATAGGTCCCTAGTAAACCATAGCAGTAGCCAATAATAGCATTTGGGAACGAAACACTTTTTCAACAACTCTTTTTTATTTTTTCAGAAAAGAAAAAAGAATTTCTACTTATAAAAGGTTAAGAAATGATAAAAGACATATTTCTAAAATACTTATCTCCACAATTTTCAAAAGACTCAATCTAAAACACTTTTAATTTTAAATATTATGTTGAATACACATTTTAAAAGTAGAGTTATTTTCAAATATAGAAAAAATGAACGAAAATATTTACAAAATATACTAAAATATCACAGTCTATCTACGATGAACTAAGCTAAACTACTATCTGTGTCTATTTGTATCATGATTGTAGGAACTAAAATTAGATATTTAAAATTATAGATTAAAATTAAACAAATTTTAAACCCTGAGTACCAAAGTAATTTTTTTAAAAAAAAAAAAAATCTAATATTAGTTATAGGTTAATGTATAGTATGAATGTAGAAGGTTGGTTAGAATGATGATAGGTTGGTTACTTTAGATGTGCATGCTCACTTGATTATTAATCATCATACGGCTCACAATCATTAGCTCACTATCACTAAGCATGCTCCCACTTCTCCACTCTTCAATTTCTTTTCCTTTTCTTTTTTATTTCGTATTTAATTCAACTTCAACCTAAACTCAAAATTTAACCCATTTCGATTAAATATAGATTACACTGTCGTTTCGTGTTAATTCATTTGGATTAGATATAGATCACTACTTAAATGATATGTTGATCGTCCTATTGAGTCCAATACACACATATGTATATATAGTTTGTTTTTAATAGATATCTACCATCGTAATCGTCGTTTGCTACTTTGAACTTTGGAACTTTCATTCCATATCCATCTTGTACATGCGATATTAAACTCAAGTCCTCTATTAATGTCAATGCAGAAGCTCGAGAGATGTACAAAAATGGTCTATTATAACGTCAATTTATTTTTTGTTATTTTGTAGCAACTCTATATGCTTTGGTCTCTTTTTTTTTTTTTGTATATTTTTTAATTGTAATTTTGTTTATTTTGAATTAATGATTTGAGTCAATTGTCAATATAACAATTAAAATCAACACCATTTTAAAAAATTTGTAAATATAACAAAGTCTATCAACGATAGACAGACTACTATTAGCCACCGATAATAATTAACCTTCCTTCCAATTTCGTAGAAGTGCTCCAAAATATCAACCTTATTCGTCACATTGACTTTGGGCCCAAACTCCATCCACTCTGGGCTGATAATATCGGCCCACTTCGAGCCCATTTTTGGTGTAGCCACGTTCCTCTTTTTTTTTCTTTTCTTTTTTCTTTTTTTTTTTGTCAACAAAAGTAATATTTTGCAAGAATCAATAAACAATTAAGTTAACTATTTGTTGAAATTTATTTAAAATAAGTCCTTTAATTCAATCGAGAAAAAAATAAACATAGGATAGTTAATTTAATATCAAAAAGATCAAATCGATAATTCCTCGTAGAAATTTGTATTTAAAATAAAATTAAATCAAACCTAATATAAATAAAATAACATTTCAAATCAATTTATCTAATTATTATAACTCAATAACGTTCAATCATCCGGTTTAAAACATATATCAAATTATTCAAGTTATACTAAACAATAAAATCATATATACTTCACTCATTACATCGTTTCGAAGATTTTATATTACGTTTGTTTTTTACAATACTACGACAACGTCTCAACAAAAAGACCGCAATCGTATACGTGATATTGAAAAAAAGAAAGAAAAAAAAGTTGTAGAATAAGAACCAAATAGATAAACTATACACAAAGTCCTTAACTTTATAAAAGGGCCATGAAATGAATTTGCATGAGAAGGTGATGGAACTGCCCTTTCTTGTAGTAAAGGCTATGCAAAAGGAAAAGACAGACATAGCCACACAGAGCCATATCCCACAAGCCATTCCTTCCTTTAACCATAGCTTCCTTTACTATCAAGCTTAGAACCCCTCATTCCCCACTTTCATATATATTTCACCTTAACTTTAAACCTTCTACTTTCCCATAGCCACCCCCATTGCAATTACACCTCTAAAACAAACAAACTTCACCCTACCTCTGATCTCCCAAACTTCTCATCCTTATCATGTCGACCTACTCCGACTCCGACGATGATTTGGTACCTCGCTCGAAGCTCTTTGGCCGCCGCCGGCCCATTCGTGATATTTTTGGAGGAGGGAGAGGTAAGAACTAAACCCCCTAGCTTTGAATGGTATTATGATAGATGGAATGAGAATGGATATTGGATATAAATTTTTGAGATGATACAGTTGCGGACATATTGTTATGGAAAGACAAGAAGATGTCAGCAGGATTACTGTTGGGAATGACAGTATTATGGTTTTTGTTTGAGGTTGTTGAATACAACTTTGTCACTCTCGTTTGTCATCTCTCTATTACCTCCATGCTCATCTTCTTCATTTGGTGCACTGGTGCTGAATTTTTCAAATGGTAATTAATATATACACACATATATATATATATATTGTGATCATATTCATAATGTTATAATTAATATATATATAATATATATGATTAATTAGGAATCCTCCACGGTTTCCAGAAGCAATATTAAAAGAATCAACATTCAAAGAAGTTGCTTCCACTTTGCATAGAAGAATCAACCAATTCATCACCAAGATTTTCGACATCGCTTATGGAAAAGATCTCCCACTCTTCTTTCTGGTATGTACTTTTTATTTTCCCCATTTTCAAATAAATGAATCAAATATTTACAAATTATAGCAAAATATAGTTCATCATCAGTAATATTTTGTCGATTTTTAATCGGTGTTAAATTATCACTTTTTCAGGCCATTGTTTCACTCTATCTTTTATCGGTGATTGGATCATACGTTAGCTTTCTCAATCTCCTTTATTTTGGTAAGAAACATCTTATTACTCACTCCAAACACTAATGTCAATAATAATATTATTTTTCATCTAATTACAAATTTCGTAGTTCTATAATCTATACTTAAAATACCGTCTCTATGATTCAATAAAACCTTCACAAATAGTCCATACAACTATGTCAAAAATTATTTACGAAGATTTTATCAAACCATAGAAACTATTTATAAAGTCTTATCGAACTATAAAAACCAAATATGAACTTTCTCGTCACCGAATTTATAGTTTAACCTAATTCTTTTTTTGGTGGCGTTGAAAAAATAATGTGTATATATATATATGAAGGATTTGTGGCATTGGAAACTCTGCCATTTCTTTATGAAAAATATGAAGAGGAGGTGGATGCATTTGCTGGGAAGGCCATTCATCAAACCAAGAAGTCTTACAGAAATTTCGATGCCAAATTCCTCAACAAGATCCCAAGAGGACCTGTCAAGGACAAGAAACTCAGATAATTTCATTATAATATATATATATATATATATACACTCTTTGTAATTAATTATATAAATCATATTAATTAATTAAAATGCCATTTGATCATGTAATAAATTCAAATTATTCTCCATCTCTAAATATATATATAGATATATATCATTTAAGTGAGTTTCATCATCCTTAATTATTGTTCTTAATGGGTATCTTAGGTTCATTTAAAAAAGACAAGAGAGTTCATCAAGTTAGAATTTGTTGAATAATATTTGTAAATCCTAGTTGGCCTCCATGATCATATGATATTGGGGAGAGATTGATGAATTTATTAATTATAACAAAATGTTGTTATGTTTAATTAAATGTGGGTATTGAGATGTGATTCTCCCTCTCATTTCTTTAAGATTTTTAATATTAGCTTCCCATTAGAATTAATCCCTCCACTAACCCAAATTATTGAATTTTTAATCATTTTTTGAATTCCCATTATGGAGTTTGAATTGGACTAATGTTCTATCCTACTTCATGCCACCCAACAATGAAGTCAATTCCAAAAATAAAGTTTTTATTTTTTTTTATTATTTCATAGTGTATATATATATATATATAGATCCTATGTTATGAATCAAAGAAGCAAACCATATGGCAATCAATTATATAATGTTTCAATAATTGCACTAATATATATATATATATACCACTTTACTTTATTCTCTTTAAAGAAAAAAGGGTTTATAAATTTTTTATTTGGTCTAATATTTGTGTCATTTTTTTTTAATTTCTTATATTTAATTTCCTAGAAGGTTAATTAAGACATGTTTATATTAATTTTTAAGTGATTTTTACAAATTACACATATATGAAAAGTCAATCTCATCTTTATTATTTATATATCTTTTATCATTTTATACAGTTAAATATTTATCCTCGCTGAAAACATGTTTTAAGAGTGATTATGAAATTGTTAAAAATTACTTTTTTTTTTTAATTGCAGAGCACTTGAATATCATGTTTTGAAGTGATTTTGAACATGACAAAAATGATTTAACAATTTGAAAATCACTTTTCAAGTATTTACAATATTGGTAAACAAATAACAATTCAAAAGGGACAATTTCTTTAGAGGTTGCACATATTTGTACTATATAATTTTCGAGCTCTATCAAAATGAAGGAAAAAACCAACTTTGTACCATTTGATGCGTTGTCCATAAAATTTGAACTTTAAACGACATACTCGAATTGAATTGAAAAGCTATGTTGATTCACTCTTAGAATATCAAAATAATATTTTTTAAAAAAACTTCAAAAAACAAATATTAATATTTCTAAAAAGTGTGAAAAGTAATATAATTATTGTTTGGAATAAAATCATGGGCTTTACTTTATTTGTATGATGGTATTGCTTTGACAATGAAGAGTGGGTTTATAATGCAAAGAAAAACCCAAAAACAAAAACAAAAAACAAAAAACAAAAAACCAAAAACCATCAAGCATCCACTACTCTCATTTTCACTCTCAAAATTCTGACACTTTTGCCTGACAAGACTTTAGTGCAAATCCAATATCTTTCACACACATACAAATAATGGACCCTTTGCTCCTAAAAAATTATATTATTAATAAATAAATTAAAGAAAAAACTGCCTTTTTTTCCTTCTTTTTTTGAGAAAAAACCTACCTTAGTACTTAATAGTTTAGATTAGATTAGAACTGCAAAAAATGGGACTTTTGAGCACTATAAAAGCAGCTCAATGGACAATGAAAACTTCCCACAAAAACAAGAACTCGATTGGGTTTTGAAACCCATCTAAAAAGGAAAGGGAAATTGTAAAAATGGCGAGACTAATGGGAGAAATTAGCACTCAAAATAGAAGCTTTGGCCTCGCCGGCGGTGAGATTTATTGGTTGTTTTGGGTGGCTCTGTTTACACTCTGCATAATTTCCACTATAATTTTCTCTTGCTCCGATGGCATGTCAAAAGACCGGAATTCCACCGTGGACGTTGAGCTTTACGGCGGTGGTTGTGCCGCCGGGTGCGGCGCTGGATGTGGTGCTTGAAAAATAGAGAACCCCCCCCCCCCCTCTTCTTCTTCTTTTCTTCATCTTTTTATGAAGATGAATTCCATAGAAAACAAATTATGTTTTGGATTTTTAAAGCCATGAGAGAAACAGAGAGAGCTTGTTTTGAAGATACTGACATCAATTTTGTTAGATTTTAATTGTGGTTTATGAGGCTTGAGTTTAGTATTAAATGTGATGGATGAATTGATTAATTTCTTTGTTAGTCTGAGAAATCACATAGCACTAAATGTTAATTAATTTTAATTTATTAATTTTAATTTATTAATTTTGGAGGTAATTGGGGGATTGAGTTGTGTACTTTTTGAATTAGAAATTAGAATGGTTTTCGTAGGAAATATATTATATTAATTGGTCGAATTATTAAAGCCAAATTAGTAAATTTGATTGCTATGCATGTGGCTTATTTAAAATTTATATAAAGTCAACAAGTAGTTTACTAGAATCAACTAAAACTTAAATAAGTCAAGATGGCCGAGTTGGTCTAAGGCGCCAGTTTCAGGTACTGGTCCGAAAGGGCATGGGTTCGAATCCCATTCTTGACAGTTCTTTTTTTCCACGTTACTTTAATAAATACAAATATCATAACAAATACTAAAAAAAATATACAAAAGAAAAATAAATATATATATTTTTAGTAATATATCTGTAAATCGGGTTGGAGTGAGTTATTCGAACATCCCTACTTGGAACTCCAGTCAAATCAAAGTAAAATATAATAAACATTATAACAAAACATTTGAAATAATAATCCTATCAATAATTTATAGATATAATATTTAAAATTATGGATTACAAAAAGTCCACTCCACCCAATTGAAGTTAGGGTCGAACGACTCTAAAAGTTGAAAATTTTCATGGAAAACATAAATTCTAACATCAAACAAATATGGACTATAAAATTCGCATTATCAACATAACTTATATTCTTCTATCTTCTTCCTCAGAATCACTGGCATCACTGGAATCGTCTATTTCTTCATCAGATTTAGTCAACTCACTTAAATCTGAATCATATTCTTCACCTTTAGAATGTTCATCTTCTCCGGGCATTCCCTGTCGAATTTCTTTCATCAGCTCATCATCAGCATCTTCATGTTTACCCGATAGCTTCCTTTTCAAAATTGCTTCAAAAATTGCTGGTAATGAATCGGCATCACCCTCATAAAATTTATCAATTTTCCTCTTCAGCTCTGAATCACAAAGAGATAATTTCTGTATTAGCTCCTAAATCACAAGTGTAAGAATCCGGAAAAGGAACACCAAATGAAGAAGCTAACTGAAGCTGTTGCTTTCTTTTCGTTCAAAAATAAATATTAATCATACTATCAAAGATTCATCCAGAAATAACAAGAACTTTACACATCTTTTAGGTCAATCAAAGTGCCCTTTCACTAAGATCACTGATACGTATTTTTCGAACAAGTGAATGGTAGATCATAGATGTTCTATCAAGTATTTTTAACTAAAATACATTATGGTTCATTTCTCAAATTACAAAATTTCTTTAACTGACATTTCTCTGTGAACACATTTCTCTTAATATCCTCTTAATATCTCTGTACACAAACTCCCTCCCAGACTTATTATTACACGCTAAACTCTTTATACTCACTTTATCTTCTAAACTTCCATACTAGTTTTCTGAGTACTTTTGCTTTCCCTCACTGATCTTTATTTTCCTCACTTAATTGCTACTTAATTCTAATTATTCTCACATCTTTCTCAAAATATTGATCATTCAAAACCTATCTCTAATTCAATTAAAATCACTTCCAATATGCAGAGCCAACAAACAAAATGAACTTTCATTTTACTAGTTTTTAGGTTCCTTATAACGGAAGTTTCTTGATAAAATGTACTTTCTGCAACAACGCTTCTGAACACATCTATTCTAAAATTTCCAGTATTAAACAACCTACACATGAGAAGAGGATATAAATCCTAGATTTTATAGTCAACTATGGTGCTAAACTAGCATCAACTCAAGAACTCAAACAATTAAACTGGAAAAAGTATACCTCTTCATATCAGTTTTTAACAGAATGACAAAAAAAATGTACAAAGTAAGGCACAAAAAAAAAATGCAATTATCAGACTAACTATAAAATTACCAAGAACCATCTCATGAAATGAAGACACGATTTGAAAGTAAAAATAAAATAAAAATCTCTGCACTTGCAATCCCACAATTATCAGCAATACCAATATAATAAGTAGAAGGCGAAGACTCATGCTTAGAAATAGGAGAGTATAGTCCAAAGTGCCCCAATTGGAGAAATCATTTTCAAGTTGAATATTAATTTACCTTCGGTGCTGACATCATCGTCGACGAGAGAGTCCTTGTTTTTGGTTGAGTTCAGTCCATTGTACTTGTCATTCCCGGACGAGTAACATCGCAAAGTGAAAACGGAAAATGGAGACAGTAAGGGGCCGGAACGAAACGTTCGTAGTGGAGGAGAGACGGGAAGCGTCCGAGAACAGACATTGAAGAGAGCTCCCCATAGAGCTCGTTTCATGGCGTTTCTTTACAGTTTTAGGGTTTAGCCCCATTTTCTCAGGGTTTATGATCGAAGAAACGATTCGCAAAGAGGAAGAAGAAAAGTATAATCGGGCCGATCAAGTCAGCTGTTGAATTAGTGGGCCAAGGCCCAACTTAAGGCCCATTAAGAATAAATTGGTTCCTTCGCTTCTTTTGTCCACTTGCATAATCGATGATTTTACGAAGAAAGATTTAGAAATTTAGTCTACTTCACCCTCAATATTTCACAAATAACCTAAACTTATAATTATATCCTACTAGGCAATTACTAGATTTTTCCCGATATATAATCACAATCATCACATTTTATATAAGCTCAATCTTATTTGCTATATTTAAAATTTAATTCAAGCGTGACTAATTGTGTCATTATATATTGTATAGATGATATTATAATATACTATTTGATTTATTCTATCTGACGTATATTTCTCATATTTATACGTTATATTTTACTTCTATTCTTGTATTTTACATAAATGGCTTTAACACCCTCTTCAAGATGGTAGGGTAGAAACCAACTTGAGTAAAATCGAGGAGAAGAAAAAGCTTTTTGATAAAGTGTCAGCTGGATGATTTGTGGTAGAGATGAACTGAAGATGGAGATTATTGCTTCGAAGATGATGTCTAACAAAGTGACAATCGTTCTCAGTATGCTTTGTATTTATCAAAGAATTACAAGAAGTATAGATGAAATATATGTTATATAAAATTTGATTTCCAAAGCATATTTATTCACAAGGAACAAAATACACCGATGGATATCTATACACAATGCACTTAATATATATAGGGCTTCTCTTCCAATCATTATTTTATATAATCTTAGAATATAAGTTTTGATTTTAAGCTCCAATATACAATATGTGCTGTTAGCCAACAAATGGGAGTTCGCCCATGAATGATATATAACTAATATACAATATGTGCTCTTCGCCAGCATGTTTCGATTCCAAATATACCGTAGTATATCGAAGATGTTAGGGTTTACAAAATATTTGGAATACAGTGGGGGTTCAATCCCAAATATACAAGAGAGTACCAAAAATGTTAGAGCTTACTGATTTTTGAAGCTTCTTGTTGGTAAGTGTTGTGGTTTTCCATCGATTATGGGTTTAACTACCCCCACTTTTTGAGGGGTCTTCGTCGTTCATGGTCACTGCTGCCGTCCTTGGGTTAGTTATTCAGATTTGATCTAGGGTGTCGGCGCCGCTCAGATTCGTGGAGCTCGTTGTCGACTTATATCTCCGTTTTCTTTATTTTTCGTCGGTCATCTTCTACCAGATCATCTGTGATCGCAAATAAACCCATGAAATCCATTTTAGCGAAGTACGTACCAGAATTGGATCTCAAATAATGTACCATAAATGTAAAGAAGAAGGGTGGGATTACCGAGTAGAGTCCTGTAATTTAAGTGCCACTAGATATATATATATATATATTCAAAATGTATATCTAACAAATTTATAATGTTATAATTACATGTTTATTTGTTTATTTAAACGGTCCATTTTATAAATAAAATAGGGCAATTAGGTACCTCTAATTTGATCAAGCATACGCAACTCCCTGCCTTCTTCTTCTTCTTCTTCCTCTTCATCTCTTTATCACTTCATGTAAGAACAAAAATCACCATCAAAACGAAAGAATACTTGAATCTGTCGAAGAAAGTGAGAGAGGAAGTTTTGAGTTTTACATATCTCAAACCCTAAGGCAACGTGGCTTCACCTCCTCCTTTCATTTCACCTACCAACAATTTTCTTCAACCAAGCTTTTTTCATGGGCCATTGTTTTTTTACTGGCTTTCAACACTAATAACCTAATTAAGCTTAAATTATACTTTTAGTCAATAATAATTTCTTAAATATATAGTTCTGCAAAATCATAAATATATAGATATGATAAATTAATTATAGTATTTGCAGGATTTTGTTGTAATGTGGATAATTGGAAATTGATTCATTATTACGCATGAACATTCATATATGTCAGCTGAAGTAAAACCCCACCATAATTCTTTTTCGAAATATTGATGGAATATGCTGCCTAAAAGAGGCAAGCTAATCAGTGTATATTACTTGGACATTAAAATCAAATTATTATTTAAACATAATTAATTTTTTTTTTTTATTAAACTTTCTTCCATACAAATTCCCGAAGAAGTTGAGATTATGTTCGGGAATTTGTATATATTAAGGTAATGAAGTTACTCATGCATGACATGTTCATGTCTATCCAACCCACCATTGAAAGCTATCAAATGACAGCAAAACCATCAGCGATGATTACTTTAGTGATAGCTTTCAACTTAAAAAACGATATCACTAAAGGCTAAATTTATAATTCTATAAGTTTTGCAAGTTAACTGAATAATATAATTTTGAAAAACTATGTTGTAATTTGATGGCATTTTAATTTACTAACCATAAGTTGGCCTACATGTCTGATGGCAGTTCTTGCTGATTGTAGATGATTACCCATTTCTGTGTGATCTCTCTCAAAAAAGCTCGAGGATCTCACGGCTTGCTATCAAAAGCAGCCCACGCTATGGCCTAACACAACTTGAGAATGAGATCCAAACCAAGAAAAGAGAGGTTGGTTAAGTATGCATTAATTAATTATTATTAACGTACAACTGTTAGTCATATTGATAATGTTTTGATTATCTAAATCTTAAAACTTTCATTAAATATTTTCTAAAACCATGATAAGTATATACATATTATTCTCATAATCATATACGTTACACTAATGATAACTTTTAGGTACTAAGTTTACTAGTTTTATGTCAATACATGTGCTTCGTACAAAAAGCATATAATATATATAAATCAAGGTTTTCATGTTAAGATGTGGTCTTTTTCGTATCAATTTAGATTCTTCCAATTGCTTTTTCTTCCAAATGTTTTTATGTCAGTTGAATTATACTCTCCTTAGGAGTTTGTTGATTCATTTAATTTACTGTTTACGATATATAGTATATATTGTTATTTGGTTAATGTTTTTAAACTTTATCTCTTCTTTTAAATAGTTAAAAATAATCGAAAGCAAGCATTCTTATATGAGAAGTGAAAATTATCGATTAACGTAAACGTATACATTTAATAAATACAAATCATCTAATATACATTAATCAAGATTTGCATAATAAGTGAAACACATGATCCTTTAATTTTTCTATTTATTTCTACGTTCTTATTCTTACGAAACTTATAACATTAATTAAGTGAAGTTCTTCTAAAATTTTAAATGAAAATTTGAAACGATGTAATACACACGATTCAAATTAATTTCGTTCTAGATAGATAGTGACGTTTTGAATTATCAACATTAAATTATTGATAAAGTATTTTAAGAGTATACACATAACTAAGCTGAATGTTATTGTTTTATATTTAATATAATTTACTCATAATTGTTGTATTCTCCCAATAAGGATAATAAAATAATATTTGGAATAAAAAGTATGTTCTTGTGGGGAAATCTGCTGCAAAATTCAAAATTTATACTTAACCTAACCAAGTAAGCCATGTTAATTTGAAAAAAAAATTATAATTAATTAATTGCCTTGAAGTTAACAAATAATACTTTTGAAACAATCCAATAAAATATTATGATTACCACAATTATGACTTAATTTCATAATAATATCTTCAACATAAAATAATAGTATAGTGTATAGAAGGCATAAAATAACCATATTAATCTAATGAATTAATTAATATTAATATTAAGAAAAGTGTATTTAGTCAAAATAACATTAAAAAAGTATAGGGATAATTCCATTATGTGCATTCCGACATGAATAAAAGCCTAAGAAACAAACAATGGCTTCGACCCCATAAAACAATCCATTTTGTGTCTCCAAAATTTGGGGTGTTTTTGTTTTTGGTTTCTTTAATTTTATCATTTTTGGAGTTTGTGAAAAAAGTTTTAGTTTCCCAATGCTACTCTATTTATTTTTATCATTTTTTAAAATGTCAGAAATTTTCGGATGTCTCGTTATAATGTTTAGCGTCCAAATGTTATTAACATAAGATTAGTCGAGATGTGCGTAAACTGGTCTGAACACTCACAAATATAAAAAAAATGTTTAGTGTCCAAATGTCATGTAACATTTTTATATTACCACATATGTTAACCATGCTTCATTTATTCACTAATGTTTAGTGTCCAAGCAATCCACCTCATGCATGTCAAATTGCTTTTAAACGGTAACTTTTGGTGGAATTTGTAAGAAACACAAAATTGGTTGAATTTTAAATTTTTTACAGAAAGTTGAGAAAATTAGTGAATTTGTTTATTTTCTTATTTACTTATTTTGTTTTATTTATTTATTTTTTAATTTAATATTGTTTTCTCGATATCATGTTTTTACTGTGGTTCAATTTTACAGTAATTGCATATTTTTTATATCCAAAAACACAAATTTATACATCATAAATAAATTATAAAATATAAAAATTTCACTAGTTTTAACTTGATTTTTATTTTTTTACCCAAAGAACCTCAAAAGTTTGAAAATGAATAAAAGAACATAATGATCCATTTGGGGTTAAAGGAAAATGAAAAATACTTTTAAGAAAGGGACTAAGACTAAAAAGACAACCTCTCACCCTTATGTTGCAATGGAGATAATTGCATTTTGACCCCTTTATTTAGTCATTTTTATAATTAAATGAAAAAATAAATAAAAAATTGGTAGTATATTCAAAATATTAATTCCAAAATAAACAAAAATTATAAAAAAAAAAATGAAAATTTGTGTAATAATTCAAAATCAAAATTGCACATTTTACAATGAAGAGAAGAAGTGTTGATGACACCAAAATGGCTCATTGAAGGAAGAGAAAGAAGAGTGGAAAAAGGAAAAGTCAAAAAGATCCCTAAAACAGCCTTTTCCCACTCCAACAAAACTCCCAATCACCTTCTCTTCTTTATTGCTTCTAATCACACTAATTTCTATGTTTAAATTTATTGAGTAATTTATAAACTTAAATTGATATTTTATAAATAAAAAATATTAAATTCAATAATTCTATTTTCTTTCTAGCTATCTACTTGATGAATATCAATATTAAGATTCAAAATTGTAAAAATAATTAGTTATATTTCTTTTAATTACCAATTTTTAGTTTTGGTTTTAATTTCTTGACATGACTAATCTAACTTTTTATATCTATTATTATTTAATTTGTTAACAAAATCAATAATATAGATGTGATGACATATTTGATAATATTATTCAAAATAAAATGTCATCTTTATATATCTATTTTTAATTATTGTGGTTGTTGCTGTACTCATTTGTTGATTAAAAGCCAAGACATAATTATTAATATATATAAAAAAAACATTAGAGACTTATTATTAGAGGTGTTTAAAGAATAATAATAAAAATAAAAATAATTTTATTTCAAATTGAGTATGATTTGATCATGGATTATAAATTTCTATTTTTGGTTGAAAATATTATTTCACTTAATTAAATTTCAATTTACATTATAAGAACATCCATTTTAATTCTAACCTTAATATATTACATTACATTATTTGGATAATAAAATGTTTTAATTTCATAAATTAAACAAGTTGAATATGTTTTTTGGTTTTTTTTCTCATTTAAGTTTTTATAATACCAAATAAAATATTAATTTCCTTGCTAATAGGATGAAGTTCAATTATTACTCACTCAACAGCTCATTTTAATTATAAGTCCTTTTCCAACCTCAATATTTAATGGAGGAAAATAGACTAAATAAAATTAAATGGGGAAAAAATCAAATTGTGTCTAAGTTAATACATAGACACACACATATATATATATATATATATATATATAGTAATTTTTAAAATTTTTAATTTGTAAAGAACTAGAAATTGCATATTCACAATTATTAAGCTAAGGAAACTGATATTGAAATGATTAAAGATATATGATTTTATGACTTTTGAAGGTATAATTTCAAAGAATATTTGATTATGGGTACTTAATTAGGTTTTAAATGATATATTTTTTTCTTAATTATGGATTTTTATCATATTATTTACTTTTGGAACAAATAATAATTATATGTCCATTTGACAAAACCATCAAATAATAATTACATAAGTTTATAATGCCAGATGTCTCTACTGGTATTGAAATGGAGTAACTTGGAAAATCATTTTAGAAGTAGTTTTAAATCCAATATAGTATTTTTTATTGGAAAAGTGCTTATTATTATTGTAGAAGGTAAGAACATAATGATTCAAGCATGTAGTACTGTTTGGTTCCTTTGCAAATAAGACACATTTGAGTCAAAACAAGACAATCTTCTCATGATTTCAAATTCTTCTTACTAATGTGCACAATGCCAATTTTATTATTATTATTATTATTATTTTGTATTGAATTAAAATTTTCTAAGTTATTTTGTATTAATTATAAATAAAGCAATCAAATTGTAGATATTTACAAATATATCATAGATAGACTATGCTATATGTGTAATTTGTAAATAGCCATGAATAAAGTCTTGAAGAAGAAGAAGAAGACCGTATCACAACCGTCCATTTTCAGAAGGAAAAAAAAAAAAAATCAAAATTTGGAGTCCTTACAAATGTTGACCCTCTGACCTTTCTGCTGTGGGACACTTCCATTCCAGCTGCAATCCATCCTCTGACCCATAGATCTGACTTTTTTCAAACCCTACCATTTTTTTTTATTATTACTATAATACCCTTTATTATTGTTATTATTTGATTTGATAAGGAAGCATCAATTTGGCTTAGAATGCAAAAAAGAGAGTTAAATTCTATTTTTTCTTTTTTTTTTTTTTTTTAAAAAAAGAAAAGGTTGTTCACAGATTCCTGAGTCTGTGAGACTCTGCTGTGTGTATGATGGCACATAACCCACAAACTCTAACAAGAAGACAAACAGAGCCCACCTAACAAACAGCACAAGAAAGGAGGAGGGGAAAAGAAAAAAATCGCTTCATAATCACTCCTTTTTTTTCTTGTTTTTCTTCTTCCAATTCCTCTTCATTCAAATCTGGTAATGGAACAAAAAGTTTGATTTAACTAAAGTTTATTAAAGTTTTATGCTTTTCTCTCTTTCAACTCAATTTCACTCCCACTCTATTCCCTTTCTTTCACTTTCTCTTCTAAAAGCCTTTGTTTTTGTTTCTTCTTCCATTCATTTCCCTTTCTTCTTCTTCTTCTTCCTCCTCCTTCAGTTTCGTTCTTACATTCTAATCCTTGTTCAACAATCATGCCTGTTGTTACAGTTGGTGAACACATGAAATTGAGAAGACCCAGAACCGATTTGAGCCATTTGAACCAACCCATTTCAGAATCAGATCCAAACCCATCAATTCCTTCTATAATTCAATCCACTCGTTGCAAATCCACTATTTCTTCTCTTCTTCTCTCTACCTTTTCCAATAATACAACTAGTGGCGCCAATGAGTCTTTACCCTCTTCCATTATCACCACCAATAGGAAGAAGAACAATTTCTCTTCTGCAACTCTCCGGGGTCTCGGTTGTACCACCGCCGCTTCTCAACAAGTATCTGTTCCGGCTGTAATTCGAACTTCAGCGGATTGGGAGAAGAAGAAGACGAGGAAAAAAAAGCAGAAGAACTCTAAGAACAAAACCCAACAAGGAATTGTTGATGCTTCTCATTTTCAACCTAATTCGAGTATGAACTCTGCTAGCTGTTTAGACTCTCAAGATGTTTGGTGTGGCCCTGGAATTGGATTTTCTGCAGATGCGGCTGCTTCTGTGGATTGTGTTGTTGCTAGAAGACATGCTTCTGGAAGAGGAAAAATCGATTTGGAGAAAATTAATCAGAGGGAGGTACTCACTTTCTTTTTGGTTCTATTTTGTTTTGAAGTTATCTCTTGAATTTATTTCTCCTGTGTCGATGTGTCGTTCTGTTGTTGTTATTGTTAAGCATTCGTGTCGATTTCTTAGTTAAAGAAGAACTTGGGTGTTTATTTTATTTCGGGTTTTGTCATTTTATTATCCGGATGTGGGTTTCTTCTAGTTTTTTTAATTGAACTTTATAGTTTCTGTTTCTTCTTCTTTTTTTTTTCCTCAATAGGGTTCTTCTAATTCAGTTTGACCCTGTTCGACTTCCATTCTTGGAACTTGTTTGATTTCATTATTCTTCGTAAATTTGAGTATTTAATGCAAATGGGTATGAATTAGATTCGATTCTTTAGGGCTATAGAAATGAGAAATCACTTGTTCGTCGTTGATTATCGATAACGAACTCTGTTTAATGCGTTTTAACTTCCTCTGCTTTTTCCATTAAAGCGTTCTTGTTTAGGAAGACGAACAGTGAACCCCGAGACCCTCTTATTTTTGGATTCTGATTCTGATCTTCCAACTGCTCGATCATTGGAGCTATCTAGGAGTCGGTATTATCGCCATGTTCGTCATCCATCACCTGATGGCCTAGCTGAGGTGAGCCATCATTCGTATTTTTATTCAGTTTCATAAATATAAGCTTCTGTTGGAACGAATTAGTTGGTTCTACAACTCTGTCCCTGAGTTCTAAAAATATATGATTCAGTTGAGTTCTTTATTCGTTGTGTTAATCTTCTCATTCTCTCCCTTAATGGCTGTTTCTCTTTTAGTTTTCTTGACACACTAGTTGGAAATGTTTTCACATTATCTTGTTCTTTTTATGTAGTACTTAATAGGTTCGCTGTTTCACAATGATCATACGATATTGATTTGCTCATTTGATATTACAATTACGTTATTTAGCAGATTATGATGTTTCAGAGCAGTTTGCTGATGGGTGGAAGGTTCGATCTACACGACCAATTTAGAGAATTACGACTTGATGTCGATAACATGTCATATGAGGTGCGTAACTTTCTCCGGTTTCTCCTTTTTGACACAATGTGATTACTCACACCTTATTTCATGATGGAAACAGGAGCTGCTTGAACTCGGCGAAAGGATCGGCCATGTCAGTACCGGATTGAAAGAAGATGAGATAGGAAGATGTATTAGAAAAATGAAACCCCTTGTTGTGAATGAGCTAACAACTCATTTACTATCTCAAATGGATAGGAAATGCAGCATCTGTCAGGTGAAGTAGAAAGAGTTCGGTTTTGTTGGCTTTGATTGGCATTTGTACATGTAATCACATATTAACATCTTCAATTATCTGACAATGCAGGAGGACTATGAGCCAGATGATGAAATGGGTAAGCTGGAATGTGGGCACAGCTATCATATACACTGTATAAAACAGTGGCTTGGACAGAAGAATACATGTCCGGTCTGTAAGACAGCAGCGGTGGGCCGAGGTTGAACGGTTAGTCCATCACGTCTAGCAGTTCTTCGACTCTGTCTGCTTGCTTTCTCCACTATGTGGTGTATAGATTTCATTGCCTTTTTACATGAGCAAAAGCATTCGTTCATTTGTGTGGAGCTTCCCTATCTGCTTAATTAGATATGATGGGCGCCATTTTTCTTGTTCTTCAGTTCTCTAAACATTTCATGTGTTGGTGATTTTGGATCAACTTGATTGCATAGCTTTAAGACCTCAAAGTACAATGTCCTTTTGTTTCCCGACAATTTTTGTTGGGGTACCCAAAAAAAGGAAAAAGAAAAAAAAAAAGGAAAAGCTCTTATCCAACTTATGAGCATGTAAAAATGTTGTAATCTGCTTTCATTGTGGCACAGCACTGCCTCTAGTGATTGAGTTAATGGTTGAAATCAAATGATAATTTGCAAAAACTTCTTTATGATATCACCCTCTTTTTATAGCTCGTAATCTTTTTATAGCTCTTTTTATAGTTCATTTTGATGAACTACACTCGTGTTATATTGAATTGAATTGGGTAGTTGTATAGCGATTGATTCCACAGACTGAAGAATAAACTATAAGGGAGACCAGATTTCAGTTTTACTGGAGAAATTTCCCAGAAGTTAGTATAAAGATTTCATTCCAAATTACGTAACCTCGGACTTCCCAAGCCAATATTTCACTCGTATTCTTCACAGGGTTGTATGTTTGCTATACAATTGTGTATATACAGTGAGAAATCTGATCCTTATTTCAACTGGTGGGATGTATATACCTAGAGGAGCTGAATGGTATGGTGAAATCAAACCATGTCGTGGTGGTTAAGAAAATCGACTACCAACGGATATACTTCACTTGATGCCTGCATCCCATGACGTTGAATACAAAGAGGTTAGAGAAGTTGTAAATCGAGGTAGCTTAAAAAACTGGCTGTGAACGAGAAAAATCTGTACCAGACGGCTTCCCACAATATCATAGTGAGCATAGTGTGGTCCACCAGGCTTGCCAAGAACTTTGTAGGAAGCTAACTGCCTAGGAATTTCTTTCACAGTTTCTGATCGATGTTAAAAAGGATCGGGAAGAGAGTCAATGTGGGTGATGAATAGAATCAGAGAGAAGCCATGGTGAGGGCACTCAGGTATTGTATTAGAAATCCTACCATATACAGCTTCAGGTGGACAAATAAGGTCTTGGTCTCCAGCAAGAGCAAGGATTGGAACATTGCCTTTACTTAGATGATCCTTGTACAGGAATCTACCGTTCCTGTCACGTAAGCCCCCCTCTTCAAATACAGAAGATAGCTGCACGAGAACCTTTGCAGGCACAGATCCTGAAAAACGTATTATCAATCATGTCAACAAGTGTAGAGTCCCATAACGCTGAAGTGAAACTGTCATAGTAAGTTTTTCATTGACAAACAAAAGGAGAAGTATTTAACCAAAGCCATTCAACACAAGCTTCTCAAGCAAGGTTGGATGTAACATGTTGTCCACGGAGATTTGGTCCTTTAACCAAGCCAAAACATAAGGAGGACGTGATGCGAGAGGATGAGCAATAACAAGCAATGGCCCGATGGGAAACACAGGAACATTAAAATTTTGTGCAGGATCTTTCTGTACATTAAATTTGGATTTGCCTTTAGTTTCTCAATCTAGTATACGTGATTAACCAAATTGAGAAAGAAATCATCTGAAAATAGCTTGTACGATCACTTGCCAAAGGTAAAAGAAGTCTGAGTGATGAATTTGAAGGTCTGTAGTCAAGTGAAGAAGCCAAAGTAACAACTGATGCTAACTGCGGATCAACTTTCTTAAAGCCTGAAAAAGAATAATAACAGTCGAGAAAGGTCCATTATAAAGGATCCAAGGTTCTGAATGTTCTGTCTTTAAGATTATTGAAGTAGTTAGAACATTATGAAAGATAATAGCATGTCAAACTCACTACAGCGAGAGATCGTAGCATATAGCAAGATACCACCCATCGAGTGGCCAATCGCCAGTAACTTGCCATCATTTGGTTTGGACTGGTTCCTTATGTACTCCATCTAAAATGAAAGATCACATCCATGTTCATCATTAAAGTTTTTCATTTGACGGTGTGGTGGAAGAAGTACTATTTTCAGCAATGCATGAAAAAAACCAAGAAAAGCACCTCACCGCAGCGGGCACATCTTCTTCCAAGTAGTGGTCGAAGTCCCAATCATACTTCTCATACACATCTAGTTGTTCCTGGAACTCTTCTAATGCAGAGGTAACACCTTGTATAAAAGGCTGGAATGGACCCAATTGTTGAGCTCCGTCAATTATATTGATAAGATTCTTATTCCATTGCCCAAGTTGGGTAGCAACGTTAGAAGTCAGTCCTGTAACAATTTTTTTTTTAAAATTACAATGGAAGCGAAAGTCCTTACATCTCTCAATACCTGAAGTTATAATATAGATCTCGGAGTGCAATTAGGAAAATGAAAGAAAAATTTTCAACAGACCATCTCTTGAAGAGACACTGGAACCCTCAGAATTGTCATATACACTGGCCTTGACTAATGGCTGCTTTTCCAGAGTTTCAGATTCTATCTGCTCACTTGTGCTAAGTCCCAATCCTCGAACTTCAAGAATCCATGTGTCATATCCTTGGTTGGACATGTAGCGAGCAAATGAGGACTGAAAATACTACACTGTAAGTAGATGCAAGAACCGAGAAAAATGGATGGTCTAGTTGAAGTCCACAAAAATAACATAAGAACGTAGAAGAGAGCTCCTTTGGCCCATTCTACAGAAATTAACAGAATGGTCATTCTAAAACTGGAAAAAGAAAGATGAATCATAGTTGTTCAATCGGTATGGCCGGCAGCCAAAAACAAAAAACGTAGATAATTTCTCAAAAGAACAGTTGGCAGGTCAAGTTGGTAATATGGAAGTTTCAATTTCAATCCCCTTTCTTATTGCCGCAGAAAATGAAAGGATCGGAAGAACAAAGCAATAATAGGAAAAGAAATGAGAAAAGTAAGAAAATGTAACTCTATCACTCTCACTTACCTCTGGAGAAAGATCGTATCCAAGAGCATTGCTCCCAACCCCTGATAGCAGCAAAAGCGGATGATTCCTTGATGGCGCCTGTTTGCAAAACAAAACACTCTCTTACACGCACTTCTATCTGTTGACAAATTATCTCAATACCCACCAATCTAAATTAGAAACCCGTGATCTATTATGTTCCCCGAGTGTCGAACGTCCACAATTTATACATCAAACTGAAGCGATGGGGTTCAATAAAAAAAAAAAAATTGACGAGATTACAAAAGAAACTAAACCCAAATCAATTTATAGGATCAGTGTGAGAATGAACCCGAAGAGAAGGGGGATAACGCCAGAGAGCGAGCTTCCAATCAGAGTTAGGAACCGAGACGTAATGAAGCTCGTCGGCAGTACAGATCAAACCCTTCTTATTATCATTCAATTCAGACGCGCCACCGTAAAACGCCTTGACAGACCTCACGGCGACCACATTCCGTCTGCGTAAGGCCCACAAGGGTTCTAATTTCCCTTGTCCCCTGAATCGGTGGAGATGACGGCGGCGGTTATCGCTCCGGCCGATAGAAGAGAGATCGAAAGGAAACAAGTAAAGGGTCGCCATAATCTGGTCTGCGTTTGAGGAGATCAGAAATTGGAAGTATAGAATGGTAGAGAAGTTATTGCTTGTGGGTAATTAGATAGCAAGAAAATGACATGGTTTGAAAATGGCGGTTGCGGGAGATTTTAGGAAGAAAACAATTTTGGTGGAAGAAAATACAAAAATCGGTGAAGGCGAAGGCTGAGTCATCAAGTCGGGAAGTTGGTTGTACATCCCTCGTGGCTCTTCGGAGTGGGTCCTTCTTAATTCTCTGTGTCGAATTTTTTTATGTGTTTTACCATTTATGGGTATTTGCTATTTTGTTAATGGAGATATTAGCTACACGTTTACATCAGAAATTCAATATTTGGATGTTTTATGTGTATGAAAAGAAGTTAGGCAAAATGAAACATGTAAAAGGATAAGAATGAAAGATAAAGTTCAAACCAAAAGGGGCCTTTGATTTCCTCAAGATATGATCAAACCAAAAGTTGGCCAGTGGAAGTGGAACATCTGGTAGAAAATCTCACCACAGACAAAAATAAACATAAAACAAAATCGTTATCAAACTAAACTATACGTACTTTTATGACTTCATAAAAGTAACTCATCCGCCATTATAATATCAATGCTGCTTGGCCTTCCTAGTTGACAAGTCTATTAAGCTTCCAATGTGTTGAACAATCTCAGTAGAGGCATTTGGTTTTGATACTCGCAATGCTCTTTCAGATAGATCTGCCATTTTATTCTCATCACCTGTAAACAAATACTCATACAATGAGATAATCTAAAGTTGATATTATCACTTTGACAATTTAGGAGACTAATTTCAGTTTCTTCAAACAAAGTGTAGCAGAAGAAGTCACCAGAAAGTTAATGAAATGAGGCAAAACAAAGAAGATTAACATGTTGTATTGGCTAGTTCAGAAACTTTTCGTCTCATAAAAAATAGTTGATGTTGCAATATAAAGACTGGTTACATAATGGCCTCAACTAGTAGCACGTTGTACAATATATGTGCATGTGTACACAAACCTTTAACCGTTCAAACATGCTCAAAATGGAAAGTGTTAATTCTGTATTCAAGAAAGGATAGTATAAAGAATGATTAATCCGGATAGTATAAAGAATGATTAATCCGGATAGTATAAAGAATGATTAATGATTAACTAAGGTTTGTTTGATAAGTATTTTGTTTTTAGTTTCTAATGTTTGAAAATTAAACATATAACTAAGATTTATCTGTTTTGTAATTAGCTTTCTAGGGATGTTTTCTAAAAAATCTAAGCTAAATCTTCGTTCGGTAACTATTTCGTTTTTGGTTTTTAGTTTTTGAAAATTAAGTTATAAACGCTCATTTCACCTTTAAATTTCTTGTTTTGTTATCTATTGTTTTCTAAAAGCCAAATTTTTAAAACTAAAAGAAATAGTTTTTAAAAAATTTGTTTTTTTTTTTTTTTGAATTTGACTACTAATTCAACTCTTGTACTTAAGAAATATGCAAATCATTCAATAAAATAGAAAGGAAACAAGTTTAATTTTCAAAAAACAAAAACAAAATGGTTACTAAATGAGACCTTAGTTTTGAAAACTTAAAAGAAAAAAAGTTTTCAAACAAGTTATTTTTGTTTTTGAAAACTTGGCTATGAATTATCAGATGTTTGCTGAGAAATATCAAAATCGTGGCAAATAAATTGTAAAAAGAGAGCACAATTTTAAAAAACCAAATCTAGCTCGTTTCATGTTATAAAACATATAGACATTAGACTTTCTTCAATTAACAAAGTTGCAGTGTAGAATCTTTAGGGAACCTTACAGGTATATAAGCAATAAGTAGTACAATTTTAGATGATTCCTACTGATTCAGAGTAAAGATCTCAAAAGCACAAGCAAACTAACGCATGATTTTTAAAATAAATGATTTCATTAGCAGATCATGTTCCACCTACCTAATATCTCTTGAATTGCAATTGCAAGCGTAGTTGAATCTAGTTCATATTCATCAATGACTGTTGAACCAGCCATGTCGGCCATTATTGAAGCATTTCTAAGCTGATGTCCTTCATCTTCATGAGGTGATGGTATCTAAGTTAAAAGAGTCAAAATTTATAAGGTTCCTTTCAAAGAATCGAGAACATTCAGAAAAGCTTGTTTGGAGGGGTCGTAATTTGTACCAGTATAGAAGGCTTTCCAGTTGCTAGGATCTCAGAGCAAGTCATGGCCCCTGCTCTAGAAACAACGAGATCTGCAGCTGCATAAGCCAAATGCAGAGAATGCATGAACCTTCACCAATAGAAAAAAACACCACTTCAATCTCAAAGCAGAATCTATTACATACTATGGAGATCATCAAAAGACGTTTGCAGGATTACATGACATCCACACCAAAAAATGTATGATTTAAGACTAATAAATACTACTATATATGTGGACCAACCTTGGTCATCTAATCTCCAAGATTTGACTGTATTAGGTATTATTAAGAGAAATATCAAAATTAATCATCAAGGAAGGAAGGCCGTGGCTGAGACATACATCCATTTTTTTTAGAAAATGATACTAAACTATGAAAAGAGACAAGTGCTCCGAGGTACAAAAGGATTCAAACATACATCCATGTATAATTCATATAATCAAATGAAACTCCCATAGAAGCACATGAAGAGATAAATTTGTCCGAATGTTTGTCAGTGTTGTCATTATACGAGCAACTTACACAGATGTGTAATGATATGAGCATGGAGCCTACAGGGGTTTTCTACATTCAGTCATGCTCAGTCTTATTATATGCGTTAATTAGCATATCTCAAGCACTGATATTTCAGTTCTATGCTTCTAGCATGCATGTAGATGCTTAACTCTGAAGTTCTCTGCTTTTTTTTCCTATCCTAAGCTAGAGCTTCCAAAAAATCTTCAGCAGCAACAAATAAAAGATCTATAAACAGTTCTATGGTCTCAGAAAACTCTCCAAGTATTTGCTGTCTACCAACAGATGCATTCTAGAAGATCATAACATCACAATCTTCAATTTATGAACAAACATATATGAAGATGATGATATCTAGATTTAATATCAAGACAATGATCAACATTGGAGGTAGCCAGGCAGGTAAATGCAGGTTGTTGGAATCTATAATTAGCCACTAAAATCAGCGAGCAAGAGGAAAGTGGAGAGGCATTTAATACTGAGTAAAGAATTACGGTGTTAAATGCAGACGGGGATGGTTCTTCACAAGGCTGTCCATCTCATCAAATGTCTTCACACCAGTCTGCCATATAATATACAAATTCTTGTTCTCCAATAACATCTGATAATACAGATTCAACATGGCAATATTAATGGCATTTGCACCCAAAGACCCTCCAAGAATAAGCAACACCTTAGCCTCCAAATCCTCACCCTTCCCTGATCTTGGAAAGAAATGCAAACGTGCCACAGCCTTGGGCACGTACTTTTTCAACGCCAACCTCACCGGATTCCCACAAACCAAGCACTTCTTCCTTGGAAAGCACTCAACTGTGGAGTTCAATATAACAAACACCATATCCGCAAAATGAGAAAGAACCCAACTCGCAAAACCTGGAACCGAGTTCTGCTCTTGGATTGCGAGCTTAACGCCATTGATAAGCTTTGCAGCAAGGCAAATCGGGAACGAGACGTATCCACCTGTGCCAATGACAATGTGAGGTTTGAAATCGATGAGTATTTTGTAACTCGCAACCACGGATTTGATCAGATGTAAAGGAAGGAGAAGGTTTTGGGGAGATATAAGAGGGTGAGCTAGCTGAGTGGCCGGAACTGTGGCGAACTCGTACCCGGCGGAGGGGACGGCGGCGCTTTCCGTGCTGTCGGGTGTTCCCAGAAAGAGGATCTGTGCTGTGGGGTAAGCAAGTAGGAGCTCATCGGCAATGGCGACGGCGGGATAAACGCGACCACCAGTGCCTCCGGCGGCGAAGACGACTCTCAGGGAGTTAATCGTGCTGTTTGAAGTAGAGGGGTTTTCGTCATCTGATCGGTGAATAGACAGGCAACAGATGATTTTGAGAGGCCTGAAATGTTAAGAAGAAGAGTTGTAAAGATTCGTTATTGATCACACAGTTGAAAGAGATTGAAGAGAAATCTTGCCTGAAATTTGGGGAGTAAAAAGTCTTAAACGGCGGAGTTGAAGGGCTGGATTTGGAGGGTAGAGAGAAATAAAAAACATTGGTGGCCGCCATTAGAGGTGATTGTGAAGCTCTAAAGAAACAGAACATGCTGTAAACGATCTTTTATTCTTCATCAACTCTGCTTCTACTTCTTGGCTGCAACTTCGGAATTACGGAAGTTTCAATAAGCAAACATTAACACGAACATTTAAATAAACCATAAATTTAAAGCGAAATCTTGATTTGAGTCTCAGATTCAAATCAATGTCCATTAATTTCATTATTCTTTGAATGGTTTCTTCAATTGCTCAACCACAACGCTATTCATTATATTGAAGGAATCTAAATTATTCATTTCTGCCTATAGTTGAAATTTTATTTTTCGTATTTTTTTATCTCTCTTGAAAAAAATTATTTATTATTTATTATTTCCGGAAGCCCTCGATCTTTGGACTTAGATAAGCTATACAAATGATTCACTTGATTCTCCAACAAAGTCCAATTATATTTAAAAGTCGGAATTTTTAATTCGAATTTTGAAAATTTAAATTTAAAGGAGTTCGGTAGTTTAATTCGATGTAAACTATCCTGAGTTGTTTGAGAGCTGAAAAATAATCAAGGTTGCTAGAAATCTAAATAGTGCTTAAATATGTGAGTAAGGCATAAGAATGGTAAAAAAGAGGATTGAGATGAAGGTCCAAAGTGCTCAAGCCAAATATAAATTTTTTATTACATGACATTACGAACTCATTCAATTACTACTCAAAACAACACGGGATAGCAAACAGTAAGGATGCAGTTTTTCTCCAAAACGATATTTTCTTTATTCAAGTTTCTAATATGGTTTGCAAGCGATAATTGCTCCTTTCTTAACTCAAAGAATGAGGAAGAAAAATCAATTGCCATAGAAAGTAGTAGTAACTAGTATAGTGGTAAGGTATGGAAATCAAGTTGAAAATACCAACTTGAGTTCAATTCTTGTTTTCATTTTATTTACAAATAATTTAATTTTTACTTTTCGAATATGTTCGCTTTATGTTGTAACTATCGTTCATGGTACCATTTGCTACATATTACTATAAGAACAATAGTTATCGGTTAACTATATAGTAGGTAATTTCCTACTAACCACCATTAAAAATTTAACAGCTATTAATTTTTTAAAGAGATAATATCGTTTTTTTCTCTCTCAACCTTTTTCATACCTCTCCCTTAATTCTAAAAAGATATGATGATAGTAGATAGAAGATATATATCGATATCGCTTGCTAGCTAGGTGGTAAGTATTGTTCGTAATTGTACGGTTGAGGTTATTTTTTCCCCCTTTTAGTAACATTGTTGGGCTATTTAATGATTTTCTTAAATGGGATTTATGATTTGTTAGGCCCATAGACTTCAATTGAATATGGCTACTTAGTTGGTTTGGTACCCATTGACCTAAAGAGGAGTAGGTTGCTACAATATGGTACATCAATCCCATTACCCAAGTTGATAGTAATTCAATATGCATGATAGTAAAGCTAACCATCACGAACCACTTGAACATGAACTCTCCTCTAATGCGTTCTTTCAAATTAGATGAGACATCAATTTAATTAAACATATAACTAACATCAAAGATTAACATTTCTAATAAGGTAAGTTAGGAATGGTTTTTGGAAGGTAAAAAGTGATTTTGGCTAACTAAAAGTCCTATCGTATAGTTCAGTTGGATAATCAAAAACAGTACGAGGTATCTCAGACGAAAGCAATTTTTCTCAAATTGTGTTCAAATCTATTCCATTTGTTCACGTTTATAAAGGAATGTAACAAAAATCCTCAAAAACATTTTTTTCCCCTTCATGGGAATATAATTGGGATTTGAATTTGGGATAGTAACAGAGAAAAGAAAGTGGGTAGAAGTGCTTTCCAGTTTCCATTCCATTTAGCAGAATGCAATTTGGTGTAAAAAGACAAAGCTTGAAACACATGGAAATATTGAGACATGGCATGTGCATTGATACTCATATTCAACCAGGACAGCAGTATATTATAAGGTCAAATTTGACTTGCAAATTCATAATCTTTTCAATGAAGATACTATTCAAATTGGACTCAATCACTTGTTTAATAATGAAAAAAATGTCTCAAAGCACTTTTGTATTTTAGAGGTCAATGGCCAGATATTCTTTAGGAAGCTTTTCCCATAAGTAGAAGCCAAACATTGGTTAAGACTTAAGAGTCTCTCAAAATGACATTTTTAGTAACTGAGTAGGAGTTTCTTGTGGTGATATTATCAAGAGAAGATAAATGGCAACAAACAATGGCAAAATTAACCCGTTGGGCAACTCGACTCGACGTACCACAATGTATTATCTATGGTTTACAAAACATTTCAAAACATAAAGGGATAACAAACACTTGATCATTTGAGTTAACATTTGCACACATTCAAACAATGCCTGTGGATTATATACAAATGAAAATTTGCTTTCAATCTCCCCCAAAACTCAATTCTTAATGTTAAGAATAACTGAAAGAAGTAAAGTGTGTTCTTCTTTGTAGCAAATTGCATTTCAGTTTTGATTTGCAGAGCCGTTTAAGTTGGAAGTCATATTGTGACCTGCAAGTAAAGGAGATTGAAGGGAGGAGTTCGCGACTAAATCGATTCCCCTGACCGGAAAAAAATTAGAACATCCATTTAGAAAACCATGGTGAATATGCAAAATCATAAAGCCAGGTATTAAGATCAATTAAACATATGAAAGCACTCACCTTGATTGACCAACAGATTCAATGTCATTGCTGTTCGCTTCTTCCTTTTGCACATATTCATAAGGATCATAGTCGGAAGTTCCAGTATAGTCCAAGAAGTAAAGAACAAATGTTATCAGGTAACAACTCGCAAACATTGATAGAGGTCCAAAGATCCAAAGGAAGAGAGGAATTGCGAAATAGAAAGCTCGTAATCCGAGCGACCAAAATAAGCTTCCTCGATTCAATATAGCACCAAGATACTCTTTTCTTCCTTCACCATCAGGCAAAGTGACTAAGAAGCTGGCATGAGCATAGTATCTAATAGACTGCACATTGCAAAGGAAGGCAACGAGAAAACATAAGACAATGTAACGGTACTTTCCAGTACTTGATGTGCTGCTCACAAAAACACTGATCAATGATCCGATGGTGATTGTCGTCGTGGCCATAAGCGTGGAAGCCATGATGTTGTTTCGTATGGTTTGAACACCAAGAACACCATTCTTCGCGGGGTCCTAAACATGATCACTCAAGTAGTCTAGTCAGCCATGAAAGTTTTTCACTCCTCCTCCACCTCCACTGAAGTAGGAGAGAAAAGGACAAGATGACTTCTCAAGTTCATAAACTTAAAAAGTAAATTCTACCCTTCTGAGTATTAATAAGTTGATTCAATATAATTTCCAGACTAACAAGTTGTCTATCATTTAGAAGTGCATGTGAAAGCTTAATATCAACAAGACCTGGAAAAATAAACAAGAACTCTAAACGTTGTTCTCAGCTTCAAAATTTGAATTTCATACTAGTTTTCACTCACTTGTAGATGTTTTTATTTTCTGAACAGATATCAAACAAGAGAAGAATTTGTTGTAGTGAATTGACACCATCAAGGCGACGAGTCCCTCCATCGCCTTAAGGTAAGAGGCCAAAAAAGAAAAAAATTAACTTAAGTTCAGAAAATCTCATCACCCCCCACTGAATATGATATGAATACATAAATTATAAGATCCCACCAAATATATAACATGGAAAAACTTAGATGATCATAAGTTAAAAAACAATTCAAAACTAAAGTAAAAATATATTGAAAGTCTTAACGTGGGGTGTGGACCAAATATTTTGTTTTTAAGAAAATAATAAATAAAATTTAATCACAAAGGCGAGGCGGCAAAAGGCGAGGAGGCAAAAGGTGACTGCCTGGTTGAAGAGCCTCGCCTAGGCATCCCAAGAGGCAAATAGGCCCCTGGGCACCTCGCGTCTCGCCTTAGGCCGCACCTGGGGTCGCCTCAATTTGACACACATGGAAGAAAAGAGAGACGAGAGGCACTCACTTGAATCATGGTGGAGACCCATTGCCTGCGGGATTCAGCGTTGATTCCGATTACTGTTCTTTTAGGCCTTCTGTAAATGGTGAGTATCAGCCACATATGGTAGCCCACGAGCACTGCAAAGCCAAGCGGAACCATCACATATTCAAGATCTTTTGCTTCCATCCTTCTTCACTCACCTACTGCAAACTGCAAAGTACCAACTTTTTGCTTCCCCACAAACTAAAGATTAGATCAATGACAACTTATATTAGTAAAAACACCCAAACAGGCTTGCAACCACGTCTTTCTGTTATCATTGTCATACAGTTGAAAATATGAGTTGAATAGCAGAAATTATTTTTTCAAGATTATTTATCACATCAAAGTGAGAGAAGCACATATTAAAATAGTTGACCAAGTAACTGTCAAACATGAAGCACGTGTATCAAGACAAACAACTAGCACGCTACCAAGTGCTCAGTCTAAAAGTAAACAAAATGATAAGTAATAATGAAATCATAAAGAAAGGTTGGTATTCATTAAGAGGAATCTTTATCTTCTCGTTGAGAAAGACTTTTTTTTTTTTTTTTTCCTTTAAAACAATCAATCTGTAAGCTAATAATAGGGAGGTATGTGGATCTGTGGCTTTCCAGAAGTTTAGAGGAAATAATAGAAGATATCATCTGCATTAACACGGTAGAAAAAAGAAGGCATACACCGACTAGTACATTTGTTGAACCGTTGGCACATAGGGGGCCCGCCCTTCAAGCCCATTATACAAATTACATAAAAACTTGGGACATTTTTTTTTCCTTTTTCCCTTTTATATTATTAAGGGTCAAGAGTTACATGAAAAGAAAATGGACTGGCAAGACACCGCCAGGTACATAACAGATTAGAAGAATGCTCTCTAGAGCTGGCTGCTTTTGGAAGAACCTTCTTTACGAGCTTTTACCAGCTTTTCCCAAGGAAGTGAAGCTTAACCTGCAATTTGGAGGAAGAAGAGAAACTAGATTGAATAAGCCAATATTTGACAATGACAGTGTGTGGTCATAACCCAACCAAAATAGAAGGGGGAAAAAAGAAAAGGAAAAAGGAGACTAAAGAATGTTTAAGATAGCAACCCATGCCAAAGAGTGTGGGAAGAAAAAAAAGATACAAATATTTTAATCAAATGTCAACCATTCTTATTCCATGTATGAATTTAGAAAATTGGAGGCCACCTGATGATTGGCTTTCGCTCAGCTACAGGTGCAGGAGCGGTCCCAGTTGACAATGGCGCCACAATCTCAGCAGGCTTAACACAAGAAATTTGACAGTGAGATAAAAATGGAGTAAAACTGGAGTTTATTAGTTTATCTAGTTTTAAATGGGATGGGAAATCAGTTTGTTTTTCAAAGCGCTCCAAAAATCATTTCCCCTAATATATTAAGTTCATTACAAAGCTATATTTCAAGCTAGCATATATCTCATAACCTATGATCTCTTAACATCAGTATTTAAGACAAGAAAACAAAGAAAAGTAACATAATATGATCATTTAGTATTTTACAAC
This sequence comes from Cucumis cinereus, assembly GCA_037974625.1. Lineage (NCBI taxonomy): Eukaryota > Viridiplantae > Streptophyta > Magnoliopsida > Cucurbitales > Cucurbitaceae > Cucumis > Cucumis cinereus. The sequence continues at coordinate 14,232,690 of JBBPDJ010000004.1, read as the reverse complement.
TAAACGCTACCAAGGCAGAACTAATCTGCAATTGACGTTGAAAGGAACACCAACTATATGATAGTACAGAGAAATGAAAGAAAATAGAAGTTTTGGTTGAAGTATATAAAACCTCAAGCTCTTCTAAGCCCCCATTGGAATATGAACTTGAGGACTGGCGTGCTTCATTGCAAGATACCATAGGCAGTACTACGGGAGATGTGTTTGCAACAGAAGACATCATAGGGTTACTTTGCTTAGTGGCCCCAAAATCTTTAGCTTGTTTATTATAGTCAAAATCTTCCAGCTCTTCAGGCTCACAAGGAAAATCTTGGTGAGAGTCATACGAGTCGGACAGAATCTTTTGAATTGCAAGCTTCTCTGCTTCTTTACAATTTGATGTATCAGCAGCAGCATCTGATACATTGTTTGTGGAGGGACTAACTCCAATCGATCCATGATCTCCATTATTCTGAGAGGAAACATCTGCCAGATTTTCTAAGTTATTTGCACTGGTGGGAATAAAATTCACATCCTTAATGGAACATGAGCTAGTGTTGCTGACTTGGCTGACTTCGTGAACTTCCTCAGGGTGGGAATGAGCAGCGGCCAAGCACTCTCCATTTCTCAAGTTAGTATTTGCATTATCATCAATACGTATTCTTTTCCTTCTATCATCTATCCCATCCAAACTTTCTGTAACTTCAGACGGGCTGTCTACTTGAGTACTGTCAGAAGCTCTTAGTTCTGAACTACGCCTAATATCCCAAGTCAATTTTGATGCACGTGTTGGTCGAACTCCACCCGGAAAGACAAAATTTGGTATACTCCTCCTTTTCACATGCGATACATAAATCTCCATCCCACGCTTCCGCTGTGTATACACATTGACAGAACGCTTAAATTCATCAACTGTCAACCTTATATCAAACTGTTCACCCCCACTTGCAGGACCTCCTTGTTTTCTCTGCAAACCCATGAAATAACAATGGTGGAAAGGTCTGGATTTGTCGGAAAAATCTCCAGGATATGGATGGCACTGAAGCATGTTATACGTATGTCTCTCAATCTGTGCATCAATCTGGCCAAGTCAATCTCCATTGAACGGGTACAAAATTTGATACAAAGGCCAGAAGTAAATGACAATGAAATAACAATTTTACCTTCAATGTCAATTGGCGAAGGCGAGATTCAACCCAACCTTTCCAAATTCTTAGATCATCATCATTTTCTGCAGTAATATCTATTTGTAAGTAGTTTTTGTATGCTTCGAAGAAGGGGTAGGGCTCAAAAAGTGTGTCCCAATCGGCCTTGTTTTCTTCCATAACCTAATAACATAAAACAACCATCAAAGTAAAATTAGAACAATGCTTCACTATCAAGATAATAAACCTGCATTATGGACTGTGTAAAGAGGAACAGCTTTCTAATGTCAATAACATTAGTTGCCACATCAAATTGATTGCAAACCGGAACTAATACGTACGCTAATAGTTGGACAGATAGTTAAGAATTGCATCATGAACAAGGTTTCGTTTAATGCTGACAAATTGAAGACATAACACAATCCAAAATCTTGTATACTAGCATACAAAAAGAAAATCACATAACCCGATACAAATTTCACTTGTACTAACAAAAGCAATTTATTATTAAAATGAACCAAACGAAAGGATGGATAAGACATCAAATTAAAGAGAACATAAATTATACCAAACAAAATTGAGATACAAGTTGTAGAAAGATTTATCAGCACCAAGTAAAAAGTTCAGAGATAGATATCTATCATAAGCCAGCAGATCAAATAACTGAATGGACAAAGAATAGAAACATGAGTCCATTAAACTCATCATGCAAATCCCCAATTGGGTACAAAAGATGCATTGCAGAAATGTACCTCACAAATATCATGTCCCCTTTGAAATTCTTCGGTCATAATACGCAGAGTGCTTGCTGAAACATTGTAGCTAGAATTCATGCAAGGATAAGCAGGAGTAATTATAGGCATTAAATGGTATCTATCCTTCGGATTTCTCCTTGGATCCCAAACTGGAAGTCCAAGAGATCCCTCTTCATTAGCACAGAGCATGACTGGATTTGGCCAGCGCCACTGGGTGAAGACCCTGAAAAAACGAGACACAAGCATATTTGGCAATGCATTGGGGTATAGTTGGCATATGCGAGCAACAAGCAATGCCCAGTTTATACCACCAAGAAATCCAGAAACCTGGCCAAGGTATAAATTAAAAGTCAAAATATTGTGTAAGAATACTAAGAAATTTAAACATAAACATAGAAGTAATCCACTTTATTAGGTCTTTGTACCATACATTGGAATAAACAGCTCGGCGTTTTGCCCAAAACCTCATGCATCTCAATGTTGTTCGAAAACTCTGCACTTCATAAATTAACCAATCATTGAGAATTAACAAATTTAGAGAGAAAAAGAGAGAAACATCTGGGCAAGTTTTGATCCACAACCTGAATATTTGGAACTAATCGCAGAATTCGATCAGTAACTCGACAACCATTTAAACTACGAACAGTCTGTTCATCTGCATTTTGAAGTATCGAATCCTGAGATATATCCAAGTCCTGGTCCAGCATAGAAAGTTTGAAAACAGATCATATCAAAATATATTGGTAATAGTAAATTTACGAAGATTACAAGCCATTTTTGCACTTCCAGGAGGCACACGGGGGAATATGGAATTAAGAATCCAGAATAAACAATATAGAATGGAAAATAATCCAAAAAATCCATTTTCTAGAAGTCAAATTGCATATCAGCCACAAAAATTTACTAAACCGATATCCTATAGCATGGAATCAATACATCATAATCACGAAATACAAGGAAACAATTTCAAATGGGATTATGCTAGCATACGACAACTTACTTCAGGAATAACCCATAGTGACAATTTTGCATAGAGAAGATCAATGGAAACCCCGGAAAGCTTAAATCTCATCACAGGTACATGAGCATCAGGCACAGGGTGCAACTCAGATACTTCAGGCATCTCCGATAGCATTTTATGTAGCTCACCAAAGAAGTCTTCCTACAGCCAGGTGACAAAAGCATTATGGAGTCTACAAAGCTAAATTAACAGAGTACATGCAAAATTAGTGCACCACAAGCATTCATGAAAAAGAAAGCTGGTCGCACTTCACGTGTTGCATGTCTAGGTCCCACACACAGCGTATCAATATCTGCACCAGGGCCATGTACCTACAAATACAATAAATAGATAAACTTTCTTCGTAAGCAAAAGAAAATGACAACAGAATTAGAATTCTAAGCTCTATGCTAATCATTTGTAAGTAGAAAGAGAAAGCTCCAGCATACATAATGAGGAGGGACCTAGTGTGTTACTTCTTCTTTTCTTTTCTTTTCCTTTTTTCTTATGCCACTCAGCAAAGTATTTTGTAATGTTCCCAGATTGGAGCTTGGGTTTCCTCCCCTCCATTGTAGTTTCATTTTCTCACCGAAATTAGTTTCTGATTAAACAAATAATAATAATGTGTTGCAAAAAGAAAGAGAAAACCCCATAGCAAGGGAACTCTAACAAATAAAAGTAGACAAAAAGATTTACTTGAAGAACAACTAACACAGAATCCTTTATCTTCATAAGAAGGTCATAACACATAGCACATCAAATTCTCATAGAGAATAAAGCTCTAGAAGAGAAATATTTATGTACCCCTAAACGATATGAACCAAACGTGAAAATCTTAGCATTGGCTTCTTGTACCAGTTGCTCATTCAACCCCTTTGCACGACTAATTGCTTTAACCCAAATCTTCACAATCTGTGCTCCGCATACACCAAATACGCAACATTATTACGTCCATCAGTTAAACAACAAAGCCATGAAGGTTAAAATTCAACCAAGCATCGCATACAAATCATTATTTTCTTCTTTTCCACTTCTCAAAAGCAACTAAGGGTGACCCAACCTGGTCTAGCCTCCCAAGAACTTCTTCTCTACTCACGGCTTCCTCCTGACTTTCGTACAATCCAGCTTCTTGCAAATACTGAAGACTCCAAAAAACAAAGAACAACTAAGTTCAAGAGAAAACACAGGACAATTGCAAAAAAAAAAAAAAAAAAAAAACATGATACAGCTCAAGTGGAAACAACCCAGAACCTTTTCGAGTTCGCGAGTCTTTAGCACGTCGTACTCCGTCGGCCCACTCAACGAAATGGGATCAGTAATGCCTAATCGCTGCTGCCCATTATTCCGGCCACATAATGCAGAGCTCCCCATTCAAAAGTAATACACAAGTTTTACAATCTCGTTTTTCTTTTCCTCTCTCGCTCACTCTCTCTCTCTCTTTTATTAAGAAAAGGGGATGCCAAAAAGTGTATTGCTTGATTATAATTTTTACCAATTTTTTTCCTTTTTTTCAATTTTTTTCACACCTTTTCCCCGTAGAAAATCATATCAAGAAAGGGAAAAAATAAAACGAGAAGATAATAATCATATAAACGTCAATAATACAATACCGGGAAGGGAAAATCCATTAACATGGAGACCAAAGCTACAATCAATTGAAACTATATAAAAAAAATGAGAATAGAACAAAAAAAAAAACTTGTAACCCTAGTCTAGTTTTCTTATAATATGTGATTATAGAACAGAGTACAAGACCGATCAGGCCCAAAATTGATACAGTAAACTCAAGCTTGTTGTGAGAGAAGGAGAATTAGAAGCAGCAAACAATGATCGGACAGTAAAGGAAGAGAATATCAGCGAGACAACAAGAACGCGCAGGGCCTTCGCTTTGAGAGGTTGTGCGAGTGGAAATCCTTCGATGGTCAGCGTCAGCAAAGCTCAAAAAGATGCAGCTTGAAAATAGGAAAGAGAAAAGGTAGCCATGGATGGAGCTTTCGGAAACAGGAGTTTTTGGGCAAAGAGAGAGCTTCAGAGAATTACCGAGAAGAGAAGAGAAGAGAAGATATTGGAAGTGGGGACGATCCGGCTCGGATTTGGGCTCAATGCCGCCAATATTAATATATATAATAATTTTTCTGCCTTTTACCTTTTTCTTTTTCTTTTTATTTCTTTTTATCTTTTTCTATTTATTTCTCCCTCCCTCGATTTAATGTAAGAAAATTGCAAAAATCGAACTATTTGAAGAATATCATTTTTAAACCGCTCAATTGAAATGTTTAAGCAACAAAAATGTCTCTCACGGTTAAAAATATGTGATTATGTGATTGTATTTAATTGTCCATTGATTGCTATATGATTGTGATTTGATTATCATACTAACGATACTTATAATTTCTTTTATTGTTACTTTATATTGATTGTAATATCATTGTTAATTATACAAATTGTTATATGATTATTGTCCGATTATTTTCTTATACTAATAATCGATAATTCTGATTATTATATGATTACTATCGCTAATGATATTGATTTACCATCTTATTAGTTTCTAATTATTAGTTGATAATAAATATTATTTGATTTCCAATGATAATTATTATTTAATTGATTGCTAATGATACGGATTATCATTTGATTATTGTCTAATTATTGGTTACTACTCAATACTAATTAGTATTTTGTTGCTGTTTTAAACTAATTATTTAAGATATTGATCTATCATCTATTGTTTTTTCTATATATCATTATCTCAGCACCAATCGATTGTTGTTGAAACTAAATTGATATATAATTTAACCTAAAATTTATTAGACCCTTACAATTTAACATCTACAAACCCAAGTTAAAGAACTCTCAAAGAGGTAGAGTCATGATTTAAATAATATTATTTAAAATAATAAGAGTAATAGTAAAAGGGTAACAAAGAACGTTAAAATAAATAAAGAGAGAAACAAAATATGAACTTCCCTCTATTTCTCACCATTTCATTAGATGAGAAGCAAATCAAAACTTTATAAATAGAAAAACACTTGGTGTATAAAAAGTTGGTATCCAAACCAATGAAACCCATAAAAACAATTAGTTTCTTTTAGCATATAGCCAGTAAGGCGATGAGGTATATTGATAGAACCCATCAATAATCAAAGTACGATATACAACGTCTTGATGGTGTTCAAACAACAGTTCTTTTGTAACAACCTTTTGATGGATTCATGGTGTTCCACCTCCCTAGATTGTTTGCTACAGATCGTATTCGTTTGAAGGGGATCCCAGATACTGTCCTCTTTTCTTTCACCAATGTCCTCTTTTCTCTCACTCCTTGGTGAAAGGGGAGATTTCCCATCTTTGAACTAGGTAAACATCTCTAAACTAGTTTCTCGGTTGAAAATCTGCCTACATAAGAGTTTGCCCGTCGATATCTCGGATTCTACTGTAAGAACTTGGGCCTTCGGGCCGTAAGATTAGCTCATTCCCTACCCTGGAGGTCTTTCCTAAATTCACTTTCTTTGGATCCATATGCTGGAAAAAATTCAATGGATAATAAGCCAAGTGGAGAGGCTCTAATATGGCTAGAGACGTGGAGTGCATCTTACCGTGGTTCAAGAAATGCTAATTCAGCCTTCCCTAACCAAGAAATTGCTCTATTTTTATTGATCCCTAATGAGGTGTCTTCTAGAAATAATGGAGAAGAATCGGAGCGACAAGGGCTGAATCGTGATGGAGAAGGTGACAAAGTCAAGTGAAAAGCAGCTAGTCTTTGTCTTCCCAAGGTCTATGGTGGCTTAGATATAGGCAATATGAAGCAAAATTTTGTTGCCCTGTGGCTTCCAAATACATTCAACCACAGCAACTGGAAAAGTTCCCACAGCAACTGGAAAAGTTTTTAGCATATAACAAAGTAGATTCTCACTTCAATGATCAACAGGCGCCTAGAGTTATAGGCCCTATTTAAAATAAGTTTCAGAGGGTTTTCAATCTCTTCGAGCTAAGTTGTTTTCACTAAAGATGAGTGGCATACAGCCAATACTATACTAGTTAAACGTTTTAGTTCAAAAGCTCTTTCCTTGATGGGATGGCGGGGATGACAAGGGCTTCTACTCCTCTGATGGCCAATATGTCGGTATCTCCCTCCCTTCCATGTATGTGCTAAGGAAGCTGTGTTCGAGAAGAATGGACCTTTACTTATAATCTACACGTGAAAGTTCCAGGAAGCTCATGTTTGAACCTTGGAATCTTAGACCTCATCTTAGTCTTAATTCTATTGGTACTTAAAAGTCATATATGCAGTTTGTTTTGGGCCACAGAAATTTCTTCATAACAGCATAGGACAAAAGTTGATGAGATGGAATTAAACTCGGCCAAAATTTGTGTCGTGCATTAATATGGTTCAATCTAAGCAACACAAAAATTACTCTGGCAGAATGAATTGTACAAATTCATGAGATCAAATCAATCTGAGACTAAAAAGACAGTAGATTAACTAAATCTTATGTCTTGTTGACTAGAGAGAATTCCAATTCATGAATACTTCAAAAATTGGCAGGAATTACTAGCTCAAATAATGAGATTAGTTCTCTTACCATAAACTAGAATGCCTACCAATTCAATCCCAAGAATCATCCCAGCTACACCATTAAAGATGACGAGTTTTCTTCATACACTTGCTCTAGATAGAACTATGGTTCTTGTAAAAGAAGATAAATATTACGATAGGGAATCCCAACAGAAACAACTACTAAACAGATTATATAACCATAAGCTATTAGAGAATCCCAATATGTGATATCTGAGAAAAGTAGTATCAAAGTACAACTCAAATAATTGATGAAGTTTGATGACTACACGTAAAACATGAAAAAGATAAGGATCCATAAAATCTCCTAAGAAACAAAAGGCCAAGCCAAATAAACTATAGGCAAATAGCAACAAAAAGAACACATTAAAATTCTTTTAGCCATACCAAAACAGAGCACTAGATTCTACTAGCAAACCAAAATGAAAAAAACAACAAAACCAGCATTTTCTCTCAATTAAAGCCCATACTCTACCTCACTGTGACAATGTCATCAATCTTCAAAATCATTCGAACACACTCTGTAGCTAGAGTGATTGCACTTGTACTTACGAGAAGTGGCTGAACAACATTCTCCTCCAAGATGTTCGTGATCTGCCCCTTCCTTACATTAATTCCAGTATTGATCTCACCCTGAGCATGACGATTTCTCAGTTCTGTTACAATGGTGATTGGGTTCAACCCAGCATTTTCAGCCAAAGTATATGGGATAACTTCAAGAGCCTCTGCAAAGGAACGAACACAGTAACCCTCCATGCCATGCAACACTTTTGCCCAGGCACCCAGCTGCCTTGACAGCTCAATTTCTGGTGCACCACCACCTGCAATCAAGAACCTTTTACTTACCAAACACCTAACAACACACAGGGCATCGTGCAAGCTTCGCTCAGCCTCATCAATCACTAGTTGGTTAGACCCTCGAACAAGTACGGTAGCTGTTCGCCCCATATCCTTAATGCCTGTGATCTTAACAATCTTCCCGTCTCCCATTGAAGCCTCCTCAACAAGCTCGGCATACCCCAACTTCTCAGCACGGAAATGTTCAATATTTGCAATAGGAAGACAATTGAGAGTCTTCGTAATGAATTCAATGTCATCGCGCTCAACATCCTTAATCACCAAAATCTTAGCTTTAGCAAGGTAATGGAGTGACAAATCTGTCACTGCATCTCTCAAGATACTCTTCTGAATCAACAATACGTTACACCCAGTTGCTCTAATCTTCTTAATCATACCTAAAATGTAATTTCTCTCCTCCTTCAATATCCTATCCATCTGAGTATAATCCGAGACCACAATACTCTGTTCAATGTCAGTTTTAGGTGGTGAAATCTGGAATTGAATAACTGCAATCTTAGCATTCTCCATTCTGGTCGGTCCACCAGCCGCATGACTTACCTTCTTGTCAAACACCAATCCCTTCACAAGCACAGTATCATCCACGGTCCCGCCCAGCTTCTTCACAATCTTAATATCTCTCAAATCAACCAAATCTGGCTTACCAGGATCAACAACCGAGAGCACAGAATCAACAGCAAGCGGCGCAAGCAATGTCGAGTACTGACTAACAACTTTACTATTAAGCGAAGTACTCGCCGATTTAATCAACGACTCTCTATCCGAAAGCTCAACAGGGACAGCCATTGCCGTCAACACATCAACAGCCTTAATGGCGGTCTTATGGAGGGAATCTGATATCACAGTGGGGTGAATCCCATGAGACAAAAGAGAAAGACACTGTTTAAGAAGTGAACCTGCAATGACGACCACAGTGGTTGTACCATCTCCAGCAGCAGAGTCCTGCGACTTGGAGAGTTCGACAAGCATTTTAGCAGCAGGTTGGAGAACTTCCATTTTATTGAGAATGGTGGCTCCATCATTAGTAATGATGACCTCACCGGAAGCCGTGGAGATCATCTTGTCCATGCCCTTGGGACCAAGACTAGTACGAACAGCATCGGCGATGGCTCGGGCTGCTACGATATTGGCGTGTCGAATGTCCTCTTTGCGCTTGTTATCAACGTAGGACTCGGTTTTAGAGGATCGGGGCTGAGATACAGCGGGAGCCGCCATGGATGAGAGAGTTAGAGCTCAAAGGATCCGCCGATGGAAAGTGAGAAACGGAATAAAGCGAGGGAAATTGAGAGGAGATGTACACTTAGAAATGTCTGTTCGGCAAAACCCTAGAGAGCTGAACTGAGAACGGAAGAGACTAGAGAAGGAGGGAAAACTGGCGAAAAAAATATGACAAAATTGGGTGGTCTATGAAAGGTCGAATTTGCCCCTCTGTAGAAATTGGGTAATGACTGTTCTATGTAAATTGAAGGAAATCATTTTCTTCAAAAAATAAAAAAAAAAAAAATCCAAGGAAGTTGAATTCATTTTGCTGACTTTTCTAACATTTTTTCTTTGTATAATTTGAAGCAAAGAATATAGATGAATTATTTAAAAAGATAAAACTTTTTAAAAGCATTTCTAAATATCACAATTTATTTATGATAGAGCACATTGTAGATCGACCGAGAAATTTTGCTATATATATATTTTACTGACTTTTACGTATACAATTTTTGCTAATATATGAAGACAAACAAGTAAAATGGTATTCTTTTTCTTTCTTGTATGTCTACAACACGAAAATTTAATGGAAGTGATTTCAAAGAAATTTGATTCTAAATGCAAATAGTAATTTGAAATCACCTCCTATTTTTTAAAATTCTAGCATTAAAAATCATTTTTGTCCAAACTCCAACATCAAAGCGATACCAATAAAGACACCGGAACGATAGCAATAAAGATTGTAAAGTTTTACGAGAAATGGAAATTAAAAAATTAAAGGCAACAAAAATGATCAACATCAATATGTATAACCAACCATTTGAAACATCCCTATAAACTAAGCCTTGCTGAAGGTTTTGATTTGATTTGAAAATCCACAAACCTCCCCCAAATCCACATAATTCCTAAATTTCAACCCTTAATATTTCTTCCAAGGAAAACCCTCCAGTATCACTTATCAAAATGAAGGAACATTACAAATTCAAAGAATCATTAAACCCTTATATAAAACACACCCAGAAGAATTTGACCATGATCCTCTCCAATCGACCCTCCCAAACACGAACATTTTACGTTGATGCTCGTCCCCGAACAAGTAGTTCTGAAGACTCGTTTACCTGTGGAAATTTTTACTATTAAACCGAGGCACTAAAATCCCAAAACACCAGTGCTCATTACTAAATATCATGTGTGTATCCACATCTAGAGTAAAATGAAACCAGCCCCATCTTGAACCACTATAACTAGTGCATTCCAATCATTTTATGGTGATTTCAACTATTTAGAGGAAAAATGTAATATGAAATCTACAAAACAAAATAAGTAATCGTAGTTGTATCCATGGGACGTGACTTAGTACAAGCCATCCTTTGTACCATATCCATTCCAATTCTCTACTATTTTCTTCTATTTTTTTCATCAGAAAATACTAAGAAATAAATAATCAAGTTAATAAACTCAAGCTTCATCATCATGTTTATGTAGCATCGTAAAGCTAGTACAGAACAAAATCTTCATGAACACGGGGATTCCAAAAAAGAAACATTCAATTACAGGGAAAAGGACATGATAGTTGGGACATGTGGATTGGATTAACTAAGAAACTGCTACGTTGAATATACGATAATGAAGCAAATCAAACTTTACACTCATAAATAGAAAAACACTTGTGTATAAAGTTGGTATCCAAACAGATGGAACCCATCAATAATTTTTGTTTCATTTAGAATTGCCAATAATGCGATCAAGCATCGACTCCATGGAAAAACAGCTCCGAGCATGTTAGGCCTTTGTGCGACAGCTCATGTCAAATTTACCATAAGTTACCCTGCTCAACATTTCAAAGTGTTTAAAGTCAATTTGAGTATAACTCGAATAAAACTGTTTAACCCTGCAACATAAACATTAGATATTAAATCTAGCCATCATGGAATCCAAACTTTATTATATTTTATTACCTACAAGTTCTAGGATGTGGTTTCAGAATTACGATGAGTTCCAAGGTGAAATTTAAATTTAATCATATCATTACTGTGATACTTTTCGTAAATGTTGGCTAAAGCTTCTTGACTTTTATCATATGTTAACTTGGAAGAGCATACGGTATTCAATTATTATTAAGGCTAAATATATGTTTATTTTCTTTTTATAAGAGAGAATTTCATTAATAAATGAAAGACGAAAATATCCAAGAGAACACAGGAATCAAATCAAATGAAATACAGAAGGTGTTTCCAGTTGGCAATAAGGAAAGTAAAACAGAAACTATGGCATTTTAGTGCTTTAGAAGACTTATATATTTCTCCTTGAAGATAAGAGCATTTATTTCATCCAAAATCGTCCACAAAACCGCAGAGATAATGCACTTCCAAATTTCTCTTTGGAAACTTTAAAAGGAAGACCGATAAACAGTAATCTGAAGTCTGAACCAACTAAAAGTGTCATTTGGTAAGACCACATTCCAGTTAAAAAGGTTAAATATATGTTTAAATCCATGATGTTTGGATGTTTTTTCAACTTAGTTCCTTATGTTTTCCCCCCTCCAGAGCTTTCAATGTAGGAAAGGTACCATGCACATATTATCCCCGTAATGGTATTATTCTTTTTTCTTTCTGCTATTCTAATAAATCGCTCTGGGAGGATTAGAGAATGTGAATTTTCTTTTAAAAGATCTTTTTTCAGTGATTTGGAATGATCATTATCTAGTTAAACCAAAACCTTTCTTTGGGAGCTTAGCTCAATTACAACAAATAGGTTGCAACGGAGGATTCCTTATATACACTTGTCTTCATGTGTTATGTGTGAAAATCTGGTGTTGAATTGCATGGTACCTCTTCGTAAATTGTCCATTTGCATCCCCTTTTCTGAATTGTTGTTTACAAAGCTTTTAGATGGTCTATGTCATTTCCCAACATTGCTTATGATCTTTTCAGATTTGTTTTTGTGGGCCATCTTTTTCACGATTCTATGAAGATTTTATGGCTAGCTCTCACCCGTGTTTTTTCGGCCTCTTAGGGTGAACAAAATGGTCGTATTCTGGATGTTTCCTTTTCTTTTGAAAGTTTTATGGACATGGTTCTTGCTACAGATTTCTTTAGGTATAAAAATCAATAGTCCTTTGCCCTCTACAGCTTATCTATTTAGTTTCCAATTAGAGATTTTTTTCGTAACTCCTCAATAAGGTTGTTGGAGTTTTACTCCTATGTATCCTTAGGGTCAGTTTCATACGTTTTTGTTTCTCGTTTCCTGTTTCTCTTTTCTTGTTCCTTGTTCCTTGTTCCTCCTTCCTCCTCGTTTCCTTTTTTTAAAACTAGAAACCGAAGTATGTTCGATAACAATTCTTGTTTCCAATTTCTTGAAAAAAAGAAACTGAAAGAGAAACTTGTTTGATAACTGTTTCTTGTTTCTCGTTTCTTTTTTGTGATAATATAATATATAAAACGAAGATATCATATATTAAACATCAAAAAAGAAATTATAAAAAATTTATATCATCTTATACAAAATAAGCCTCGATGCACAACAAAATACAATAACAACGTTGTATCCGTCCTTTAAATGTTGTCCAAATTTGATCGGCAATGTCATTTCTCGCTCGACCCATTGTCTTAAACGATTTCAATTCACATCTAACTCAACCATACTACTTTGAAAAATTTTAAATAGAAATTGTTTTAAATGATAAAACTGCTGAAAATATTTACAAATATAGCAAAATTTCATAGTCCATCATTGATAGATATTGCTAATGATAAATGTGTATCAGTGCAATTAGCATCTATCAGTGATATTTTGTTATGTTTGTAAACATTTTGGTTCATTTTGCTATATTTGAAAACAACTCAATTTAAAAATTCAAAAATTCAAAAAGCACGTAATAAATAAATAAAAAAGAAATACAATGTTAAAAAACAAAAGAAATATTAATATAAAAAAGGAAAGGTCCAAAAAGAATTATGAATTATAATAAATAAACCAATAGAAATATAATATAAATATAGAAAATGTAAAAACAAAATGGGTTGGAGATGGGATTCAAACCCGTGGCAAACTGGGCGTGGAGATATGCAGACACCTACTACCACTAAATTAAAGGCTACTGATGTATGAAAGATGGAACAAATAAAATAAATATAGAAACAGAAACCGGAGAAACAACTTTTTGTAGTTCCTCCAATTTGGACCCAATTTTAGAAACATTCCTTAATATTTAGAAAGGAGAAATGAGAATGGTTATCAAACTAAGTCTGTTTTTTAAAAAGATGAAAAACAAAAACACGAAACAGGAAACGAGAACATTATCAAACGAGCCCTTAATTGATGAAAATGTTTCTTTGTTAAAATAAATTGAAATAAATAAACAAAACAAAACAAACAAACAAACTCAACAAATAGAAAATAGGAAATCAACTACACAACCAACCTCACATATCAAAATTGTTTAATTGCTAGCAGAAGAAATATCAGTGACTTTTCCTACAGCAACTGTTTTCCCTACAAACAAAAATAATACAATAGATATAACTACAAGATTGTGACGATCAAGATTAGCATAATGAATTCATAAAAATAGGCAAACTGATATTTGTTACCTTCAGTACGAAGAGTAAATCTTCCAAGCTGAGGAACGTCAGAAAACTTCTCGATGCAGATCAAGTTATTGACCTGCAAGGTACCATCCGGATGATAATTAATAACTATGGGACTTAACTAATTCCACAATAACCAATCAATAAATTGTTCGCCGAACAATGTTCGGCACAGACACAATGACAAGATCAATTGCTAAATGCGTAGAATTTGGACAAAGAACAATTTTCTTTATAAAGAAATGAAATATACGTATATATTAATTCATCTTCCATATTGTATTAGACTCATAACACTTAGCTGATACGAGTCAACCGAGTGATATGAGAAGATCCCTGCCATTCCATTTGGCACAGGGATTAAAATATCTACTTTAAAAAACATTAACATTTGCCTGAAAATTATCTCAACTTCCTCAAGAAAAAAATTTCAGAATTCCAGAATAAGTTATCCAGGCAAAGTTTTGTCTAAAACGTGATGACACTCAAAATACTTCAGTCAGCATATGGCAAAACATTCCAAGCCTTGTCTTGACATATATTAAATATTGGGTAAGAAATTAAACCTGGACGCGGCACAAAATAACTGCACCATTCTTCACAAAGAGAACTTTCTTTTTCATAGGTTTCCTAGTCTTCGGATCAATCTGCTGTAGCAGCTCTATGATTTCACATTCTTCAACAACAGCATGAATGTGAAGTACGGCCTTATATCCAGCTGTAAATATTGCCTAAACCAATTGCATGACTTAGTTTACAATTTTGCATCACTAAGGGAGGAAAAAAAACCTTAAGTTTGAGTCATAAGCTTCAATTATCACTCACATTATCCAGCAGCTCAAGAATCTGCAACTGCGCAACAAACTCAGAAACAGAGGGTATTGGCTTCGCTGCAATTTTTTTAAGGGAGGGGTGCATTTAGTGGAAAGAATAGGCAATAATAGTGTGGAAGATCGCATTGTTCATGACTATGGAATTATAAAGAATTCAAAATGGCAATAACGCAGTAATCAACATCAAAGTTAATGCTGTAATATAAAAGTTTATCCAGAAATAATGATATACTAGGGATTTACGATTTGCAATTCTATCCTCCAACATCAAACGCATGAGTATAGAATGACGAAAAGGCTCCTAAAGTATGTTCTATTTAGGACAAAGCATGAAACTTTTGATGGCAAGATAAGAATTTCATAGCAGATGAAATCTTGAAGGGAAAACTGGAGCACCAATTACAAGATATGTTTCTAGTGCTCATGGTCAGGAGTCAAAACTGCATATGTTTGTATGAAAGGTAAGTTACTGGTGGCAGGAGCAGTTCCCATCCCTAGGGGCAAGTGATATCTAATCATAACCTGCCTGCTTCACCCATTTCGGGATTCATTAATATCATTTTAATACTTTAAAACAGTGCATCTCTCTTTGACTGAAATCTAGTCAGGTGTAAATTTCTTACTAGTATGTCTTCGGCCAATGTTGAGATCAACTTATCCTTGGAATAGCTTTATAGATGGGCATTGAGTTTTAAACTAAAAGAGTAGTAAATTGAACGGAAAATAGTGATTACAATTATACACGATTACACCATGAAGCTCAATTTTTCAAGAATAGCCAAGAGCCCAAAGCTTTAGAAGAGTCCAAAAATTCATTTTCAATGTGACCCTAATAAAATGTAATTCCCTAATGTGCCCATGAATATTCTCACATTTAGGACGTTTATGTTGTAAAGCTGTAGCCTGTACTTTCATCAAAATGGCATAACTACTTTGCGTTGAAGACAAATTACAATCAATTTCATGATTGTTCATCATTAAACTTGATTCTGGGGAAGGAAAAAGTATTGATCATCATAGACCTCAACCATGCATACTAAAACAATAAAGAAACACAGGAAGAATAACAGAACCATACCAATGCTTGATAGTACAAACCCAGACATTATATCTTCTTCTTCAATTCCAGATATTCTAACACGAAGATTTTCCCCAGGTCCAGCACTCCGAACTTTATTTTCATCACACATCACAGCAGTAACTTTCACCTGAATCTGTGTTGCATCAAAATCCCCAATCCCAACTGTAAGACAAAAGGCAGAAAGAAACTTGAAAAAAAAAATCGAAAATAAGTTCTATAGCAAGTACCTTATTTGGCATTAACAATAAGGAATCTCCCTCACGAATAGTACCAGATTCCACTTTACCCATAACAGTTGTTCCCATGTCCTTGAACTTGTCAATGATAGGCATCCTACAAGTTGAATATCAATTATTTGCATTAACTAATCAGGGCAACACTCTATAGAAGGTGTTGATAAATTTACAAATGTGCCAGAAAAAACATTTACTTGAGGAAACTTCAGGTGACTTTTTACCAGCTTGATTTGGTGTTTGTGTTTAGTTAGTACTCATAGATTTATTGGACAATTGTTTGTTCTGAGAGGACTTTCTTTGTTGATTTTTATGTGATTTATTGGTTGGTTGGTGAGAAATTTTTTCATTTGGATATAATTACGTCATCATATATTCAAATCCAAGGTTCAATAGAATG
The DNA here is from genome assembly GCA_037974625.1 of Cucumis cinereus. Taxonomy (NCBI): domain Eukaryota; kingdom Viridiplantae; phylum Streptophyta; class Magnoliopsida; order Cucurbitales; family Cucurbitaceae; genus Cucumis; species Cucumis cinereus. The sequence continues at coordinate 14,216,041 of JBBPDJ010000004.1, read as the reverse complement.
AATTTAGATGTCAGAGTTATGGCGAAAAAATGAGTTATTTATACAAAACCACACTTTCATTAAGAAGAAATGAAAGAGTGCAACGGGCATACAAAAAATAATAATATTATAAAAAGAGCCAAAATAAAGCAAAAAGAGGCTCCAATCAGCGAAATAAGCCTACGGGAAATTACAAAATCCTTATGCACAGAAGCTTAAAAAAGACATGAAACCTCACAAGGTACCAAATGTCCTCCAAGCTCAGTATTAGCGTAAATATGAAGTTTCCCAAAATACTATTAGTATAAAATCTTCTTCACGTGTAGGACAAATGCAGCTAGGGACAAAAAAAAATCTTAAACTAATTACAAGCAAAGTGAAGTAGAGAACCCATATAATAGGATGTTGGGAATTTGCGACTAGAATTTTAGAGGGTGGAAGTATTCACCTAAATGGATCTTTTGGATTTCTTGGTGGACCTTCAATCGTATCAAGGATTTCAAAGAAGCACGGACCATCCCACCATGGGCATACTTTCTTATCCACTCTTGTTTTCATATTAACACCGTGAAGACCAGATATAGGTAAAAATTGGACATCTGCAAATTTAAACAATTATGGGACCACGTAACTAATCTACAATTTGTATCTCCAAATTCAAGAATCAATATTGACAAACAAGAAAAGGAACATGGAGTCCCTGTCAACAACTCCAAAGCATGTCCACAAATTGAAAGCCTACCATAAACGAGCTACGTGTGTGACTTTGGCATCCTACAAGTTATGGATTTCTTTCACTATACCCGTGATTCATGAATGCACACAAGTAATATGTGAAGACGCAAAATACAGGCTCCCTATTACTAATTAGTAATAACCATTAAAACATTAATTCCTCAAATCATGATTGATATCTTCAATCTAACTCGATTAGTTACTAAAAAGTTAATAAAACTTGATTTTCAAAAAGAAAACTAGAAAAATGCCCAGAAATCCAAAAGACACCTTTTATACAATCATGAATTTAAGAAATTGCAAGAACACTATTGAAAAAGAAAGCGACAAAGAGACAAAAATAATTTTTTTTAAAAAAAAAGGAAAAAAAGACAATAATTGACAGAATAACACATAATATTGCTATACATGGGATAATGTTTCAGTACCTTTCTTTACATTGTAACCAGAAGACTTCAAGAACGGTGCCATCTTGGACTCTATCTCATCATACCTGCAGATAGCTACCGACAAAGTAAGTGACCAAACCAGATGACAAAATAAGGGGGGATAAGGAGGCGAGGGAAAGGAGGTTAAAAACACCTTTCTTTTGACCAGTTTACAGTGGGATCATCCATCTTATTCACTACAACAAGAAGCTTAGCAACACCCAAAGTTTTGGCCAGCAAAACATGCTCACGAGTCTGTCCACCTCTCTCATATCCAGTTTCAAATTCTCCTTTCCTGGCAGAAATTACCTTCAAACATAGAAATCCAAAGAAATGAGACAAGTGCATAGATACAAACGCACAGTGCAGCAAAGGTACCAGAATGCCAAGGCGCAGAAAACTAGAAAGGGTAACAACTCACCAGAACCCCTATATCAGCTTGAGATGCCCCACTGATCATATTTGGAACATAACTTTTGTGACCCTGAATCAAGACAGAAGAAAAATATGGAAAAGCTCCCACACCATAAATCACACAGATTATACATAATTAAGCAAATAGAAGAACATTAAAGGGAAAGAGAAGATAGAACAGGAATGAAAGCCTATACGAGAAAAGACTTTGAACAGTAGTTACTATTTTTCCTCCCTTTCAAAAGTTTTGAGTCAAAACCCCGTGCAAAAAAATGCAATTTAAAAAGGAGTCACCTGCCTAGAGTTGGAAAAGGAAAACTGAAAAGTGATCACTAAATCCTTCTAAAGAAAGGTACGAGACAACGAATCTAGAGAGAGATGAAACATAATTATGAATTTTTTAAATCCTCAGTAGCAACAGAAAAAATGGGTCCAGGATAGCATTGGCCTTTAAATCGATATGAAGAGGAACGTTGATCATAGAATCAAACAAAAAGTATTTAGTCATTCATACCCAATCCCAACACTAATCAAAAGTTGAACAATGGGTGTTTTTAAATGCCCAAGGCGCACTAAGGCACAATGGCCCTCTGGCCTAGGCGCAAGGCGCAAAAAAAGGTGAGACCCCAAACACAAGAATTTTTGCATTTAGGCTTAGTAATCTAGATTATTTTAGTTAGTAAAGAAGAAAGGCCCTTAATTATTACTATTTAGAAAAAATAAAATAAAAAGGGCTTCACAAAAGGCGCGGCTTATTTGGTGAGCCTCGATTTTCCAAGGCGAAGCGCTAGACCTGCGCCTTAAGCCTAGGTGCGAGCCCGAGAGGGCTTTTTAAAACACTGACATGGATCACGATGAGACGGCTAAATTGATAGTTTCAACATGTTCACCACATGACGGTCTCCCCCTTTGGCAATTTCATGCTATTGGTGAAATCTAATCAACAAAGAAGATTTCTACGTGTTGTTAAAACATTCAAAATAGTTTACTATAAAACCAACTGACATCTGAGTCAAATCTAATCAAATTGACATGTAAAAACAATGAAGATAGTATGGCTAAGGGCATACAAGTAAAGAAATAAACAAGATCATCTATTTAGCATTCACTTTATTCCCTCTGTTCATTCTTAATCAAAATGTGCCATAGTTCACTTCTTCTCCTAAATACTAAGTATAATAGCACACAAAATTATGATACTAGTGATATCTACGAGCATTGTGGAAATATATAAATACACTCACCGGAGCATCCAAAATTGTAAACCTTGTGGTCTCAGTTTCAAAATGTGCTCTACCCACTTCAACAGTTTTCCCCTACAATTAGCAAAGCGAAAATGAATTACTGATATTTTATCATGGAAACTTCTGGCCATTAGTATTCATCTAAAAAGTTACTAAGAAAAAGAAACTATAGGTATTCGGCATGAGAGATATAATAAGGCAAGAACATGTGTACAATTTTTAGAACCCAACTATACATCATTATGACTTGACAAACAAAGAGTTCAAACAAAAACCATACCTTAACTCTCTCCTCTTCATTTGTGTCCATGATATACGCCATGTACCTAACCGAAGTAATAAGAAATAAAAATAGAAGAAATGAAGTTGCATTACATATTCAAGAAATAACAAACAGAAAGCGTTTGGAACTATAAGAATTCCATTTTTTTATAAGAATTCCATTAAACATAATTGTCCAAAGAGACGTCATAAGAAATGGAGTTCACCTAGAACCATGAAGTATGTATATGGGACTTCATCTAGAACCATGAAGTATGTGTATGGGACTTCATCTAGAACCATGAAGTATACATATGGCCCAAAAAAGTTGAACTTACTTTTCTTTTTTTTATGAAAATTTAATTTCAATTTTAGAAAAGGGATTAGCCTTTTGCAAAATCTACTAAAATTTGTTTCCCTAAAACAAATGAAGCCTGAATATGCATGATTCAGTGACCAGCCAACTTAAGATTAAATTGAAAAATTGGATTAGATAAACATTATTTACGTCAAAAGAGTTAGTTAAAGTCAGGAAGTGAATCATACCAGCTTTCTCTGCTTTTATCTTTTGCTTCTTTTTCGTACTTTTGGATTGTACGCTCGTCAACCTGATTGCTGAGGAAAAGTATCTGGCCTCCAATTGTAGACTTACCAGCATCTATCAATTTTGATTTGAAAGAATACTTAAGTGAACAGAGGAATGAACAAAAATAAGCTATTGAAGGGAGATTTGTTAGGTATAAACAGTATGCAAACACGTGATAAACAAACTAAGCCATTAGAATCCTGAAACACACAACTACAAAAGCATATGGGGCTCGTTGAGTTAAACATGACCAGTGACCAAATGATTGAACTCAGTGTTTCAGAATGTAACGTATGCTAACACATGCATCCTGCCAAATAGTTTACTTACCAACATGACCAATGAACACAACATTCAGGTGTCTTTTGCGATCCAATTCCAAATCCTCTTCATTTTCATTTTCATCAGCCAACGAAACTTCCTTGTCCTTAGCAGATGTGTTCTCCTTCACTGTAAAAGTAGCACAATTGTTCATTCACAGTACAGAAACTACACATTGAACTGCTTGTACAAACCAGTATAGCTTAATGGCAACTAAAGAAATATTCTTAAAGCAAGCAAGTCTGGCTGAAATAAAATAGAAATATCATTCGCCATCACCTTGTTCTTCAAGGTGGTTAGCTTGGGTTTGTTGGGGATGATCCTCTGCCCTCAAATCCAAAATTACCACATTAATGACCTCAAAAAAGTTATTTGCGATTGTGTTCTTGGAGTAGCTGATATACATCAGTTCTCCCATCAAACACATGGTTGAAAGCAGAATAGTTACACAGATCAGCAAACAGTCCATCACTCATTCATTCCTCCTTTACTAAAAGCTAAAAATTATCTTTTAATTAACTGCCAAACAAGTCACGATATTTTAAAACGCAAGAGAAATACGTTAAAGTGACTAGTAAATTGACCAACCTTCTTCCATCTCATTGGACTTCACAATTTCTTCTGTCTTCGCATCTGGATTGGGAACTCCATTACTAACTTTGGCATTAAAACATTGAAGAGCCGAAGAGAAAATACAATGACTTCAGTAAATGGACTAACCTTCTTCCAGATTTTCGGATTCCACAACATTCTCCATCTTTGCATCTTGATTAGAAACCCCATTCACATCTTCGGTAAAGTTCCGAGCAAGGCAGAGTCAAGGAGAAAAAACAAAATTAGGAAAACAGCAAATCACTGGGGTCGTTTGTTGTGTATGAATCGTTTAAAATGAACGAGAATGCTAGTCTGCTGAAATTTCTGTACCTGGTGGATCAAGTTCTAATGCACGAATTTCCTCCTCGATATCTGTTAATTTTAGAAGTACTAAGTTATAACCAACACAACTCATAAGTTACATAATAATCTGACACGATGTTATTTTACGAACAAATTCATCCAGAAGGCATGTACGGTAGTTTGCCTCCGTTAATTGATTGCTACTGAATGCTGGACGAAGATAAGTAAAAGCATGCAACTTAAGGAGATAGATATTCCATGTCATAGCTCCATTTAATCGAGACAGGATAAACGGATGCGATGAACATAACTAATACCAGTTATTAACATTCAAGTGAGTTTCTAAAATCTTGATTAATCGTAAACCAGAAAAACCATTACAATTAAATAAACTAAAGCTTCCGCTTAAGCTAATATAGCGGGAAAAATCAACAGTTCAACGAATCAATAATTCCATTCGATAGTTGAATTAAACAACAAGATGAATTAACCAAAATCAATAGATCCCGCGAATTGGTTTGTGGAAACCATGCAATATTTTAAGTTAGACGGATAGTTACGGGGATGTTGAGGAAGTGATAAACAATCGAAAAATGACAGCAGATGCGAGATTCATACCCATGGAAGTGTCGCCGTAAGCTGTAAAGAAGTAAGTCTAGGGTTTCTCGTACCGCAGTGAGCAGGAAGAAAGCTTCACGAGGTCAGATGAAGCTGCAATGGGCTTATTGTACAGATGCTTATATCTGATTGATTCTATGTCTGTTACCCAGCGATCCGGTTCACCCAGGCCGATTTGGTTGGCTCGAATCGTCTTTCTTGGCCGGGTTTGGATTTATTGTTCTTTCGTATTTTCACACAGCACTGCATCACTGTGTAACGGTTTACAAACAATAGATAAATCAAATGGCTTATCAAACAAAAATTGTGAATAAGGTATATCGTCGATCAACAAGTATCACTCGTATTCATTGAAACCACCTACTTGATATTTCGTATTTGATAAGTTTTGTTGTCAACTAAGTGCGATAGGTTGAGCGTTTGCTTACAATTCAATAGGCCTAATGCATCGCTTCTTATTTAGATACTCACTAATTAAGGGTTGAAAGAAGCGCTTTATATCACTATACGGTTACTGGCCAGTAAACTCGTTAATGCTTAATACGTGGAAGAATGTTTGTAAGTTGGTGTGATTGGTTTTCCATGATATGGTAAAATCTCACCCCTTTTGATGAATATTGCGGATTGTGTTTAACGTTGTTGTTCGTTTTTTTTTTTTATGTACATGTAACAATGTATTGTTTTCAACATCGTGGGTGATAATACAACAAGAGGATGTCCTTCACGGTTCATCACCTCATGTGAAGTTGACATTTCTCGTAGCCTATCTACAGTGACTAGTCAAGTTATTTTCATCTATATTTGACATGGATAAATTGTTTATCTACATACAATGAGGTCAAAATGACTTGTCCTTTCATTATAAAACTGTTGTGTTGTCCTTTTTTCTCTCTCTCTCTCTCTCCGGGGCACAAGGATATAAATAAATTAAAAAAAAAAACAATAAATATTTGTTTTTACATACCAATGTTTACGTTGATTGGACTTTTTGGAAAAGTTTAAGTTCAGTGCTTCGTCAGCATAGATATAACAATAAGATTCATAATTAGAAACCGAGAATGAAAGTGAACATATAGCTATGTATCTCGATTGATGGGATATCTACTAGTTACGATATTGATTTGATTTTGTTTGATTGGAGTTTTGAGCTTCCTTTTCACTTTTTATTTTTATTCACGTGTATTTTGATAATTATTACATTTGCATTTCTGTTGGGTTACACTTTGGTGATGTCAAACAACTATTAGCATTGTTTTAATATCTACATGTAAATTACCTAAGACTTGTTCATATTTTCAAAAATGGTACATCACTCTAACTCCCACGCATCAATGATCCCCATGTCGTGAAATACAGATATCAACTATCTCACATGTATCTCTATGCTACACTGACAGAGGGGAAAGTAGGAGAATTTTTAGGTCGTTCTTAAATTTCGGGGACACGAGCCTTTGAGTTTAAAAATGTCCGTTGATTGTTTATGTGTAGGCGATTACACATCAAATGAATGTATTCATTCATGTACGAATGTGATCCACGTAAAAGATAACTTATTGAGTTTAGGTGTTCGTTGTAAGATGTAAAGGTTGTCTTTCACATCTTCGCATTACAAAAAAAAAAAAAAATTACTGTATACGAAAGTTAATTTTGAAACCAAACAAGTATATTTTATGTCAACCAACACTATTTTGGCATAGTTGGTGTTACATATATAATATATTTGCATCTATTACTAATTTTACAATTTTTTTTGTCCTTAGAAAGAGATTTCATTGTATCATATAAATTATAGAATAGTATGAAGTTATTTCAGTATAATTCATAAACAAGATTTACGATTAATAAATATAAATAAATGTTAAACATTCACACTAACCTTCAAAACATAAAAAAACTATAAATTATAAGATTCTTAAACACGTACATCACAGGTGAATCTTTACTAGTATATACGTACTCATTAAACAATATATTAGTGTTCTACACTTTATATTATTTTAGTATTACAGATTATTGGTTTTTGCTGGCCCAATGCTGGGTCACAATATTGTCATGGCCCAATTAGCCCAGGCCCAATACCATCTCACGTAGAAATGGCGTTTGCAGATCAACTCGGTCACGGGCGTCCAGGGCCCATGTTTTTTTCTCTCGACGGCTCCAGAGGCCAACCTGGGTCCAAAGAGATGCTCAACAAATAAGCAATGTTTTTTTTTCTTTTTTTTTTTTTTAAAACAATGTTTTAGTCTAATATTTTCCAAATGCAAACAAAATTCAAAACTATAGGTATACAGCATTTTGACAATTAAGAACCAAGATTAAAAATAAATCCCAATCACTAACGATAAAGGTACGAAATATTAAAATAACTAGAGTAACCAAAGCAAACATAACTAACCTTACATGCAAATGTGTATTTAGCGATTAAGAGATTCATGGTTCAAGTTTTTCTACACGTTATCGTACTATCAAACACAAATTCAAAATGCGTGGATGAAAATTCCTTAAATATTTAAATGTGACTTTTTAAGCACTGAATTGAGTCGTGAAGTATATAATCGAGATGTTGAAGCAGTCTAAATGAATTAAGAAGCATGCGTTAGAGGTGCATAATTATTAGATGAAAATTTAGATAATTGTATTAGAAAAACATAGGAAAGAGAGAATATCGTGAAATTTATAAATAAATATGTAAATTTTAATAATAAAGCTATTAAAATTAAATTATTTAACGTCGATGAGCCAAACACTAAAAAAACAGGATACAATTAAATACTTAATAATCAATAAAAATATAACTCAACTGATGTAAGAACCTACAAATAACTAAAAACAAAAAAGATCACTGGTCCAAATATGAGAGCAATGTTGTAAATCTCAATAGTTTAGGGAGTGAAATTTAATGATTTATTTAATTAACCTTTTAAAAAGAAAATAAAATAATGGAACAAAAAATAACAAGGCCGACACGAGACGTGCATCCAGCTCATTTTACGGAAAGTGTGGGTCATAATTACAAACCGCACTCTCTTCATTCCATCAGTTTGACTAGAAAATCCACGTGGCACCGAGTTTAGCGAAGAGGTGAAGAATGTCAGATAACGGACTGGTAATGTTATCATCGTCGTACACCTTAAGATCTAACCCTAGATTTGGTGGGTGGACTCGTTCCTCTACACCCGTTACTACAGTAATCCAAACCCATCAACCACCCCACCCATTTCATTCATTCAGCCACGTCATTACACAAAAAGCCATCAAACTCTCAGATAAAAAACAAGGCAATCATCCATTTCACGAGAGCACCGAAAATAGGTGCGAACGAATCGCAGACGATCAGTACCCCCATACGAAAATTGGCCGGATGCTCACGTTAAGTCGTGGTCGGCGTAGGATAAAAGAGAGAAAAAGGAAAAAGGCTAATGTGCGCAAAGAAAACGTGGGGCCCATGGGGAAAAGAACAGGGGCAGGTGTTGTCAATTCAAATGTCTCTTTCGGTTTAATCGAAAAAAAAATATTTTGAAAAAATAAATTAAGTCAGCAACAGCCATTCATTCATCTTTTGAAGTTTCCAGATACACGTGGCCATTCTTACCATCTCAGCATTATCTCATCATATCATATCGCTATGATATTTTAAATCTCACACACACCGCATATACATACACACACACACATATATATATATATATTACATTTTGAATTGTTGGATATGGTCGTAAAAAAATCTACAGAACGCACGAAATAAACATCGAAATGTAATTATATTTAAAAATAATAAAATGTTTATTTATTAATTTAATTCAAGTGTTTCAAATATTTTATTTATATTTTTAAATATATATATCGGTTATCGATGATTTAAGATTCCTCCCGTTAAACGAAGTTTGGCGAATTGTCACGAGCTTTTGTCCGTTGGAAAGATGCCGTGCATTTAATACCGTGAAAAAGTACAAATATCGAAAAAGCATTGGAAAGATATTTGTTGATCTACCAAAAAGAAAATAAATAATAATAATAATAATAATAATAATAAATTACAATTTGCTATGATATTGAAGTTGAATTCTATATAGTTTTAACTTTAATAAATGCAGTATAAGGGGACAATTTGAAATTTGACCAATTTTAAAGTCTAAGATCTTTTTCAACCTATCTATTGTTGCTGTGAATTATTATTACTATTTGCAATAATATGAGATACAAAATCATTAATATCTAACTTAATCTATACACAAGTTGACAAATCTTTCCATTTAATATCGAAGCAAAAAAATTCTTTTATTGCAATATGTGAGTTTGAAAATCGAATATCTAATATGTTTGTGTCAAAGGTTAATCTTTAAAGACAATTTTATTCCACTCTAAACAAAACATTGATTGGACGTGGATGTAATACAATCAATCTTAGTTGGAATATAAGTTTAGATAAATGTCGCTAATTTCATCCAAACCAATTGATAATAAAAAAAATAGCTTGTCTTGTAAGCAATAACTCCAACTTTATGTAAGTTGTTTGGGGCTTCAATTGTGTAACATTAAACAACATAATGCTATAATTCACATATTACAACAATTAATTAAATGTCTCGAACGCTCTCTGTTCGAGACATCTTTTTATCTGTTCAACGTGGTATTGACTTGTTATTTTATAGAAGTCGATGGATGTAGTTGAAATCCAGTCCGAACGTCTAAAGTATGTTTTGTTATTTAATCTCGCTTTAATGAGAATGTCCTTTGTTAAGGAAAAAATGGGCTGCATGGAGCATGGGGTGTTGGGGGGGGGGGGTTTAAAAAGTGGGAATTTCGTACATATATCAAAACATGGAGAGACAAGTACATGAGAGGTTTGGTTTCGGTGAGCAAATAAAAGAAGCAGTGTGACCCATTATTTGGCCTACAGTGTGCAATCTCTTCTTTGTCTATGTTTTGTTGGCTCACATTTACGCATTTAATGATGTGCTCCTATCTTATATGTTTTATGTCCAACATTATATATACTTGCATATTATCATTCATTATTATATATATGTATATAGTTTCCCATATCAATTTTCCTTTTTATTTTTATTATATGGTCAAATATTATTATTTATTTGTGAAAAAAATGGATTGGAGAAGTCCACGAAACTGAGCCATGTACTACAAAACAAGGGTTACAGTCATGTGTAGTAACACCAATCGAGCGAGTAGTTACGGTTATAGAAAATTAAAAGGTTCATAAACAAAGACCCGTGATAAAATAGATAAATGAACGTCAAGGAACCACACACATCGACGAAAGAGATTTTAAATCCCTAAAGATTCAAATGTTTTTTTTTTTCTTTTCTTAGACAATGACACGTATTTGAATGTGCCACAAAAATCGATTGTACGTAGAAAAGGTGAATATATGAAAAAAACTCATCAAGTGACTCTTTGGATTTTTCATATCTAACTAACACTGAAGTTGAGCACCTAAAATAAGAATACTACGGGACGTTTTGGCTACTTGGGTAATTTGGGAGAGATGGGCTAGTGGGTAAAGAAAACTCACCCATTGTTTGATTCATTAACAATAAAAGTAGTTTATTATCTCGTTATTCACATCAATTCACATTTTTCAAATCGTTGTTCGTATCAACTCCTCAATTACCTTTCTTGTAATAGTTATCAACTCAACAAGAATACATATGTCACAATAAACTCTACACTAGGGTGTCAAACAACTAGAAATCCTATAACATAAATTACAATACAAGGTTAACTATCCAATGCAACATTAATTTTCCACGTGGATAACTCAACCTTCAGGAGGTTTTCACACTCAAAACTAAGGAAAAATACTTTTTTTTTGTTTTTTTTGTTTTGTGAATGAAGCATTTGATAAGCAACGTGGAAGAAGAGCGATATAATTAAACAAAAACTCTGAATAATACAACTTTCAAATATGGAAGACTCTATATAACAATAAAATCCTTCGTCGAGGAAGTATGGTACGGGTTATTTGTTAAGCATAGTAACTCAACAACGAATCGATAACATTTATCTTTACTACCTAATAAAGCATCAATAACAATAAATATTTGATCAACAATATATGTGTTTGGTATTTAGTATTTGGTATGATCAAATTATGTAATCAATCTATATTTGACTTTGTAAATTTAAAATTAATGATAGTATTTTTATTTTCCAATTAATGTTATGCATTTAGATTTCCACACAAGTTTTTAGTAAAGCGCGTTGAATTTGGAAGCCATAATTGTAATAATTAATTGGATAATTAAAACCTAGTATGGATATAATTGATAATCTATGTATATGACTTTAAAGATTCAATTAATTACGAGATGTAATTGAACCGTTGGGAAGTCGTCGGTCAAATTATAGAGCGTTAGCTCAACTTTCACTTTCTATGCTTCATTAATTTTCATCCCTTTTTCATTTTTTTTTATAATTTATTTCTTCCGATTTAACAGTTAATTTCTATTAATTTATAATTTAGGTTTTATTGTAAAATTGATTGTTAAGATTAATGGATGAGATTATATTTGCATACATAAATGAACTAATTACAGACTAAACATCACATTAAACTATTACTAATATTTTTCATGGTAAGTTAATTGAATTGTTATAAATTTCTAAGTATGGTTTAATTTATTATGGGTTTTAAAGTAGACTAAATATAATACCAAAGTTTATGAGGGATACATAATTGAACCGGTATTATATTTGAACGAGAGAGATATTAAAGAGTATAAACGTATGCTTAATAAATGTTTAAAATAATTGAAAAATACTTCTTATATAGCCACAAAGTGCAGTTTTTTTCTTTTTAACTGGTTTGCTAATATTGAGTGTGTGGACTCAAAAAGAATGTTATGTCCTCACTCATCATCAACGTTCATTTTTATTGCGTAGTTTACTATTTTATACTAAACTAACATAATCTTAGAGGCGTGCATCGGTCGAAGTCGATTTTTTTTTTACCATACCGTCATTGGTAGGTTTGGTAACATAATCTTAGAGGAATGCACCAACCATTATTGATTTAAGCCTTTGGATATTTTTTTACAATGTTGTCGATTTAAAATTTTTCACCAATTGACTCCAACCAAACTCCTCCTTTATCTCCATTCGACCATGTTCGATTTGATTTTTCAATCTATCACGTTTCCTGCTAGAGTCTACTACCAAATAATCACATATGTGACAACTAACTCACCTCTCCTCTCGAGTGCCCCAATAAATAACATAATGCAAAGGACACCCAACGGTTCACATGAAAATAAAAAAATGTTTTTTTAAAAAAAATTAAAAACAAGTAAATGAATAATAAAATAAAGGAAATGAAAAAAATAATTATAATAGTGGGAATCTCATAAGAAGGAGCATCCCAAGATCTTTCCTTGGTAGGAGCAAGGAAAAAAACAGGCTAGCTTCTGCTCAGCCCCACACCCTTTTATTTCCACCATTTTATTTTTATTTTTTATATATCTCTTCCTTCTTTTCCACTATAAAAATTTAATGCCCCTTTCCCCTTTCCTTTCAACTTCAACCCTTTTTTCCTCTCTATTCTTCATGCTCTAATCTTCTCTTTCCTCCTTTCCCCCTAAACAAATAACCTTCTTCCCTTAAAAATGGCTCCTCTAGGGTTTTCACACCCCACTTGCCTTCTCCATTCTTTTCCATCTGGGTTTTACCTCTTCTTTTGTGGGTTCTTTCTATATTTTTCAAACAAGTTGTATTTTGTGTAAAAATCCCATCTTTTTTTCCATGTTATTCTTCCTTTGAATACTATTTTCTTAGAAACGGAATTAGGGTTTGAGGCAGAGCTCCTTGAAGTCCAATAGAGGTTTATGCCAGGTTGATTGAGCTGCTAAGCTATGGATCCCACAGCCCCTATTGCTATATCTATCTTGTTGTAATATATTCTATTTAAAGCTGATAGGCCTGTGGCTTGCATATCTCAGGAGCTTCATCACCTGTTTTTGTTAGATCCTTGTTTGGATTGAAGGGAGCTCTACATCTTCTCTCTAATTTATCATCATCTTTTTAGCTCATGGGAAATTAATTAGAATCTACCTTAAAGGGTTTTTTAGATCATATTTTATTTGATTATCTGTTCTTTCATTACAAGGCTAATTAATTAACAACCTTTCTTATTACTTATTCCTTATTCCTCTTCCAATTCTCTTCCCTTCTCCACTGAACTCTAATTTATTTTCTTTGATGTTTCTTATGCCTTTATTTTTTTTATTATCATATTATTGTTACTCATGTTTGGATCTTGCTTTGATTGGTAGGATCTATAGAAGTTTCATGTTTTTTCTTCCTCTTGAATCATAAGTGTGAGTGGGAATTTTGGTTGCGTTATGATGTTGTTAGGGTACGATGTTGTTTGGTTTTGTTTTGATGTCTTTACTCGTTGAACCATTGTTTTTGTGTTATATTGATTAAATTTGAACTGGTGTAACAATTTATATTAATACAAAATAATGTAACCCATTTCCTGATTTTATTTCTTTGGTTATCTCAAGGAAGTTTCTATTGTGTATACTAATTAATATTTACTCTTAACGATCGTGGATCTATTTCTGTATACAGCAGGGCATTTTGAATTGAAGCAAGGAAACAAGGCCTTGCGGAGTTCCTTGTGAATCCATTATTAGGGTTAATTTGCATTTTGATATCATCAATTTTTTACTATTGATTTAATATTTGTAATAATGTATTTTATTTAATTAATTTTTGCAGGCAGACAAATTATTATAAATGCACAGAATATTATCTTGAAGTTTTTTTAATATACTTTTTTTAATTTTATTTATGTGATTTTGAAACCAGTTCCTCAGTGTGCTGGGTTCATGGTTTCTTATTATCATTTGAATGATAATTTGACCCAAGTTTAGAACTTTTTTTTTTGTTGAGAAAAATAGCAGTGTAAAGTTCTGGTGAAACAGTTTGACTTATTTTTGTGGATTTTAATATTTAAAATTTAATTTTTAATTGTTTCTGTGTGCATTTAAATAACGTTATATATATATATATATATATAAAAAGAAATTGTATGGTGTTTAGAACAAATTGAATATAGCATAGATTGTTTTAGTTTGATTTATAATAATAGTATATGTATAATGAATTAACCAATGGGTTGTTGATTATGTTCGTTTCAGATAAGGTAAAATATAAAAATGTTAAGGTAAAATAGTAAAAGTGTATTAAAAATAGTAAATATTATGACAATGGAGGATTTTTGTTGATGGATGTTAAAAATAGTCGGAGTAAAGGTAAATTTAATTCAATATCTAACGTGATATATGCGAAAAGAAAGAGTATTTAATATCTATCGTCTAGTTTGGGATATATGCATAAAGAAGTTGCATCGATTACAATCTGTCGAGACAGAGATGCAAAACAGAATGATGATCTAATACAGTGATCAATTAATATTTTGATGTTGAATATTAGAATGTTTATAAAGTCATAATTTAAATCCAAATGGGACATTATGAATGTAACTCTTCAACAACATATTTCACTTTGTTTTATAACAGTGTGAAAGGATGTTCAGATATTTTACTCATTTGTACTTGTCTGTTTGCTATATACTCTAGTAATCAATTTTGTTATTTGAATTTATTTGCCGTTACGTGGCTAACACGTGTACGTTTCTTTGTGTATCTATAGAG
This sequence comes from Cucumis cinereus, assembly GCA_037974625.1. Taxonomy (NCBI): domain Eukaryota; kingdom Viridiplantae; phylum Streptophyta; class Magnoliopsida; order Cucurbitales; family Cucurbitaceae; genus Cucumis; species Cucumis cinereus. The sequence goes on along the minus strand of JBBPDJ010000004.1, from coordinate 14,200,881 downwards.
ATTTATATCTCATCATTCGATAAGAGATGGTTATTCAATTTTGTGTCGCTATGTTCATGTTAAGTCGTTATTTTGTTGAGTGCTTTTCAAGGTTAATACGTCACACTTTTTAAACGAGTACTTTTTATACGAGCACTCGTTCATAAAATGTTGAGACTAGAGGAATATATATTAGATAAACCAAGCCAAAATCTCTACACCTCCTAATGAAATCCTTTGTAAGAACACAAACATTGGTCGATTTAAAAATTTGTATTTAAGTTATACCGAAAAGTTTTGGATCTAAATTATAAGCAAGTCCTCGAGAGGGCTTGGCTTAGTTGATCCATGATTTATGTTTCGTCTTTCATTTGTTTCGAGAAATATATCAATCAATTTCGATTCTTCTTTTTCTATTGATTCTTTTCCGATCGAGATGTATGGATCCATGGGCCTATGTGTCTATATAGATCCTGTTCATGGATTAACGAAAATGTGCAAAAGCTCTATTTGCCTCTGCCATTCTATGAGTCTCTTCCTTTTTACGTATGACATCACCACTTCCTTTGGCAGCATCCACTAATTCGGAACTTAATTTGTAAGACTTTAAAAAATGCATTTTCAGATCTTGAATATTCTTTAATGTGATAAAAATAAAAAAATTATTTAGAACAAGTCATTTTAAACCAATCACTTACAACAAAAATTTTCCTTATCTCGGTAATACATAACACACATACGTACGTATGTATACATATACGCAACACATTTGATGAAATGATGGTAAATATACTATTGATTTCTATTTTGAACGGAATGGAAACACGACTGAATGATACTGTGTATGAGTAATTTGAAGGGATGTTTTCAAATATAGCATTATGAATCAAAATATTTACGACATGTAGCAAAATTTTATATTCTACCAATGACAAACATTAACAGATTTTTATCAGTGTTTGTAAACTATCATTGATAGAATATAAAATTTTGCTATATTTTGTAAATATTTTTAATGACATTTACAATAATTTATGTAATTTGAATATATGCAGTATATCAATAATATGGTTCTTTAAAAAGCAAGACATAAACAATGCAAGCTATGGCAAAGAGAATGATAAAAATATCTAAAGTAAGAGCTGTGGTGGCTTGATCACTCAGCTCCATGTTTCTTCCTCCAAGCCGATCCACCATGTCTGGTGTAGATTGCCATTTTTGCAATTCTTGTTCGTAAGGATCTTCTAACTTAATCCTCAATTTTTCAGCTTGACGACTCGCCTCTTCTTGTGCAAGCGTCCAGTCGTAGAACTTTCGGCTTTCTTCGTTGCTTAGTACCTCGTACACTTGTTTTAATCTCATGAATTTTTCCGATGCAACTTTTAGAGGGAGAGAGGTCGTGTCGGGATGATATTCTTTCGATAATCTTCGATACGCACTTTTTATCTCTTCTACCTCCGCTTCTGCACCTACTCCTAAGAACCTTCACGTACATTACACACAAAAGCAAACAATTATATGCATATATATAATGAATGAGAATCAACGGTGTTCGTAGTTGAAACATTTTTTAGACCCAACTCAATTGCTGGATTTAAATTTCTTGGACCCAAATAACGCTTATTAAATCATGAATCCAACCCAACCATGAAAGTTTGGACTGGATGGGACTACGTTTTTCACTTAATCTAAAAATAAGTAATAATGCTAATATGTGAAATTTTTATTTAATTATTTTCATATATTAAATTGAAATTAACAACTCTATTTTCTATTTAAATTTATATTATGAACAATTTCCTTTTCAAAGTGCTACAAAATGATTTTTAGAATTATTTGGAGAATAAATTGTCCAAACAAATAATGAAATTAAAATAAATATATGTATATATAATTCTATCATAGGTGAAAAATATACTTTTAACATTAATAATTTCATGTTTGTTTGTGGTCGTTTAAACTAATTTAGATGAAGTTACACGAACCAACGTAATCTATACAATTTTCATTCAACTCAAATCAAATGAGTTTGAGTTGTAACCCAACCGAAACCACACGACATGGATTGAGTTGGATTTGTTTGTATTTTTTGGACACCCCTAAATGAGATGCAAGAACATATAATAAAACTAATCCTAATTAAGTAACCAAAAAACATTTACTCACTTACTGGTAGTGAGAATCAGACGAGTTGTTGAGCAAGTCGGCCAAACTTGGACCCAACATACTATTACTATCATTATTCTGATCATTACTCTCCTTTTTCTTGCCTCCAATCCAACCTTCTTCTTCGTTTGTCCAATGAATTCTTGTGTCGACCACCGGAGGAGGTCGTCGGCGGTCGTCGTTGGGAGCTTGAGCTGCATAGACCCGCCATGTACGAAATGTGGGAGCAGGGGATTGGAAGGTTTTGTGAAAGAGGAGAGAATTGGGAAATGGAGGAGAAGCCATGGGATGGAATGGAATGGAAGGGGAAGAAGAGAGTTAAATCGAAACCATTACCACTAGTTTGTGTGGATGAGAATGAATGTTCACACTTACATGCTACATCTTTCTAGCCTTTCATTCTCCCTTGACCTATTAGTAACTTGTTTTCTTGTGCTTGTTCATTTTTTTTTATATCCGTTAACATTCATGCCAACTTATCCGTATCTCATATTAATTTTACAGGTTCTACAACATTTGATTGTTAAAAAAACTTGAGAGATATTAAATCCGGAGTAGAGAGGATTACCATGGAATGAACTAATGACATATTAACCCTTTTTTAAGGTCATGTCTTCTTATTTATTCCTAGATCAATTCGTAGAATTAAATCATCGAATAATTTTATTTCACATGTTCATTTTTTTCAACAGAAAAGACAATTGGATCTCTACTCTTTCACAACTTTTTTTTTTTTAGTGTATCTCATTTATATTTGATAAGAAAAAAAATGAGTATGGCATAGTAGTGAAATGCATGGTTCAATTATTCACCAAATGTGCTTTAAAATGTACCAATATAAATAATTCAAATTATATTGTATTTTTTTAAAACGGACATGAGCCTCTTTATCAATTAAATTAATAAAAGAGACTAATGTTCAAAGTACAAGAGACTTATACTAAGAACGAATAGAACAAGCACGGTTACTGACAAACAAAAGTACGGACAAAAAGAGCAAATAGAAACAAGAACGAAACCCGAGCCTAAAAGAAGAAAAACAAGATCAAAGTAAAAAATTATATTGTATTAAATTTAGAATTTGAGCTATATGGTTCGAATTTCATTGTACTCAGAAAATTGAATTTATAATTCTGAACTATGTTCTATTCAATCAATTCTAGTGCTCAAGAATTTTGCAAAGCAACAAAGTCAATTAACCCACAGCTAAGACAAAATTGACAATGGAATGGAATGACCACAAGGACATGAAAACATTAGATAATTAGGCCAAGTCGAAGTGGAAGATTGCCTATTGAGCGAAGGCAACCTTGTTTTCCTTGTCGTACTTCACCAACATGTGCGCCATACAATACGTGACGCACTAGTCAGAGAAGTAGTGTATATATAGTAAGACTGCGTTCCCTATTGAAGTAGGCACACTAAATACAACTTTAGGCATCGAAGTATATTAGACGTAACACGCATAGGCTATATAAGCACACACACAACACCTCTAAAGATTATTTTAAAATTTTTAAGAACATAAATCCAGATTGAACAGCTTGTTTAACCTTAAAAAGCCATAAGGTCGCAAATCTCTCGTCTCCTTAGAACTCAAGGAGTACAACCTATAGAACAGATTCTGTTTAAGTTAAGGTCGTAAATAAATCTCTCTGGTGGTTTATTTTGAGTTAATCAAATATTAACCATTTGATAGATAGTCTGGGTTAAATAATTTTTACACACTCAATTATATTCAAGTCAGAGTAACCAAGAAACATGGTTAGCGGAAGTAGGTGTATTTCAAATTCCTTCACTAAAGGTACAGATACAATCAAATCAATGTAAATTTTGAAAATGAGTAAACACAAACTTTGGAGGCCAAGAAAAGCAACCAACCTCTCCCTTATAAGCAGAAATCTGACTCATCTTCCATGTAGGCATATCATAACGGCAACAAAAGATGTTGGAAGTCTTTACTTTGGAGTAGCAAAAACCATGGTTAAGACGCTCCCTTTTTCCATTGAGCTGACAAAAAAAAACATTCAAAGTATACCAGTATAATTAATATGATTCAATATTGTAAAGGTTAAATTTACCACCATCACTAAACTGAGCTTTCTCCTTTACCAACTTGAGAAATTTAGATTGAATTATAGTATTATCTCATGTCTTGGGAGAGGAAACATGTGAGTATATTAATGTTACAATAAAATTCGTCCCAATTTATGCCATGAGATTGCTAAACTGACACGAAGAGGGGTACAGGAACACTGACACATGATATTTGTAGACAGATATCTCATTCAATCCGAGATATTGAATGAAATTAACAGTAAAAAGGAAAACATTGTACAAGTAGTGTTAAGTTAGAAATTATAATATACAGAGGTGAAATGGAAGTAAACTTTGGGTTAAACATCCGATATTAAGAACAAGAGATGACATCTAAAGCATACCTTACGACACTGGAAGGGAAACAGAACCATTTTCTACATTGACTTCCAAATTCCAGCCCCTGGATCGTAACTCTCAGATCAGTTGTAAATATGACAAACACATGAGTGATAAAAATAGATCAACTTGGAAAAGTTAATATTACTTTTCTGCTGCCTCTCTCCTTAATTCCAGGATTTGGCCCTCTAATTGAAAGCATGCCACTTGGATTTCCATATTTTTCTCACAAAGCTCCTTCCATTGCGTGGACAAAGCATGAAGCTCATATGCCGCGTTTTGCTGGTCATTGCATAAATAATCAACCAAATATTTCAAAGAATTGACCTCTGCCCTATTGTATTATGAATTACAGGGATGCTACTTACTTGATGGAATTTCCTTTCACGGTTCACTTTTTCAATCTTCTCATTCTGTTCCTGAGCTAATTTTTGCATTCTGATAAAAATCAACATCGTGGCAATATAAGTAACGATTATATATGGTCCTTTTTGGTCAGGTAACAGATGTACTTGGTACTTCCACGTTCATTTCACTCAGAAATGACAGATAAAATGTGGCCAAGTGTTCCATACAACTAATGCTGTGATGCAATAGTTTTCAGTTTTCATAGCAACAGTCCTTGCCTCAGATAACATGCCCATACAAGTGAATGTTGGACTCTACCATGGATAACATTTGAACACAGAATCTTATAAGCAAGTGAATGTTGGAATCTACCGTAGATAATATTCGAATACAGAATCGTATTGTCATTAGACCATGAAGATTCCAAACATTTAAGTTCTTGTGTATCTCGTTTTACACATAAGAGGATCAATTCATAGTCTGTAAGTAGATCTTTGAAACTGCCCTAGATTAACACCTATCCTGATCTCTGTGTACATAGATTGGTTGGCATGAATAGAAAGAAAATTAGAAACCACCAAAGAATTGTCAACAATGCATCAAATTGTAAAATATGTTTTTCCAAGCACCAAATCACCAGACTTTACGTCCTTGAATAATGTGAAGTGCTAAACTTCCTCAAATTTGAACCCTAGTCTGCAAGCACAAATGCAGAAAGAAAGAGCCATAGAAAGAACCAACTTTACGTGGATGGTTCATGTCTGCTGATTAATGGAGACAAGATAACGTATAACTTCATTAATGAGTCAGTTCAGTTCAGACAGAGAATCATATAGTTGCCGTTAATTAGGTTCAACGTGTCTTGATGGGCTTTGGTGGCAAAGTCGTTTTGTAACTACTTGTTTGGTCAAATTTTGCTTGGTTGGAGGCCCTTTCATAGATTGGCTCTTCATTTGTGAGTTTCTTCTTTCTTTAATGTCCTTGTGTTCTTTCAATTTTTTCTCGATAGAAGTTTGGGTACTAATTATAAAAAGGATAATAATGAAAATAAAAAATAAAAAACCAACCAGCAGTACATTAAAGAAAGAGAGATGCACAAATATGATGTAAAATAACTATTTCTCCATTTGATTTTTTCTTTTCTTGCCCGTAATGGAACAATTTACACTATAGAAAGTTATAAAGCAAAGGATCTGATTATGAACCATATTTGATAAAATAAAAACATAATTAGTAGTATGCATAAAATATAGAACGTCAAAACAAAATATAATAACAAACCTTGATAGAAGTGCTTCCAGCTGTTTGTTGTGTTGCTTCCAGATATCAGGGCCATATTTTGACATAAGATCCAAATTTTCCAGCCTACAGTACGACACAGATGCCCAACCAGTAGTTAGGTTGTCATAATCATTATTATTTCCTAATGAATCATCAAGACCTCTCTAATGTTTGTTTTCAGGGTTTGGGCGCATAATCTTCAGTATTTTGTTTTTTTGTCCCAAAATAGTATAAATCACATCACACCTCTCATAAGCATGGCCCAAAGGTACACAAACTAGATATAAGAAACCAACTGCAACAAAGAGAATGGATACAAATATGACGAATGGGAAAGAGTTATATGCCGCAAAGTGACTTTCAGGGTCAGGTAACATAAAATATTCGGAGCACGTTATCTCAATGGAGTTTTGGGCCAAATATAAATCATAAAATTAATTACTTAAGAACACCGGTGAAAATATTAACTCGGGATTGCAGATATTAGAAGAGCTGTATGCGTTTAAGTAGTCAACTCTGCCTCATCTCCATAAGATTAAGTTAGGCAAAAGACATTAAGTGCCTATAATAGAAGGATCAAAACATATTATCACTTCACCTCAGCACTTGATGACGGAGTAAGCATTGAGCTTTCTGAAGTGTCTGCTTCCAAGCAGTTTCGTCGTTCTTTTTATTTGGAGGTGGTGTCTCTAATTTATATCTTGCAACGTCAAGAGGCACTGGAGGCCTCCCAGCTCTTACACGCTCATACTCTCTAGCAAGCATCGGATGATCCTGAGTTCAAACTACGTCAGTTTAATAGATTATAGCTAATATTGTCAGGTTTTGAAATATTCTCATGGTCAATCAAACGTAATGGTTAAATAACTAATGTAGAGTGGCGCGTCCTATAGTCATTGGATGACACACGGTGACTTCCGGATAAGCAATGTGCCAGTATCCATGTTCTTGTCAATCGGTTAATTTTGATTTGAATTTCTTTAGCTCGTTTTCAAGAAACGAAAACAGAAACAGGAGATGAAGCTTCTAAACACTTCAAAACTCGATTAGTAACTGTGTAGCAAATATATCCAGTGGAAAAGAAGTAATTCGTTCTTTCAGGCACAATAGCCTATGAAATCAAGCGGAACTTTAAGTTCAAAACCTAGAGGAAACACCGACGGGAAAGAAAATTGCAAGCGAAATTACCTCGAATTTGAACTTAGGAAGAGGAGGCAAGTCTTTGAGAAAGTCGGCGGGTCGCTTGGAGCTACGCCGCATCTCTTCCTCGACCAAGCGATCGACCTCTGCTTTGACCCTTGGGTCGGCATAGTCGTCGTCAATGTAGGGCAAAGCGTCGATAACCTCCGCATCTGCAGAAACGCGCCAAGCTGGTTGAGATGGCTGCGGTGGAGCTTCGAGCATTAGGATATCCCCATTATTGTTGTTAGCCGCCATCGTCGCCACGACGAACAGCAGAGGTTTTCAGTTTCGGATTTAAGCTCAGAGCGAGAGAAGATTAAGATTCCGCGGGCCGCGTCGAATTTGGTTGGGTTTTCTCTCTTTCATTTAAACTTTTTAACACGTTTGGGCCTCAAACTTTGTGAAATTAACAATGTAGTCCCAAAACTATAGTCCGTAATTTTATTTTTAAAAAAAAAAAAACTTATAATCAGTAAGAGTTTATATTTTAAAAATTGTAACAATTTACTCTCTGTACTAATTCAGCACTTGTACAGGGAACCCGATAAGTGATAACGTAGAAGAAGTACAAGTGGAAAGTACAATGAAAAACATAATAATCATCGTTTATGGATAGAAGTACGAGTGCAATCTATTATATTGGTGAAGTGATGAGATGTGAGCCAAAGATTACACCCAGTACCAACTAGGGCTAGACGATAAGAGATGTTAGACCAAAGGGTTGCACTGACCTACTTAGCCTCGATCGAGATTGAGGTATTTGCTCTCATTTCAATGAATGGGGTCAACACTCAATGCATTATCCAACATACATGCAGGACAAAGAAGAAGGAGGCATAGATGACATTCATAGCCTCAACTTTAGCCCAACCCGAGCATCCACATTTAACAGACAAAGCATGTCAAATGCATGTCTCAACCCATTTAACTTGAAGTCCAACTTACTTCAAAACTATGACATGGACATTCTTTCATGTATTTCTCATAAATAAATCATTGCAACCTTAAATAGGTAATTCATTTTTCAACCCTAAAAGATTTTACTACAACTAAAAACCTCTTAATAACTTGAGCATCAAGTACATTGTGGCAAGTCTTGCATTAGTGTCCACATTCTTACTGTTTGACCATATTCATAGAGATTCTGAAAATATTCATTCCGAAATGAGAAAGTTCGAAATAATTGAGTTTTTTTAAAGATTGGATGTAACTAGTCACTGGCAATTATGTCTAAATTGAATGACAAGGACATTTTTAAACTTATTTTTTAAAGTTAAACATTTTTTTGTAAATTCAGTGACATTGTTGACACAAATTACAAAATTTAAAGTTAGTTGGTATATTTTATCCAATAAATTAGGAAAACTGTAAAAAAAAAAAAAAAAAAAAAAAACAAAAATCGGAAGCGCGCGAATGAAGCACCCAGCGCGCTTCCGGCGATTTAAAACACGTTTCGCGGTAAAAATATTTCATGCATTGACCGTATTGTCCTTCTCCGATCACAATATTACAAAACTCAATACCGATTTCTCTATTTTATTTTGTGGCCATTGAATAGAATTGCATCTGCAGCATCCTATCTCTAGCTCCATGCTTGCCGTAACCTTATCTCTGCTTCCACATTTGCTATCCCTCCCGCCATTATCGATGTATTGAGCTTTTCATCAGTGGGACAACATTCGAGGTTCAAAAGAAGGGAAAAGAAAGTCAAAACCCCAAACTTCACTTAGAAAATCGTCGGTGTCATAATCAAATGGGGATAAAAGACCTCCTCAGATTCATGAAGCCCTACATTGAACCCATTCACATCAAGAAATACGCGGGCAAACGTGTAAATATCCCGTGTTTATATTTTGTTGTGTTAGTCCACTTGTTTCATTGATCTCTGAATCGATTTTTTTTGCAGGTAGGCATCGACGCGTATACCTGGCTGCACAAAGGAGGTAACGTTTCTGCTTCTTCATTATTGCATTCTGTTCTATTTGTGATGTTGGGAGGAGGGGGGCGGCGGCGACGTTGCTATCCGTTTATTAACATTGCTTTCATAACAGCTTATTCTTGTAGTATGGAGATTTGTCTTAATTCTGATGGGGATAAGAAATGGCGATATCTAGACTACTGTATGCATAGAATCAATCTGCTTCGTCACTATAAGATAGTCCCGGTTGTTGTTTTCGATGGCGGGAATCTTCCGTGTAAAGCAGTCACTGAGCAAGAGAGGCGCAGGTATGTGCTCACTGTCCATAGTATTGTTCTGTTTTGAAATTTTGTAGTTTATTGAGTTGTAAATTATGGGTGGATATGGCTTTTTCAGAAAAAGAGAGACAAACAGGGAACTAGCGATGGAGAAGCTGAAAGAAGGGAATATTGGTGCTGCCTCTGAGCTTTTCCAGGTTTTTGACATTCTATAAATGCTATACTTTTACGGTTACACTCTTTACATCAGCTTTCAAAGCTGGGAGTAGCTTTCAGATGCGGGAGCTAACATTTTTAATTTGTAGTATAATTTATTCACTAATAAGCTCGGCTCAAACTCACTCATGGCATCAATGACAGTATATTGCTATTAGGAGTAGCGTATTTTGTTACCAGTGTATCTGGGTTCTCATTAAAAAAAATATGAAGGTACTTGATAGCCAAGTTTAAATTGACTAGTAGTTAATAAGAGTCTGGTTTATGAAGGAGTTACAGAGAAACATAGTGATGGTGGCTACCTATCTAAGATTTAATATTCTATAACCTGCCTTGACATCCTAGCATTTAGGAGTCAACAAGTTGTCTCGTGAAATTAGTGGAAGTGCGAGTAATGTAATATGAAAAAATATAAAAGTTCAAGCAAACTCCACTGCCTCTCACCCTGCAAAATACTCCTTTTACTCGTTCATAAGTAATCTAATGTGAATTTTACATGCTTTTCATTATAGTTTTCGTTCATGTCTAATTTCACGTTGTTTTCTTTCTTTTTTTTTTTTGGTAGCGAGCAGTGAACATTACTCCATCCATGGCAAATCAACTCATAAAGGCAAGTGTTTTCCACATAATATGAACACATTGTATTCAATTTATCCTTTTTTTTTTCTAAAAAAGAGTTTCTCGATAAATATTTGAACTTCGGTATGCGAGTTGATCACACTGCATCAACAGAGTGTTTCTACTTTTCTCCTACATTAACTGTTTCAGTTGTTAATCATTCTAGCTTCTTAGAGAACACAACATCGAATTTGTGGTAGCCCCTTATGAGGCTGATGCACAGTTGGCATATCTTTCCAGCCTTGGAACACAAAACGGAGGAATTGCGGCTGTGATCACAGAGGATAGTGACCTGATTGCATATGGTTGTAAAGCTGTAAGAACTTGAACAATGCTTTGATTTGATGCAAATGGAGGTCCAGTGCGTTCATGCTGCCTTTGTTTGAACTCTTTGTTGCACGGAAGTGTCAAACCTTTCTTTGTGTTGATTGGTGCTTTGCAGACAATCTTTAAGATGGACCGATATGGCAATGGTGAAGAGATGATGCTAGATAAGATATTTGACTCTGCAGGCTGTACACCTTCCTTCAGAAATTTTGACAAGGAATTGCTCACAGGTGAACTCCTAGTCCCCCCTCTCCCATATTATCCCTTCAACTGAAATGTGAACAATTCTTGATGCAATCAAAATTAGTTGCACCGAAGCAAACTGATTTCTGTTTCTGTTTTCTACAGGTATGTGTGTCTTAGCTGGCTGTGACTTTCTTCCTTCTGTTCCTGGAATTGGCATCGCAAAGGCTTATGCTCTGGTCTCCAAGTATCGGAATTTGGAACGTGTAAGCACCTCTGTTTTCTATTGCGTCCAAAATTTTAATGGTTGATCATTATCTGTTCTACTCAAGATTAAATCGATAGGCAATTTAAGAAACACCGTTTATAGTGTCTACACTGTCGTGAGCCACCCTTGCTCGAACTACTGCAATATGGTTAACAGTTACTCTTCGGAGTTCAGCGTGTCTAGAGGAGCACCTACAGAGATGTTCAAGAAGTTTCCTACGCTCTTTTATCCAAAAAAAAAAAAAAAGAAAGAAAAATCTACTTCCTCTTGGAAAAAGGAAAAAAGAAAAAGAAAAAAGGGACATTTGAGATGTTTGTGCCTAAAACCATCCAACTTGTGCCAAGTCATATCTTCCTTTTCTACAGACAAGGAAATATTTTATGTGACAGCAAGTGCATGGTTACCATTGAGCAGTAAGATTCATCTCTCACGGTTTTCTCTACGTTCTCAGCACAGATTCTGGCCTTCAGAGGCTCGCTTCTCTGCAGTAAATTTCTTCTATTCTAGAGCTCAAGCTTTCAAAATTTGATAACTGGATACTCTCTTACACTTCAGCAACCTTTCTCTGGGATAGTTCAATCGACATATTGTTATATATAATTCATTCATTCATTCATTTTATCAGCATTGCAAAACTTAATGACCACTTGTGTATCTATTTGGTTTTAAGCCATCTCAGGATTTGACTTCAGTAACAGCGTTTGAGAGCAATCACCTAAAGATCGTTTTAATTGGCATCTCTTTCAGGTTCTTTCTGTTTTGAAGCTTGAGAAAAAGAAACAAATGCCTGAAGATTACTTCAAACTTTTCAGACAAGCTATGGCAGTCTTTCAGCATGCACAAATGTGTGTATACTATGAAAATGTGATTTAGAATTAACCATTAATTCCATAATGTATTCAATCTTGACTTGTTTTAGTTCCATGCAGTTATGATGCTGAAACGAGGAAGCTTAGACCCATGAAACCGCTTCCACTAGAGCTTCTGCAGGCCCTAGAAGAAGAAATTGATTTTTTGGGACCGTATCCTTTATCCAATAACCATTTTTACCTGCTTGAGTTCATATTTTCGTGGAAGCTGTCATCTTTATTCCCACACGAGTACGAGTCAGTATAGGCATTAGAAGTAGAGTGAGAGACTCTTGAAATTTAAGGGCCAACCTTCGTCTAACGATTTCGTATCCATTTATCTGATATTATCATGTCTGGCTTTGTGCCTTAGGTTTGATTAATGCCCTTGCACATCAATACAATTCTTCACTAAAGCTACTTTGGTACTGTGATGATTATCAAGGACCTTGGGACGGAGGAAGAGTTAATAACAAATTCTTAGTGGATTTTGTTTGAGGGCGTAAAATATTTGCATTAGTAACTAGTCAGGAACCATTTTTTTTGTTATTGTTTTTCTTTAACCAATTATGGTGGAAATAGAGATATGCCTCCTTCAATAGCTGTTTCAATAGCCGAAGGAAGGTTAAACCCCGTAACTATGGAGGCCTTTAATTATTTCTCAAGTGAAGAATGTCGCCAAGACCTTATAATAAAGAATAACGAAATACTTCCAAGGACGGAGGCAGCTGAGGTATCTGGGAAGGAGAGCTGTTTTATGGTCATTGGTAAGGACAGAGAAAGAAATATCCCAGGTTAGTTTTCTGGTACAACTCGAAGACACTTATTCGAGGTTCAAGCTTATGTTTCCTTTCAATTTCAATTAAATGATATTTCTTTTATAATTTTATAATTTTTAATTCTTGATTACCGATAAAAGCAAAGAAATAGAAACTAGAACAGACATGAGTAGGCCAAAGAAGAACTTTAAAACGGGAAAGTTCACATTTCTGTGGTTAGTAGAAACACTGATACTTGCAAACTTGACTTGGTGGATGCATCTAGCTATCTATAAACGCCCTTAAGGTTCTTTTGTATCGATAATTGTATTTGTACTCACTATTTTACTGCATCTATTTACGTGACATTAGTGGTTGGAATTTAATCTTAGTATAGAAACTCACATCAACTAGAATACTTTAGAAAGCCCTTGATAGATTCCCACCGTAACGCAATTGAAGAAGTGTATCTTTAGAACGTTTGAGTGTTGGTTCTGTTATATGTAGTATTTTTAATATAATTTTAAACTGGTTTTGAAAATAAACTCAAATTCAAATAAGTTGAATGACATGGAGCTCCTTCAAAAATTAATGTTTTGGTGATGTGTTAAGTTATTCTTTGAATGAAAATTTCAAAATATATTCTTAACCAAAAGAAATACTTGATCATAGTTAATTTTATGATATATCGAATAGTGGAATTAATTATATTGAGAAAGTTCAATAACTAATCATCTTTATCGTTTTATGACAGATAAAAGAATTAAACCTGTAGCAGGCTATAAGAATTCTAAAGAAGAATTGACACTTGAGAAGCTAATTACACCGTCGAGTGTTCCAAGAACAAATGAAGACAAAACTGTTCTTGACTACAAACCGATAAAGACTCCGGATAACAATCCATTCAAGAGAAGGAAAGTTGATGAATTGCCCTTGGATCTAACGCAAGGTGTTGATGAAGAAGTTTCAGTCATAAGCGAGGATGAATGCGACGAATCATCGTGTGAGACTTCAGATAACTTAATATTAAAACCTTCCAATAAAACACAATTAAATGGAGCCCTCACTGACCAAAAGGACAATGCTACTGAGCATATATCAGGGCTAACCCAAGAAGAGGATTTGGTGCTGTTAGAACTGACACCAGAATCCCAAAAAAGTGTAACCTCAAAGACAAGCAGTGTCATAGGTACAAAAAAAGTCGTAGGCAAGGAGAACAAGAGAAAAAGTAACTGTAATAGTTCGGGGATTCGAAAGAATAGTATATTGAACTTTTTCTCTAGAGTATGATTATGTAAATTTCTGTCTTGAAAATCCATTCAGAATTTCTACTAGGGAAATCTTGTGTTTTTGCATAAATCCACTTAGAGTATAATTTTTCTGCATGTATTGACAACACAATCTTCTTAAATAGCCATTTCAAAATTTAATGATATTGATGAGAAAGCAGTCTTTTGTTTTGTTGCCTGCTGTTTTGATCCAAATAAGCTGAATGGGGAAGGCCAGCAAAGCTGTTGAAATTATCTTGATATTACAACTAGATACGTGGTTTGTTTGGATCGTTAGAATTGATATTTCTTTTAGATAGTTAACTAGTTTTATTCCTTAAGATGATAAGCTTAGATATCACCTCAGATTGGAACTTGTCCATTTTTACCAGAAGATTACAATGGGAGGAAGATAGATGGATACGATATTACAGCTCATGAAGAACTAAAGCTTTCTAGGGGTTCAAACTCATGGTAGAAACTAAGAAAAGTGGAGACTGAAGCTCCTCATTTCTTCTTCCTTTCAAGTAGTTGCTTGAACCAATATGCAGACATCTTTGGATACCTCTTAAGATTACTATAATCTACATAGACAATGCCAAATCTCGATGTGTACCCCAACCTCCATTCGAAGTTGTCAAGCAAGGACCAAGCAAAATACCCGACAACGTTAGCTCCATCATCAACTGCCTTCTTGAGTTGTGTCAGATAGCCTTTGTAGAAGTTGATTCTAGTAGTATCATGTAGTCCCTTTGGAAGAGTGACATTACCTGGGTCATCCATGCCTGCAAATCCAATTTCCTTTTAAAGCTAACTCAAACATTGAACTACTATTTCTTTGATCTCAATAGATTGTTGATTACCATTTTCCGATAGAATGACAGTTGGGTTTCCATAGTACTTTTTTACGTACATTAATGCTTTGTACATTCCCCATGGGACATTGTATAGCCAATAAGAATGAGCCTGCAAATGATTGTAATCATAATTTTCAGGAGAAAGCATACAAGTCTTATTCACTATTATAACCAAGAACACAAAGAAGTGAAATTACCCTTGGACCAATAGGAACTCCATGCTTTTCATCTGCATAGTTAGTTGTCAAACTTGGGTCAGAAGAAGAAGCTTAAAAGGACAAACAAAAGTTGAACATTTTCATTTCAATTTCTTAGAAGGAACAAGTGAAAGATAGCTAGCTCACAGGCAAATCCTGCATTCCAGTCTTGTTGGTACCCAGGCACTTTAGCTTTTCGTTGATGTGGATCATACATGTAGTAAGTCGTGTATTGGTTTATCCCGACAAAGTCTATCGAGCCTTTCACCATTTTGACTTCCTCCTTCGTGAACTTAGGCAGCCTATTACCCACAATTCCTTGAACCGTTCTAGGATACTCACCATATACAATAGGATGAAGAAACCTAAGCGAGTCCGATACATTCACAAGAATGAACATTTTAGTATGAAACAAATGGACATAAAAATGGATAAGCATCAATGGTGTTAAACTTTTACCATCCAACGTGGAAATCTCTTGCTCTTTGAGCAGCATAGTTGTCAGCCTTTGAACGAGTAAGAGGTTCGTACCAAACGAAATCCAAAAGAATACCAATTCTTCCCTTTTGTTTTTCCTACATCAGCAAAATCCCAATCAGAAATCCTAAAGAGTCTCTTTCATGTATTGTGTATGTGTAAAAGTGTCTAAACTAACTTGATACTTCTGACGATATCGTTGAACAGCAGCTGCATGAGAAAGAATCAAATGGTGGGCAACAATATAAGGTTCAGTCCCCGAATTTCCAGCCGTGCAATTTCCGTATGCTTTAGAACACCTCCCAGGAGCAAAAAAGCCATTATCATATCCTAGAGCCGCCACAACTCTTGGTTCGTTAAACGTCATCCAATTCTTAACTCTATCCCCAAACGTTTTGAAACAAAATTCTGCATAATCTGCAAAATCCTTCCTACAAAAAACCAAAACCACATTTAACATTCAAACTCCAATTCAAACCATCTATACCATTACTAATAACCAAACTACTACAGAAAAGTAATATTCTTACACTACTCTGTCACTCAATAGGCCTTTATATTCTTCTTCCAAGGCTTGAGGAAGATCATAGTGATACAAATTAGCATAAGGAGTTATGCCTACAAAACAATGAATCACATCAAGTGTTATTACAATGTTTGGTCAATCAAAAGGTGAAAACTTAATAATGTTTGGTAAATCTTCTGCCTGTTCTCACCTCTTTTGAGTAAATAATTAATCAACTTATTGTAGTATGCAACTCCCTTCCAATTCACTTTCCCTCTTCCATCTAACATTAACAACACTTGAAAATTAATGAAAAGTAAAAACTAAAAACTTTATACCTTAACATTATAATGATAGTGCTTCAATCAATTACTTGGGAATATTCTGGACCATGAAATTGAGAAGCGGTATGCATCAAAATTTAGCTTGGCCATGATGTCAATGTCTTGCTGTACCATTAAGAACCCATCAAGATTTCATCAATTATATATTTAGGTTCAATTTTGTATGAAACTCAGAATTTTCTTTGTCAATTTATAAACTATAAGTTTAGCCACTGAAATTTTGAAAACTTAAAAAAAAAAAAAAATAGTTTTTAAAAACTTGTTTTTTTTTTTTTTGAAATTTGGTTAAGAAATAAACTATTATTTGTAAATAGACTTAATATTAAAAAAACTAAATAGTTACCAAACCGTCCGTTAAATTTTTTGTGCCCGGTAAATACATATCTAATAATTTTAAGAATTTACTAAACAACTTTTAGAGTTTAGAAATCTATTAAACATTTTTGGACAAATTGCAAAAATCAACGAAAATACAGTTGAGTTGCAATAAGGCACTCAAACTTTCAATTATAAAATCTATGGCATCACACCTCAAATGTAATCAAATTTGCTTCCTCAAACTTACCCATTATAGAAATTGAACTCACAAGATCTTAATTTTTTTTCAATTGAAAGTTCGATGACATAATTGCAACTAACACCGTACTTTAAAGTACTAAATCTATAATTTGAAGCTTTATTTGATAACCATTTGATTTACCGGGTATCTGTGATACTGATCTACTGAAATCTCTCCAGTACCATTGTTTGCAACAATTCCTGTTCCCAAAACAAAACCACAATCCCAAATTAAACAACTAAAAACTATAAGAAAAATCAGCTAAAAAATCAAATCCATGGATAAATTTACCAGGCTTTTTGATGAAGACATCCCAAATGCTGGGGCCACGCCCTTCCTTATCCGCCATTCCCTCCACCTGATATGCCGACGTCGCCGTTCCGAAGATGAATCCCTTCGGAAAGCTGTCTCGGCTAAGCCCGCCGGTGTCGAAATGAACGGTCTCCGGCTGAACTGCGGCGCCGGCGGTGGCCGCACACATCATGCAGACCACCGCTATTGACAAAGCAATTCTCATCCTCAAACCACACTCAATGGCAGTTGAAAACTTGCAATGGAGGTGATAGAGCTACTCAGAGCTTGAGTCACTGACTCTCCATTTTTATAGATAAAATAATGATTAAAGTATCATTTTGTTTACCGTCCAATATTAGTCAGTCTACTTTGTATTTTATCCAATCATATAAACTATTTATGAAATTTAATCAAATTGTAGAGATTAAATTATATCTTTTCTAAATTAGTGTAATTAAGTTATAACTTTGTACCAGTTATATATACAACAAATTTATAATTTAATACTCATTTAATTTTTCAGTCAAATTAATAAAGTTAAAAAAAATTATAAATCAAATTTAATTTTCATGGTTTGATAAAGTCTTGTAAACATTTTTTATAAATTGAAAATTTTATGAAATCGCAAGAACTAAATTTTAATTATAGATAATAAGAATTAAATTTTAAATTTTTCCATGGTCTATAAAAATCAAATTTATTAATTCTTTTAAAAATAAAACTTTATAAAATTTGAAAATATATTTGCTTAGTATGAAAATTAATATTATTATTTAATTATTTTAAATAAAAAAATGGTAGAGAATTAAATTTAAAATTGACTAGAGGCTAAAATTGAATATTTAAAAAGTTAGGACTAAACCTAAATAAATAAATAAATAAAATAACGGAAAAAAATGAAAGGTTGAAGAGAAGGGTCGGTCCATTCAAAAATGGGGCCCCGAAGAAACAATGATTTAAGGCATCTTTTTGACATATCTATTCTTTTGATATTTTTTGTGTAATGATTTTTGTCCTTACTTTTATTTTATATATATATATATATATATATATATAATTGGTTCGATTGATTTGCGAGATTAGTGTGGAATTTTTAGAATTGCGTTTAATTATTATTTACTTTATAAAGTTTATAGGTTATGATGAATGTTTTGTTTTGGTTTTTTTTATTTTTTACAAAATTAAGGTGATTATAGATAATTAATCGGCATTTTAATAAATTAATAGAGTAATGATAAAAAAATCTGTTAAAAAATAAAAAAAAAATAAAGCTATCTATTATGTACAATCTAAAAATTATTGGAGGAGTTGTGAGGTTAGAATCTAAATTTGGAAATTGAACATTAGTTTTGTTGTAGGTTGTTTGGGGTAAGGATAGAAGTCCACAAGCCAATCCTAAGTCTTAAGGGAAATAAGGGTTTGCAAAGGGTTTAACACGTGTAAAAGGGAAAGTCGAACTCTTAGGTTATGAGTCGGCCAACAGAGTTTGTGGAGTTTCACCAAATGGAAAATGATCAAGTTGAGCTCAACTTTAATACTTTGCAATCTCGAGAGTCATATCCATTTTGACACCGCTAACATGTAACCTGAAGCAAATGTTGGAAGAAGGGTCTTCTATTGTCACCCTCAAGAGAGAATGAAAACGAAAGAAGAAATTCTCTTTGTGCTTATTTGAGTTAAATAGTCTGTATACTAACTTAAACATCGTAGTTTACTAAACTTGAAATCACATCTGGTGCAAATACTTTCCTGTTATCAAATGGGGTATAAACAATTCTTAACTGAAACATAGTTTTCGTTATAAAAATTAGATATGTAAATATTTTCTTTAAAAAAAAAAGGGATCAAAATTATAGTAAAGAAAAAGAGGAAAGATACAAACACAAACTTTGAAAATGAGAGATGATCTATTCTAAGGTAATAGGTTGAAAGAGAAAAGGTTGGGTGAAAGGGAGGAGTGGGCCAAAAGAGGCACGCGGGTTTTTTAATAAACGGCCAAGTTCAAATGTGGCAATGGTATGGTCTCCTCTTCTTTGGTTCGGGTCAATCCGACATCCGATCCTGCCATTCACACACTCCATTCATGACGAATATTGACATGTGCTCTGTCTCTAGAAGTCTAGATTCAATTCCTCATTCCATAGTTATTATACTAAAAATAGCAATTACAATTAGTTACATTTTCATATAGATAATAAGTGAGTGTATAACTTATTTTTTAACGTATGACAAACTTGTATCAACAATATAATCTATCATTGATAGATAGACTTTGAGAGTTGAATCTAAATTTTGTAATCACGTACAATTATTTTTGCATTATATAATGTCTTTTCAAAATTGATTGCTATAGATGCATGATTTCTTTATCGAGTTTTTAAACGTATATTTAAATGAGCATATGAATGATTTTTATTATCTAAAAAGATGTGACAGGTGGAAAAACAATTTAAAAAGAATATCTATTCCCTCTGTCCCTTTTTCTCTTTCTTTAGTAGTCTTCTTCCTCCTCCCTCCTCTTTTCTTTTTCTTTTTCTTTTTTTACTTATTTTAAATGTAATAAAAATTTGAATTTATTTCGATTCGATAATTACGAATTTGTTCGCTTTTAAGCTAGGTAGTTTCACATGAATTTTAAAGAGAAATTATCATAAATGACAAAACTACTGAAAACATTTATAAAATGTAACAAAATTTTAAATTCTATGGATGATAAACACTAAATGTATATCAATAGACGTTTGAAATTTTGCTATATTTTATATATATTTTAGTATTGAAAATGTCCTTGAATTAATGAGTTTGATTTTGCTTATATGAAATGTCCACGTATTTTGTCTTCTAGTGGCTTTTTCATGCAAACAACTATCTATGAAATCAAACAATCGGTCACAAAATATTAGTATTCTTTAACTTCAAACACCATTTTTTTTCCTACGAACATCCATTAATTAGGTTTAATAGGCACATGCACCTTCTTTTATAAGAAAAATATAAATATAAAGTAGTATTTATTTTTTCCTACATTATTTGACATATCATTAAATGATTCATAAAAGAACATCGTCAAATAATCATGGTTATGTCTACGGTGATTTTAATTTTTCGACTGCAAAGACGTGACCATTGAGTTCATAAAATGAGGTTTAAAGTCATTTTCATTTTTTCTATAGCTTTTGTCAGTCGTTGCAGACATAACCATCGAATTAGAGCTATTAAAAGAAATTATGTATCAGTGCAAGCATAGCGTTTCTCCTTTTAGCGCGGGTCATCTCTTAGAAAATATCCCATCCCATCAGCAGAGAGGAAGATCATCCGGAGGAGGAAGCAAAGATTTAGAATCCCCTGCTCCATTTCGTACTATGAGTCCCATTGCAAGTCCCCAAGAAGTATGTTCTTCAAGATGACAATGAATAAACCAAACTCCAGGATTATCCGCCCTAATTCTGATCGCCGCCCACCCTCCCCTCGGCACCGCCACCGTGTTTCTTTCCGGTGGATCAACCAGATTGTACTTCATCGGATTCCTTCCCGCGTTGAAATTCCCAAATCCCCTGCCTACAACGAAGAAATTGTGCCCATGAACATGGATCGGATGATTCTCCACACTCAGAAAATTCGTACCCTGAAACACGATTTCCAGATTTGTTCCATATGGAACCGCCAAAAGCTTTGTCCCAAATTCTGTGTTCATGTTTTTTGTTAATGGGTTTACGCCAGTGTAATCGAAAAGCCTAATGGGTCTTTCTGGAAAATCAGTGGAGTACGAATTGGTGACGATTTTTCTATAATGGGATTCCAATATGGACGAATCCGGTCGAATGAAGGATTGATTGTTCATAGAAGCGAAAAATCTATTTCCATTCGAACCCTTGCAGGTTTTCCGAGATGGGCAGTTCTGGAGGTTGAGGCTTATGGTAACGAACACTCTTTTGTGAACTGTTTTAGGAACATTACAAGGGTACAGGGGAGAATTAAGGCTACGGAGTTTGTTGGAAAATGCAGTGGCAAAGGCTGTATCCTTCATATCGGGGAGGTTTTCAGGTATTTGATTAGATGGGAAATTTGTTTGTGGTTTAAGCTTATTCAGTTTCCTGCTCTTGTATCTTAAGAAGCCAATGGAGGTGGAGTTGTTGAAGGGGAAAATTGAAGTTACATAGGGTGTGATTGCGATTGGGAAGTGGATTCCAGAGGAGTGGTCTGGAATTTGAATTTGATCTGTATTGAGTAGAAGAGTGGTGGTTTGGCCAGGAGCTATCATAATGGCTGTGGTATTGAAGGGTTTTGTGTATGCAGCATCAGTCTCCACCACTGTCAATGTATGGTTGGCTATGGCAAAGAAAAGTTCATCGTTGAGTGCTCCATTAATTACTCTCAGCAGGTAAGTTTTACCCCTTTCTACTGTTGAAATGAATGTATCTGGCATTGAACATTGTGGTGATTGAAAATTATGTATCCCGTGTGTTTGATTTTGATATAACAAAATGAAAGTTTTGAAAGTGGAGTGTGTAGTATTTACCTTTGCTAGAGCAAGGATAAAGAGGTCCCGGCAAGCCATTAATGGTATAGGCATCAGAATTGTTAGGTCCACCTCCAGATTTCAGCATCTCATTTTCAACTTCTTCCACATCCCCATTCCACCATTCACCTGCATGTGGGGTCATGTTAAAATAACCGTTCATCACAAATCATAAATTTGCATGTGAAAAGTTATATCTTTTGATTATATCATAAAGAACGAAAGTTATTAAAAAATTTCAAAATCATTTTTGATTATATCCAACCAATACACCATCAAAATTCGATATTTTGACAAGTGTTCTTAAAGCCTAAAAAGGACATTTTACCCTTTCAAAAGTCATCATGAACTCACTTGGGATGAACTAGGGACTTACCAAAGATAAGGGGAATCTCAGCTTCAATTGGAAAAGTGGAGAATGGGTAAGGCATGCGAGGGTAAATGATGAAGGCACCATGTACAGAGGCACGTTGCCATGAGTAATGTGCGTGCCACCACAGTGTCCCTCTTTGGTCAATCACTGAGAATTTGTATGTGTATGATTCTCCTGTTCTTATAGGACACTGTGTTATGTAAGCTGGACCATCTGCCCATCCTGTTCTTAATTGCTTCACCCCATGCCTGCAAATCATCAAATTTGTTAGAGATCTTATGGGGTCGCATTTTGTTTATCTTACTATTTACAAAAAGGGCGAGTTCAATACTAGATATTATACTTTACTGGCTATAACATGTTTGAAACTTACCAATGAATAGTTGTGTTTTCATTTATGCAATTATTGACCTTGATTTCAACCGTATCACCTTCATGAACTGCAATGGTTGGCCCTGGATACTGTCCATTCACAGTTAGAAGTTGCTTTGTATGGCACAATCTTGTCACCTTCTTCCACTCCACCTTTATTGGAAGGAAAATGATAGTTTTCAGTTATAAATGACAATAACCACACAGAAACATCCATCTTTGTTAAAAATAAAATATATAGCTGCAAATATGCAACCAAATAGGTTGTCCGGGCTTGTGTTATTTCATTTTTTTTCTCGTTGCTTTTATCAAAAAAAGGAAGAAGAAAAAAGACTTTCTTGTTTAAGCTTACATTAAACTGAAATCGTCGAATGACAGGAGAAGCAAAGCTGAATGGCACAAAACCAGCAAGGAGGATGCTTATGAATATGACAAGTAACATCATCTCACACTGCTGGCTGAGGCTCTGCATTGTCATAAAAAATTTTAACTCTTCAAAACAAGTTAGCTAACAATTTATATATATTCTACAAGAAGTTGCACTCTTTTTATAGTTTTTTGCTCTCTTCGAACTCACATTCTGCAGTCATTGGCACAGTCTGTGAATCCTTTTGATATTGTGGTGAGTGGTGCTTTGTTGTGGGGGTTGGTGTGTAAATGGGGTTAATTGCTGAGATCAGTATGTGGCTAATGTCAAATGGTCGTTTTTTTAAACTAATGATAAGCAGATTAGGTGTTTGGCTGCTGTATATACACACATTATACAACCACCAATGCATTATTATTGATTGTAATTGCATTTTGTCATGAGATTAGAATTTTAATTGCCAGTTTTGCCATATTCCTAGAACCCATTCTGTCATTTCAAGCAGAGAATTCGATTGTTGGTGTGAAAGAATCAAGGCCCAAAACTGTAGTGGGTTGGTTTGAGTTTATCTTCTTTCTTGAAGTATTGATGTTAGGGACTGAGTAGCTTCAAGGAATGTTTCATTGATAAATGAAATAGGAGAGAGCTTTCCATAATGCTCTCTCCTCTCTCCTCCCCCCTCCCCATTATCTTCTTTCTTGAAGTATTCTTTTCCTCTTCATGAACATTAGAAAATTGCAAAAGTCCAATTATGTATGGAAACAGAACTTTCTGTAGCATCAGACCCTCTTATTGTATCTACTCCAGTTGAATTTTTGAGTCATTGGCCCTACACATAGGCTACAAGGTTGACCAATTGTTAATGTTATTTGTATACCTCCTAAATAAACTAATTAACATTGTAGGGAAAGGTCTAATTCAAAATGTTCAAAATTATCATATTAATTCACCGTCAAATCAAAAGCACTTTACTTGCTAACTTAATTCAACCCAACTATAAAATATTTGGGTTGGTTTAGCTTGAATTACTCGGTCGTTTATTTAAATTGTTTTTCTAAAAAGAAGTAAAACGTTATATGTTAAATTAAGTCTAGCAATTCCATTTCAATTTGTATTTGAATTTTTCATTACTAAACTATTTAAATTTTATTTTTAAGAGATGTTGGACAATAAAGTACCCATAAAAATCGCAAAACTAAAATAAATATATGTACATGTAATCTTATAAGTTTAGTTTGAGTTATTTAGGTAACTCACGAACCAACCCAATTAATGAAATTTTCTTTTGTTTGAATTCAATCCAACCTAAACCGTATGAGTTGGGTTGGATCGATCAAGTTTTTTCGTGCCATCAAGTTTTTTTAGGGACAATTGTAAATATAACAACCAGATTTAAAGTATTGATATTCAATACAATGCAAAAGAAATTTGCAGATAAACTAAAATTTAAATCCAACACTTGGAGTCTATATGTGAAAGACCATATCGTTGCTAGAGTTTGTCACAAATAGATTTTACTATATTTGTAAATCTTTAAAAGTGATGTTATACATTTAATTATTATTCTCTCAAGTAATACCGTTACAACTTTTTAGTAGCATCCTTAATCTCAAGTATTAACATTATGTTTAGGAAATCATAATATGCATAATTCAAGAAGTTATTATTAATTTGGATCACCAAAAACAATTGAATCTTCCAAGATTAGGTGGGTAAGTGAAATCACCTAACTCTTGATGATTTTTCTCAAAGACCTTTCAGTGATTGGCTGGAAAAGAAGATTGAGATGAGAAATTTTAGTATCATATTCTCAAGTGGCTTCATCCTATTATTATAATGAGTAGAACTTGAAAGTGCCCCAAAAGGTTAAATTTTTTATTGAGCCTTGACTTTTATGAATAGTGGTAAAAAAGTGATGGCTTTTTAATTTTTGAACTACAGCGGCGTCGTGGGAGTGCTTCTAAAATAGTTCAAATTACTTTTAAAAATAAATTTAATGATATTTGAAGAATTGCAAAGTATAAAATTAAATATCAAATTAATTTTGAGTGATTAAAGACGTTTTTTTAAAGTGATTTTAACAATTTCAAAATCACTTCCAAACACATCTAAAATAATCTTAAATAAATAGCTCATAAGAGGTTAGAGTTGGAATAATATGCATGTTTTTGGTTGATCTACTTGTTTTCTTTGCTACTCTCTTTGACTATAACTAGATTATATGGGAGCATTTTTTCTATAGTGATGATTTCAATATCTTGGAAAGCAAGCAATCGGTTGGGTAGTAGAAACTTCTTGGCAATTTCTCATTCCAAGCGTTTTAAACGAATGCATCTATAAACCAAACATGTATGTTATACAATTGATTTTGATTTTGATTACCGTTCTTTCTTTCAAATATGTTCGGGAGTGCTTTTAAGTCTTAGTCAGGGTCAAAGTGCATCTAGAAGACTGTTTGGAACAATGAACATGGTTGTTTAGTCTAGTCTATAGAGTTGTCAAGTTTAGGGAGATTTTTAGTCTTGGAGTAAATAGTATGTTTAAAAATTCATTGAGCCAATTTTTCCGACTCTTACTCCTTGAGCCAGACATCCACTTAGCACATCCTATCGAAAATATCATGTGTTGCAACAAATTAAAGATGTTTTTCGAAAATGTAACACTTGAGCAAATGTCTATTTTCGACAAGATTTTAGAGATACCCTTTCAAAAATGACGAGAATTACGAACTTCAAACAAACTCTTAATTGCCACCTATCAATATGACAATCAAATGTTGCAAAGTTGAATAGATATAGTTTAGTTAAAGGGCAATTAAAAAGTGGTCCAAATATTTATTATTATAAAAGAAAAATAAGATCTTGCCAAACTAATTCAAAAAGTAGTTCTAATTGGATCAAACATATAATTTTACACAATTTACTCTGTTGAGTTGAAATAACAACAGTTACACTAAGGATTCAAAACCAGAGACAACTTATAATCGTATGCTCTGTTATGAAATTTTTACCACACAATACTATAGTGCAAATATACCTTTATTTGTGTGAATGTGTCGTATGCACAGACTACAAGGTTAGCTTTACAAAAATATAAGAGATTATATACAAGAGGAGGGTATGTCTGCTCTATATTAATTAAAGATGAGGGACAAGTGAAATTCATCCCATCAACCTCCTGTTTCCCAGGGAAAATGTGGTCAGATCAAAACCTTCTGCCTCCTGTCTTAAGTAGCTAAATATATCAACATGAACTTTAAGTTTGAAGGACTGCGATCTTTTGAGACAAGCCATCCACTGCTTCATTTTTCACTTCAGTTTCTTCCACCTGTGATGGTACGTAAAGTCGCATCAAAAGAGAAACTTGAGACAGTTGTGCCAACATCTGACTTTCTTTCTTTTTATTTTCACTTTTATTGTTTTAGAGATATTTGAGTCAGACTTGATAAGTTTGGTTCATGAAGCTTGAGATCGTGAAGTATACAAAATCAGGATTGTAACAAAGACTTTTGATCTGTAAGTTTTGATTAGTTAAAACTATTATGGAGCTTATGGAAATTAGAAAATCTGCACAGTTTTTCGTTTTACAAGCAAACTAACATAACAAATCTACGACTTAGTCGAGTTCTTAATCCCATGTCATACAATTCTATCTCACTTTTAGAAATTGATAGTACAGATGATAACAGTACCAAAAAGGCAATAATATTGGTGGCGAAGAGGAGTTTATCATTTTCATCCAAAATCAAAAAGTTCAAGATGCTAAAAAGGCTTAGAAAATAGAAATAACTTGATACGAGTCCGACCACACTCAAATTTCTAGCAAGGAGAGAGAATTCATTCAGAGGATGAACGAAGAAATAAGGATACTAATAGTTACCTCAGACTTCTCCTTTGGTATTACCCCAAGACATCTCGATGCACTAATACTTGCACTTTTCAAGAGATGAGCACTCTTATCTTTGCTCCTGCGATCATTTTGTGGATTGAGTTCATATTTCCAGAAATATTTTTAGAAGCCATAGCAAAAGAAGTGAAAAACTACCTTTCGGAATCGATCTTATTCTCAGTGTTGTTCTGCTCGGTAGGACTAACCCGCTCCCTGAAAATATGACATGATAATTTTGAGGACTTCAATAACTTGCCCTCATACAGGAAACAACTTTTATTTCAGGACATATTTCATTTCAAACTTCAATTCAAATTATTACCGAGGTAAAGAAATGTTCTGCCTTTGAAGTGGTCTTTCACCTTTACCATGGTGCTCTTCCAGATGTGCAAACTGAAGCTTAAATCGATCAACCCCACTGAGCATAAGCAGGAGGCAGAAATGGATTATTCACTCTCTGTAAATGTTTTTTTATTTATTCTGGAACTAACTGTAAATGATGTTAATATTTAATTATGAAGCAAAGTCTCTACCTTGGATACATGAAGGTAGTTGGATGATCTCCACCACGTAGACAACCCTGACGCATCTGGGGATGATACTCTAAAATCTGTAGACTTCATACATTAAATATATTATATTCTTTCATTAAGTTTAACCAACCATAATTTTGGAAGGGAACCTTCATCTCCAAAACTTGGACAGCAAGTTTCGAGTTGCTACGTTATATTACCTCTGCATAAATCAACTCTCTAACATCATCTTTTGATAACCTCCTCCTCTCAAACTCAAACTCAAGTTTTGAAATTGGTTGAATAGAAGGTTCAAGTTCTGGTTTCGCCAAGCCGTTGAAGTAAGGATCAGCAAGGGCCTGAAATTGTATGAATATTTATAGAGGGGTATTATTAGGCTAATAAAACGAGTTGGTAGATTCGACTCACCTCTGCAGCTGTTAGACGACATTTGGGATCAAATGCTAGGAGACGTTCCAGTAAAGAAAGTGCCATTGGGTCAACATTAGGAAACTTTCGTGAGAAAGGAACTGGTGGTTTTTTACGCATGTTTCCGAGATACCTTCTTGCCTTCTCATTACGAATCTTAGAATAGATTTAAAATACAAAAGGTTGCAGAAGACGAAGTTTTAGTGGTGAGTAAATTTGAATGAAGAATCTAAAACAACTCTAATGCGTGAATCAAAAACGACGTTTCAATGATTGAAACTACTACTTAGAACTCAAGGACACAATTATACAACCTATACAACAGATCTTGTGAAACCGGTAAGCTAATTGTGAGTTTTATCTCATTAGTCCAATAATATAAATTAATGAACAAACCAACCTTCGCTATGGCCTCAGGTTCTGGAGAGCCAAACAGATCAGTAATTAGATCTAATTGGTGAACCACGTTTTTTCCAGGAAACAAAGGTTTCCCTGTCAGCATTTCTGCAAATATGCATCCGATACTCCATACATCTATAGCAGGGGTATACTGAGAAAATAAAGTAAAATTAGTATGCCAAAATTTGATATATCGTGTAAGTATATGACTTCTAATTAAAAGTGATTTCTGAAGATGGTAAGTGGCTTACTCTCGAGAAAAATGATCCACAGAGTTCGGGAGCACGATACCATCGAGTTGCAACATAATCCTTCACAAAAGTCGAGAGTAAACCAAAGAAGGAAAAAATGAGACTTGACAATTGAGTTGAGTGTCATGATGTCCATAACCCAAGAAAGGAACAAAAGAAAAAACCTTACTGTCCAAAAAATAGTAGATGGTGCATCACTAAAAGATACACGAGCAAGTCCAAAATCACATATCTTCAGTCTGCAGTCAGCATTAGCAAGTATGTTTTTCGGCTTCAAATCTCGATGAAGGACATTGGCTGCATAACATATCCAATGAAATCAACGGCATGGTTAAGAATAATTTGAGTTAAAAAAATGCAATGATTGAATCAGTAAAAGTTCCAACCTGCGTGAATGTATTTTAGACCACTAAGAAGCTGGTACAGGAAAAATTTATGCTGCCGGGGAGAAAGATCATTATTTGCCTTAATTACATGGTGAAGATCAGACTTCATCAACTCAAACACAAGATATATATCTTTGAATTCTCGTTGTGAGGGCGGAAGCATAATATGCTTTATCTCTACAACATTTGGATGATGAAGCATCCGAAGAAGCTTAATTTCTCTGAGGATGCGTATGGCATCAGATACATGCTCAAACACATCATTAATTTTCTTGATGGCAACTCTTTCACCAGTCTGGGTGTCAATGGCAGAACCAACAATTCCATAGCTTCCTTTCCCAATAACTTCTTGAATTTGGTATCGGCTTGCTTCTCCATACTCTGTGAAAAATTCTGATTGCTTATCACCCTGCAGAGTGCAGAAGAATCAGCAGTGAAAAACAAAGAAGGATATCCTCTTTTTCATTTCAGTAAAGTCTTCTATAGCAAAAGGTATAAAATGGACCTATGAACTGATTATTTGTTCAAGTATTTTAGTGCCCCTTTTTCCAAAGATTTTTCACTGAAAAAAATGCTCCAAACTGAGATTTATTTCACATAAAAAGCAAGTGTGCTTTTCTATAGTATTTAAGTTAGTCTATTAATCTCGTAGAACAACCTAATATAGCTAATCAAATAAGCTATATAAAATACCCAATACCCACAATCCAGAATTAATCTTTATTAAAGATCACGTTCCCTTCGCCTTCAGAAACATGTATTTTGAGAGGTAAGAAAATAATTTAAACAAAAATGGGAAACAGAAAACAAACTCAATTGACCATACATTGGATTAGATGCAAAAATAAATTGTTTGATTAAATACAACTAGAAATCCAATTCAAGTAAATAAAAATACACATAATGAAAGAGACGGACATCAATCTCAGTTGATGCAGGAAAGATGGGGAAGAAGCTACTGAGAACCTTATTGAGGCGATCCATGGTAGAGCAGATTAACGTGAATTCGATTACAATATGTATCAAACCTGAGATTCAAGGCCTCAATCCGATAATGGGTACTAAATATTAGGTGTTGGAATGGTGGAATGGCCGAATCAATTGTTTAAATGAGAAATTACAAGAAAATGTATTGATAAAAATGCGGCAGTAAAACCAAAGAGAAGATCTACCACAAGAATTTGTCTCACCATATAAAACCGGTCTTCATCGGTTCTGATTCACCTCTCTGCCATTGAATTCCACCATTTTTCCTTCTCCATCTTGGGTGATTTCTCGGTGGCCAATCATCAGCTCCACAAAATCTGGCCTAAACTAAACTAAATAAGTTTTGTAAAATAAATAAATAAATAATAGATCTCCAATTAATTTAACAATTTTTAATTAAATGCTACATAAATTGTCGCGATTAAATTGATAGGAATTATAAACTAAATTGTTACAAAATCTACCGTTGGAACAGCCTACAACCTCCCTCCGACCTTCAACCATCACCATTTTTCCGACATTTTTTCCTTTTCCAACCAACTTCCCCTTCTTTAAAAAAAGAACAATTTTATTTTAATTATATTTTAAAAAGATTTAATAGTTTCTCAACTCCAAAGATGATCTGTTGATCTACACGTAGTGACAGATACAAAAATTTTGTTGAGTTTTACCACTAGAATCTTATAATATTAGTATTATTTCAATTTTTATTAATATATTATATAGAAAACATAAAGTTAAGGAGTTCAAACCCATAAGCCTATACTAAATTTGTCATATAATTTGTTAACATTTGATGTTACAAAAATCTTCGAACAAAACATTTTGACATTAAAAACTAAATCATTACAATTTACAAAGTATAATAACTAAATAAAAGAATAATGTTACTTTCGTAAAAGTACATAGATATTCAACCAAACCGATTACGTCTACCAAAAAGAAAAAGTGATATTAAAAAATGACAATAAAAATCTCAACTTTCACTAATCCCACATTATAAAACTAACTTTTGCATTAAGAAAAAAAAACATTTAACTT
This sequence comes from Cucumis cinereus, assembly GCA_037974625.1. NCBI lineage: Eukaryota > Viridiplantae > Streptophyta > Magnoliopsida > Cucurbitales > Cucurbitaceae > Cucumis > Cucumis cinereus. The sequence goes on along the minus strand of JBBPDJ010000004.1, from coordinate 14,170,050 downwards.
TAAATTGTACGAAAAAGAAGTTTTTTTTTTCACAAAATTATAATATAATTAATAAAAGTGGATTCAATGCGTAAAGAAGATAAGATATCCTCCTTTTGTCTCAATTTATTTATTGTATTTTTTAAAAGCACTGACGATTGCCATTACCCACTAACTCGTGCGGCTGCACGTTGATTTTCGTCGGTTGTCTAACACGCGCTTCTCATTATTTATCTCAATTTTTTGCATTTTGAGATCCTTTTTGATTGGATGATAAGTGGCCACGTAGGCAAAAAGTCGTGGAATTTTCCTCACTCGCATCCACGTATAAATCGCCCGATAAAGGCGCGTGGGTGGATATTTTTGTCGAAGATTTCTGTCCAATACAAAGCAACCGATCCTGCTTTTGGCATTAAATAAGCAAGCCGCCGTAAATTTGTGAACCTTATGGATTTATTTTTATAAAAAATACTTGCACGCAATATAAACTAATTATCGTTTGGCGTGACATTATTATAATTTTTTATCTTAAAATTAATTGACAATAACAAAAAGTAATTTATATCATTTCGTGGTTATGTTTCTAGCGTTAATTAGAAAAAAATAACTTTGTAACAAATAATTGTAATTATATAAAATGAGAAATTTCCAATTTCAAAAATTTAAAGTTATTGGATAATGAATTTTGTTAATATTCGAGACAAAATGCCAACCTTTTAATAGATAAAACACAAGGGTGGAAGAAAAGTAAAATAAAATTATTTATTTAATATTGGTATGGTTGATTTTATTGGAATTTAGCTCATAGGTTTGACTTTAATATTGAAGCTTTGATAAGAATCACTAATGTATGTGTTAAATTATGTTTTTAGGTCACTTTAATCAAAGCTTTAATGGAGTACGTACAAAAATTTAAAACAATACTTGAAATAAGCACAAACTCTTATATTAGTTTTTAAAGAGCGTTTTTTAATTTTCGTTTTTAATCACAAGTTCGTCAAATTGGACTTTAGGTGTCCCTCCTACAACTATATTATAGCAATTTTGTATGTAAATATATTGAGCCAAATTGAATAAGACACCAATTATCATATCAAAGACAGATGATTTGATTATCTACCAAACTTGCAAATGTTGAACTACAGTAAAAATGTTAAATATTATTTTGGTCTTCTGTGCTTTAGATCTCATTTTATTTTAATATCCATATTTCTAACGTCCAAAAATAAGACTATGTACTATCAATTAAACATAATAATAAATATTTAGTCAATTTTGATAAAATTAAATTTTACAAGAACATCATTTAAAATCCGAGTACAATGACAAAAATAATAAGTAAATGTACCAAACTAAAAACATATCTTTGAGGTATATAAACTAATTGACATGTTTAAATTATTGTATACGACAAACTATTATTATACAGGTAAATATTATCATGATATAAATTTAAATCGATTTAGAAATATAGTTTATAAATTTATTTATTAGTTATTAAAAAAAAAAATGTTAACCTAAGAACACCCATTTGAAGAAGCAAAATCAAACTTGAAAAATCATAGGCATAGGTTTCTTGATCCATCCCTTTCAAACTTCAAATAGATTTCTTATTTATTTTATTTTATTTTATTTTATTTTGGGGGAAGACAAAGTAAAGGCTAAAGGTGGGTTGAAAATATTGGATAACACCTCCCTTTTCAACAGGTCACTTCTATTTATAATAAGACACACCAAAAATAATATAATATAATATAATATAATATAATATAAAAGCATATCCTTATTCTTACTTTTTCCCTTTAATTCTTTTTCCCATCCAACATGGTTCAATGTGGCATTTCCATAAAAAATAAAAATATAAAATAATTATAATAATTGTTGTTTATATTTTTTTATACAAATTTATTAAAACAGTAATATAGGTTTTTTCTTCTGTAAATTGTGAAAATAATTCACTATAAAATTTATTTTTAATTGCAACAATTAAACACTTGAATTTATGAAATTTAAAATTGAGCCCTCGAGTGTATAATAATCGTAGAAATTAGACTCCTTGATAATAAGAATTCAACTATCAAACTTATAAAATTGTTCAAACAATTATAATTATATGTGTTTGAGAGTCTAATTTTAACATTTGTACAAATTTGAGAGTTCAATGGTGTAATAGCAAATTCCATTATATTTAGGTTTATTTTTAATAATTAATACATGTATATTATTTTTTTAGAATTTTTGACTTCAAGATTAATAATAAATAAATAAATATATATATATATATATATATAGCTAATAATTATTAACAATATTCTATTGAGCAGAGTACAAAGATTTTGTTCATCTAATCATAAGTTTGATGTCTTCTTTTGTTTGTTATAATTGATGTATGGTCTCCAATGGAACCAATGATGGGAACATATTTTATTTTTCCTTTCATCTCAAGAATTTTGATGCCTGTTAGACATTGTGGCATCTAAAACTCTAAAATCTCTTTCT